>CM051456.1:102672233-102994015 GCA_028274465.1 Plantago ovata | reverse complement strand
AGAATGATCTTCCCACATTGCATACAGATTTTTGATTGGCAATGGGTTTCTTAGCTGAATCCTGAAATGTTCAAGGATGTAGCATATCTTGATTCCATACATAACTGGAAAGGAAGGTGAGACCTTGTTGTCTTCTACCTTTACCTTAAACTTAGTAACACAATCAACAAGCCTGTTGAAAATGTACTTAGCCCAGTTAAGTTCCGTTTTATTTTCATGATATGCATCAGCAATGGCCATCTTCTCAGGCCTACTTGGTCAATTCCTCCAACTTGGGAGTCAAGAACTTTATCAGTAGCAGAGCTACTAGACCAAGTGAATGGCAGAGATGCTTTCTCTTAACGTGCTTTGTCCAAGTCACGGGAGCAATCTCGCCTTTCTTCATTTTCTCATTTCTGACGTCACTGTAGAAAGCTTCAATTTCTTCGTCAGTGGCAGTGACGTCATCTTCAGTTCCAGTGGTTGGAATCTGAAATATCTCCGCTAAATCAGTCCATTTCAGGACGATTTGCGTGTTCTGAACTGTAGTAAAGATCACTTTTTCAGTGACTCCTTACTATCAGTAAGGGACTGGATTTCTGCATTGTTGTAGAATTCCATAGTATCTATCATGCTCACTTGCTTAGTGCGAGCAGATATAAAGTTCATGAGGCCTTGCTGCTTGATGAACTCAAGCGCCTCTTCATTCTCGTCATCGAGTTCTTGTTCATAAAAGTACCTAATGTACTTTTCTTTTGCAAAACCTCCCCATTGCATCAACATCTCACACTTTGCAGTGTCAAGATATGACGGAGGCATAGGTTTTTCTGATATCGGTCGTTTTTCAACACAACTTTCGTTGTGTTTGTAGCAGAGTAGTCACCGGAGCAGTGCGTGTTTCAGCACTGTCAACCTTTGATGACTTTGAGGACTTAGAAGACTGTCTCTTGGGAGCCATTTCTTTTATAGAGCAGAGAAATGTGTACGAAAAGAGATAGTTTGCTTTTTGACCGGAGGTACAGTAGATTCAGGCTAAAATTGCAGAGAAAGGAAATGTGAGTTAAAGAATTTTGTCATTTCTCTAACTCCTTCTTTATATAGTGTCTCTGGTGTGTGAGAAACTCAATCGATTTGAGCTCTCAGCAAGGGTAAAACAGAGAAACACTGGCGTTAGTGGAGCCTTTGCATTAAATGCGTAGTGGCCCACTAACTAAAACCGTCAGAGCACTCTCTCTCTTTGTTTTATTAACCGTTAGATTAGTAACTCCTTTTAATCAATGGCCACGATTGAATTTCATGTCATGATTATTACGAGTTTATCTGTGCCAGATTAACGTCACAAATTGATTTTACCGAGTTTTAAGGGAATAGATTGCTTGCTGAAATAGACAAGAATCTTTTCAGCGAGTTTGAATTATCAACCTAGATACTTGCTGAAAGTTCCCCCTTACTTAGATATCTCATATTTTCTTAAGTTTAAAAGATATTTCTGATTTCCCGTATCAGTAAATTCTTTTGTACTTGAGATATCCTTTGGTAAAATCTGAGAGATGAGTTTGCTCTTTTTCTGAGTTCCCGTCTCAGAATATTCCTTGATACTTGAATACCTGTTTCAGTATCTTTGATTGTCTGAATGCCTGTTTCAGCAATCCTTAAGCTCTTTCTCTTACTGAGTGCCTGTCTCAGCAAGTGATCAAGTTTCCTAACAAATACCCGTTTTGAAGGAATTACTTGCTGAATGCCTGTTTCAGCAATCATGTAGTGACTTATCATTTCTTAGAAGAAATTAGTAGATGAGCTTTAAGTAAGAATACTTTGGCTTGCTGAATACCTGTTTCAGCATTCTGCCAAGTGTATCCTTTATTGAGGTAGTTCAATCAATCCAAGGTTATACCTTAGCATTGCGAACCTATTATCTGGTAGGGGCTTGGTAAAGATGTCAGCAAGCTGATCATCAGTGCCTACTTTCACAACCTCAATATCTCCTTTTTCCACATGATCTCTAATGAAATGATGTCTAATATCAATGTGCTTAGTCCTGAGTGAAACTTAGGATTTTGCGTGATTGCAATAGCACTTGTATTATCACAAAAGATTGGTGTTTTCTTTGCAGAAATACCATAATCTCTTAATTGTTGCTGAATCCATAGGATTTGAGCTGTGCAACAACCAGCTGCAATGTATTCAGATTCAGTAGATGAATTGGCAACACAGGTTTGCTTCTTGCTGAACCATGATATTAATCTAGTACCCAAAAACTGACAAGTTCCAGAGGTACTTTTTCTATCAAGAGTTGATCCTCCATGATCAGCATCAGAATAACCAACCAATTCAAGTCCAGAATCTTTAGGATACCATAATCCAACATTGACTGTACCTTTAACATATTTCAGTATCTTGATTGCCTTTTTGTAGTGTGATTCTCTTGGATCAGATTGGAATCTTGCACACACACAAACAACATACTGAATGTCAGGTCTACTTGCTGTTAGATACAACAAGGAACCAATGAGCTTCCTATACTTGTTTTCTTCAACACTCTTATCTTCCTTAGTATAGTCCAATTTAGTACCAACACTCATAGGGATCTTTTCAGGTTTCTCATCCTCTTTGATCCTAAACTTTATGAGCATTTCTTTCGCATACTTTGCTTGATTTATGAATATTCCATCTTTGAGTTGCTTGACTTGCAATCCTAGGAAATAATTCAATTTTCCCATCATACTCATTTCAAACTTATTTGTCATGAGTTTGCAAAATCATCACAAAGTTGCTTGTCCTTAGATCCAAAAATTATGTCATCCACATAAATTTGAAACTAAGAGTATTTTACCATCATGGTTCATGGTAAATAAGGTTTTGTCAACTTCACCTTTCTTGAAACCATTTTCCAGCAAGAACTTAGCCAAGGTATCATACCATGCTCTTGGTGCTTGCTTTAGACCATATACAGCTTTCTGAAGCTTGTATACCATCTTGATTTCTGAGGGAAGTTCAAAGCCAAGGGGTTGTTCTAGGTAGACTTCTTCAGCAAGTTCACCATTCAAGAATGCACTTTTAACATCCATTTGGTAAACGATGAAGTCATTGTGAGCAGCAAAGGCCAAGAAAAGCCTAATTGCATCCAATCTTGCGACTGGTGCATAAGACTCATCATAGTCCAATCCTTCAGTCTGACAGTAACCTTGAGCAACTAAACGTGCTTTATTTCTTGTTACTTCACCAGACTCGCGCAGCTTGTTTCTGAACACCCACTTTGTACCAATAGCTTTCTTGTCTTCAGCAAGTGGCACAAGTTTCCAGACTTTGTTTCTTTCAAATTGATCCAGTTCTTCTTGCATTGCCTTTATCCATTCAGAATGCTTTAAAGCTTCTCCTATGGTTTTAGGTTCAATTTCTGAAACAAAGCAAGAGAACAATGATTCTACTTCTACGACAATTGCTTCTTCAGCAAGTCCATGAGTAGCTTTGGATCTAGTCACTTGGCGTTTATTAATATCGTCAATCATATCCGTAGAGGGATGATCTCTAATCCATTTATTAACAGGTTTTCTGTTTGTTGGATCAGGATATGTTTGCTCATCAGCATGTGACTCTTCAGTATGTACTTGTTCAGTACTACTGGGAATTTGTGTCTCTGCTGAGATTTGTTCATCAGCAATTGCTTGTTCAGCATTGCTCGATTGAGGTAGTTCATCAGCAGGCACTGGAGATTGCGTAATTTCAGCAACTTCCGGAGCAACTGCGTCTTTTGCTGGAAATTCTTTGTCGTGAACTATATTTATCTTGTCATGACTATGGGGAGGAGAGTCATTGTCAGAATCATCATTTAGTTCAATGACTTGATTTGCCTAGCATCATATTCAATTCTTTGCTCATGTATGATTAGCTTTTTCATACATTCTAATATTTCTTCTTCAGCAGGCACTCCTTGTGACTTTTCGTAGAATACAACATGCACTGATTCTTCAATCTTTTGTGCCTTTTTGTTGTAAACTCTATAAGCTTTACTATGCAAGGAGTAGCCGAGAAATATCGCTTCGTCTGCCTTTGGTTGAAATGTTCTTAGGTATTCTCTACCATTGTTAAGAACGAAACACTTGCAACCAAATACTCTTAGATGAGTGATGTTAGGAGGTCTTCCAACAAACAATTCATAAGGAGTTTTGTTGTATTCCTTAGTAATCGAACATCTGTTTTGAGTATAACAGGCGGTATTAATCGCTTCAACCCAATAAGCCTCACTTATTTCAGTGTCAGCAAGCATTGTTCTTGCGGCTTCTTTCAGGGTACGAATCTTCCGTTCAGCAACACCGTTTTGCTGTGGTGTTCTTACTGAGGATAACTGATGTTGTATTCCTTTTGAGGTACAATATTCAGTTATGTACTGGTTTACAAACTCAGTACCATGGTCTGTCCTTATGACTTTTACCTTGTCATTTTTCATGACTTCAAGCTTATTCAGCAAGTTAGGTATTTCAGTCTTGGTTTCAGATTTGTGCTTGATGAATACCACCCAAGTGAATCTTGAGTAGTCATCTACCACGACTAGACCATACTTCTTACCAGCATAGCTTGTTGAAGAAGATTCAAACAAGTCCATGTGCAAGAGTTGTAAAGGTTTTGTAGTTGACGGTACTGCCTTGTTCTTGAAAGAAGATTTGGTTTGCTTTCCTTGCTGACATGCATTGCAAACACCATCCTTCTTAAAAGTAACCCTAGGTAATCCAACTACAAGTGCCTTTTTAGACAGCTTATTCAGCGTCTTGAAGTTTAGATGACTTGTTCGTTTATGCCATAACCATGCTTTTTCAGCAAGGCAATCATGATCTGAGACAAGGCATTTTTCAACAATTGCTGAAGACCAATCAACGGTGTACAAGCCTCCTGATCTTCTTGCAATCATTATTACCTTTTTAGTCTCGAAATCTATAAGTTTACATTCATCACTTTTGATTTTGATGAAATATCCTTTGTCAGCAAACTGTCTCATGCTGAAAAGGTTAAACTTAAGATTTTTGACATAAAGAACTCCAGTAATGGTTATGCATCCAAACTTCAGGTCACCATAGCCTTGTGTAGAACCGGAGCCTCCACCAGCAAACTTTATTGTTGGACCTTTAGACCACCGTCTATAGTTTATAAGGTTATTCTTGTTGCCCGTCATGTGCTTTCCACAACCACTATCAAAGTGCCAGATTGCATCGTTTGTCTCTGTGGCTGATGTCTGCACAATCAAGAGCAAACAAGTTAATTATCCAATAATGGATGTCCATTAACATGTTCAAGAATGCGTCCAGTGGAAACCCAAGTCTTAAGTTTTTCAACTTTGACTTGTTTTCTACTTGCTGAGGAACTAGGAGGTTTTGAGCTGAAAGACTTTTGACTCGTGCTGGTCAAATCCACTTTCTGATGTGGTGTCTTGCTCGGTTGACCTTTTTGCTGAACATACTTTTCAGTAAGTTCTTTTCTAGCAAGGTTCCTTCTAGCCCTAGCATTAAGAGTCTTTTCGGAACTCTTAGGCTTGATTTTCTTCATCTCTTTGAAGTATCTTTGCTGACTTTGCTTATACTCATAAAAGAGTTGACTTTGCTTGGTTTTGAAACCGAGTCCACTTTTCGGAGAATGCTGGGCTTTTGCGTCAGCAACCTTACTTGATTCAGGTTTGTCAGCAAAGGACTTCTGATTACTTTTAGTAATCTTGCCTTTAGTCTTAACAACTTGCTTTTCAGCAACTTGTTTGGCGGGATGCTTCACAACATCCTTTTTCTTTCCAGTTTGCTTCTCAGCAACCTGTTTTCCTTTTAAAGTCTTGTTACTTTGAGTAGCAACAGCGGGCTTTATGGTCATAGGTACTTGATTGCTTGTTTCAGCAACCTTATATTGACCAAACTGATAGATTTCTGGTAGACCACTATCAGTAGCACGTACAAAGGAGATAGGTGATTTATCTTTACTCAAGATTTCTACGTCATCACCTTCATACATTGCGCCTAAACCTTCTTTCTGAGATGGATCTCTCAAATAAGAGTTTAGTTCAGTCAGCGTATTACTTGCGTCCACATAAGATTTGAAATTGATTTTCATCTTTTTCATCTCTTGGGTTTCAGCAAGTAACTTTAGAATTGAGGACTGATATTCTTCCAATTCTAATGTCATTTGAGAATTCTTCTCTGTAGCTTCAACAATTAACTTCTTAAGACGCCTTATTTCAGCATCCTTTTCTTCTGTCTCTTCCTTCAGCAAGACGTACTTTTCAGTAGTCTACTTGGTCAGAGTTTCAGCAATTTGTAGTTTCTCTTGCTGTCTGCTCAGAGTTTTCTCAAATATTTCGATTTCTCCTTGAATCTTGTCAAGGTCAATCTCGTCTTCACTTTCTGAGTCTGAGTCAGAGGTAGGGTTGTTTACCTGACCGGCCATGAGGCAGAATTCGTAGTTTGACACATCTGGATAAGCTTCCATAGCTATTCCACAAACTTCTTTCCCAATCTCCACTTCTAGAGTGGCTTCTTCATCGTCGGTGTCTGAACTTTCATCCTCACTGTCTTCGGAGCTAGTATCAATACACAATGCATCGATTTTTGCTTGAATCTTCTTCTTTTCTTCAGCAATGAAAGCTCTTTTGAACTTCCTCTTCTTTTCAGCAGATTTGCCTTTCAGCAAAGGGCAATTAGCTTTGAAGTGTCCAGGCTTTTTGCAGTAAAAGCATAGATAATTTCCAACTGCTGGTTCTTCTGATGAAGTAGCTTGCTTGTTCAGCGAGCTAGTCTCATTCTTGTACTTATGGTAGTTGTTACCAAGATGCTTTTTCAGCTTCTCTTTTGCTTTTCGCCTTTCAAGTTCCTTGCTGATGAATTTCTTCATGTTTTTGACAACCAAAGAGTTTTCATCAGTAGGTTCTTTTTCATTCTTCTTTTCAGAAGATGATGGCTTTGCAGCAAGAGCAATGTTTTGCGATTTTTCAGCAAATACATTTTCTCTTTGCTTTGTCTCATAGTTGACAGTAGCAAGATGAGAGAACAACTCTGTTGGTGTAATGTCTGGCATTCCTTGATTATAATAGAAATTCTGAGTGTGGATCCATTCTTGATTCAGACTTCTGATGATAGTTTTCACTTTCTCAGAATCTGAGTAAAGGTTTCCAACACCCAAGGCTGCCATTTCACTAACAAGAGTTGTGAATCTGAAATCCAAGTCTTCCAGTGACTCGTTTGTACCTTGCTTAAAGTTTTGAAACTTTAATTTAAGTACTTCAAGTTTGTTTTCCTTGGTTTTGTCAGATCCAACACAAAGATCTTGAACCATTTTCCAAGCTTCATTTGCAGTCTTAGCACCCCACAGTTTGCACTGTATGGTATCCGGAGTTGATCGAATGATGATATTTCTTGCTTGGCCATCAAGACGGAATCTCTTAGCTTCGTCAGAAGTCCATTCTTCTCTTGGTTTTGGCACAACCGTATCTGATGGTTCGCCTAGGATAGTTTCCTTTCCAGCTTCAGTGGTCTTGTGAGGGAAACTCGTTTCAACCTTAGTGATCTTGATAGGTCCATCATTAATGACGGTGGCCATCTCATCACTAATGGCCTCAAGATGTAGCATCATGTTGTTTCGCCATTTCTCGTAATTTTCCAGCTTCAGCAAGGGAGCATCTCCTATAGACATCCTGTCAGCAAAGCACTACCAAACTGATCAAGTGAGAGTGATTTACGGAAAGCACCTAAGGGGATCTAGGTTCAGTGCTGAAGGTTAAAGAACCTCCAGCTCTTATACCACTTGTTGGTCCCTTTAAACAACAAGAAAAGACTAGAGGGGGGGGGTGAATAGTCTTTTCAAACTTTCGCCGTTTAAAACTTTCTCAACAAGTGCTTATTACTTTTCAGTAATGAGTTTGCTGATACTTAACTTTCTCAGCAAGCGTAAGTTACTTTTCAGTAGCTAGGTTTGCTGATACTTAAAATCAGAGAGCGGAAGTCTTTGATACAATAAGTGCTCTTTCAGTAAGTAAAGGTTTCAGCAAGTGATGTGAGTGACTGTGTACAGACAGATATGATTTGCTGAAAACTAAGTACAGTAAGTAAATCACACAAACACTTTTATAGTGGTATCTGAGAGTGGCGTAATCTCTCAACTAATCCACTTTGTCCTTTCTAGGACTGAATCCACTAAGATATGATTGAGGTTCCTTACAATCTCCTATCTAGAGCGATTCAAACAGAAACCAAAGCACACTTGCTTCGTCTCCAACCTAATCTAGAGAACGTAACCTTGTTCTCCACCAAACTTGGTACTTTTAATCAGCAAAACTATGCTCGATTAAGTTCCCCCTGAATATCACGCCTGAAAGGGTGTATTTTCAGTTAGAGAGTTTTGGGGTGAGATAACTTAATTATAACTTATTCAGTTACAACAAGTAATCTAAGAAACACAACTTTGAATACTTTGCAGTAAACAAGTTTGATTGTTTCTGGTGTCAAGACTTGTTCTTGTTCGAAAGAAAGAACACTTAACTAATTTCTTAGCCGAGTTTGTTCTACTTCTTCACAAGTAGCTTTTTCAAGCTTTAAGTCTTGGAACGGATCAATGGCAGTATAGAGAGTTTGAAGGTATGTGAGTTTAAGCACAAGTGAGATTTTGATCACGTTGTTGACACACTTCAACTCTTCGCCGGATGACCTCTATTTATAGTGAAAATAAGGAGCCGTTTGAATTTTAAATTCCAAGGCTTTTGATCCTTAAGATGTCACTATCTTGCTTTTGTACTTTCAGCAGCGTCCTTGTTTGTCTTCTAGTCTTCATGTCCTTCGCGTGCATGCTTTGCATTTAATGCTTATTTGAATGGAATTCAAACAGTAACAATGGAGCGCAAAAGCAAGTACTTTCAGCAAGAGGTCACATATGTTCCATCAGCAAGTGGTCAGTCTCAGTTTCAGCAAGCACAACCTACTCTGTCTTTCAGATTTTCACTTATGCAATGTTGTTGCTGAAGTTTCCACTTTCTGAGCAACACGTGCCTTTGTAGATACCAGTATTCAGAAATCTTCTTGTCTTCAGATCTTCGAATTCTTCAAGTCTTCAGATCTTCGATAATCTTCAAGATTCTGAGCGGTTTCTAAATGCTTCAATAGTTTGTTTGTAAAAACAAAGTACATCGTCAACAAATGCTTCAATAGGTTATTTTCTTTTCAGAAAATAAGATACATCATAAGCGGTAAAAACCAACCTATCTAGCACCTAATCTAAGTCTTCAGCAAACGTTCCTCTTTTACAATGTCCTTAAAATTCTAAATTCCTATGGACCTTAAGAGTACTAGTTACTGGACTTTCCTTAATTTAGCATGGTTAATTGCTCATCAAAATTACAAGTTTCCTAACAATCTCTCTATCTCTCTAGCTACTCTCTCTATCTTGTCTTTAAAGTCCAATCTTCATCAATTCCTCCTCATTTATTCTTCTATGGCACATCATCTATAAAGACACAAATATAGACAATAGTGTTAGGAACATGGGCAATAATATAAAGAACATGGATTGACAACGAAGTGTAGCTCAGTTGATAAGCTGTTTCACCTCCAACCAACAGGTCGGGGGTCCGAGTATCACCACGGGGTAAATGGAGAACCATTATTGATACTCGCTTTGCCGCTTCTATAAAAAAATCTAAAGAACATGGACAATATCAAAACAACATAAAGATACTCTAAATATTAAAATATAAGAACATATGACATTTAAAACAATAACATAGGATGTTTTGACCCTCGCTACTATGGATGGATCAAACCTGAGTCCGGAGTCCACTGGGTCTGGATTTTTTTGAAGGCTGCTCGCTTTATTTTTAGAGTCAACTAAATCATAGCTATGTGCTACTCCATCCGTCTCACAAGATTTTATCCAATTTCTATTTATAGATGTCTCACAAAACTTTACCCATTTCCTAATATGAAATTTACCCCACACATTAAAAAATAATATCTTGTACACTTTATTACAACTTGTCACTACTTTATACTTTAACAACTCCACTTGAATTAAAAAATTAACATACCCCACTAAATTTATACTACTTTATTGTTTCTCTTAAATTACGCGCTAACCCTAATGGGTAATATTTTATGAGACGGAGGGAGTAGAGTTTATAGACTTGTTCCTTGTGTTTCATTTCCTGTAGCTACACTGGCTAATAGGGATCTTCATGAAATGTATAGAAAAGTTTGTTGGATTTTGTAGCATGTAAAATTGGGGCATACCCCTATTAAACATGTGCATGATGGGCTTACTGGTTTTAACTTTCCAAAAAGAAAAAAAAAAAGAAAAAAAAAAAAGAAAAAAAAAGTAACATTAGGACATTAGAAAAGGAACATGGGTAATAATATAAAAACCATGGAACATATAATTATAAACCTGGGTAACAAAATAAGAATACATAGAACATAGAACATATTAAAAGAAACATAGATAATAATTTAAACAAAATAAGTAATAATTTTGACTCCTAAAACCGTAAAACATGTCCAAATTCCTTCGAATCAAATCAAATACCTCCAATTCTACTACTACTACTATTATTACTATTACTACGGTTGTTGCTACTAATTACTACTACTACTACCGGCTACTAGTACTAAGGTGCTACTACTAACTACTCCCTCCGATTTTTTTTACTTATCGTTTTAGGATTTTCATACATTTTAATACAACTCATTTAATTCATTGATTTTATAAATATACTGCAATAATTACAGATAATTATTATAATTCAACCAATAGGAAACTTCTAAATGTCATAAAATTCAACAAAATGCATTAATTGTGATGAAAGTCTTCCTTGAAAAATGTAAAACGGCAAGTATTTTCAAATAGTGAAAAAGCTAAAACGACAAGTATTAAAAATGGAAGGGAATATTTCAATAAAATTCAATTAACGTGATTCATGTTCTTAGTTTCTTGTGACCATGTTTGGTATAGTTTTCTGAGTATTCTCTGAGAATATACTACTACTAATGAACCAAGGATGTATATAAAATCTACATAGTTGAGATCACATAACATCTCTCTTAGTTTCGATCAACAATAGAACTACAAATAAAATTTATTCAAACTTATCACATGTATTACCCAACATAATAGTACCAACAAGCCATACATATATTACTTCTGAGCAATAGAACATCAAATTAAATTCAACAAGAAGCAACAAATAGAACACATTTTCGACTCAAATTCTGAATATTCACTTTCAATTTGCATCCAACGCCTGATTCGAGCCGCCCAATAACGAAGCCAACAAATTAAGAGGCAAGTAATTGCAGTGGCGGATCCAGAATTTTGGATCAGGTGAGCCACAAATAATTCTAAATTTATATTAAAAAAAAGCAACACTATTACCTTGATACCCAATTACAATTTAATTTAATATTTATATGTATTTTTTCATTTTGATAAATTATATATAACCAAACAAGTGATCACATTTAAATATTAATATCATATTAAAACAAATATTTTATGTGTAATATCTTTTTTTTTGAAACGGAATTTTTTTTTTTATTAAAAATATCTCATATAGGAATATAAAGAGAATAAAAATATAATTTTTCAAAAAAGTAAAACGGTATCTATAACCGAAAATAGTGTAAAACTACTAATAAATATGAAAAAGTATAGAAAGATTATATAGAGGGGAGGAATCGAAAGACATTGTATAATATAAGAATGAAAAAACAAATAAGAGAGAGAATATAATTTTAAAAAAAGAAAATTGTGGAAGAAGACTATCGAACCTGCATCAGTTCATGTTTCATTAACTTTAGCCGAATGTCTAGTCCACTGGGACACAAAAAAATTGTTGCAAAATAACTGAACTTTACGTATATATTTAAAAAGGTAACGTAATGGGGTATAATAGGTATTTAATATCAAAAATCCAGGTGGGTAATTCCCAAACCTAGCAGCCGAAGCTTCCCCAATCCCAACCGACACCTTCTGCAACAAACAAACACATGAACGAACCAAAATTCGACTCGCTCTCCTGCGAAAAGCTCCAAATCTGTCCGTAATCGCTTCTACCAACCAATGCGACCCATTGTTGCTGATATGGTTTAGAATTCGAGCTTGAATACTGATGAGCGACAGCAACGGAGGATGAAAGAGGTTGGTGTGGTAAATTGCACAATATTTCGGTCTCTTCTTAAGTTAAATAGAGATGGTCTCTATTGAGAATTTGCGTTATTACATATAAAAAATAATACAAAAATATATAGCTGTGTGTCCCAGCCGTATCTTGTCCTATTTTTTCCAAAAATTTGTGTCCCCCCTTGTCCAATGCAACCTTACTTCATGATGGAAGTAATTGTTTTCATGCCTAATCACCCTACCGGCTCGATCCTTTGCCTGTGACACATATGCTTCCTTCTTCGCAACTAAATACTACTAATTCAAATATACTCATAGGTTCCAATGTTTGTAAACTGCATTGTCACATCTTCAAGTTAATAAATCTATGCTTTCTGATCACAGTGTTTTTTACACTATCATTCGGTTCTTTTTTACCAATTTAGCTATCCTCTTGTATGCATTTTAGTACATTTTGTTAGAATAGTGTCATGTTTCCAGTTTCTTTGTTATTTTCAGGATATAGGTGAAAATCGCACTTTTGAATATGAATCATGGCGAAACATTGAAGTTTTGGTGCAACGAGATCACCCGTGGTGTGTCAAGGAGTACCGGGACATGTTTCCATGCCAAGAGACCGAGTTTCGGAGCTCAAAGTCGTGCCCAAGACCAAAAATCGAAGACTTGGAGGAAGAAAAGCACGGGCAGAACTCTGCCCGTGCTAGGGGCACCGCCTGGTGTCCGGCGGTCCGCCTGGGGCGGTTTCGGCAGCAGATATATATATTTGTAAAAGTTGCGAATTTTCATATCTTAGATCATAATTTTGCAGACATAAACCCTAGAGCTTGTTCTGGGTTTTCTTTGACTTAGAACTACTTTTTCTTAGCGATTTGGAGCATCAAGGTAGAGATTTGGACATCTTTTGGTCTCACCTTGCTAGAAACTTGTGAGTTTAGCAATTCACCGGAGATTGACAACCCTCGGTGGTAACTTTGTATCTCACCTTTTTCATACTCTATCTTTCAATTCAATTATGTTTTCATCTATGATTGCTATTGTTGATTTCAAATTTGATATGAGTAGCTAAATTTCTAGTTGGTGATAGTATGTAAATTCATAGCTAGGGTTCATATTGTGCATGATTGAGTTTCTGAGTCTTTTACTTGTGGAATTATTTTATTCGATTCTTTGATCCGACTAAGCCAAATATCTTCTTATAAAAGTGTTAGAAACATTAGGACAATTTAAGATCATCGATTCAATATTTATAATTATCAAGTACTGCTTGAACTAAGCCTGACAACCTTAGCCAAGTATTAGTATAGATATGAAGCTTTCAAAATACATGTCACAACCTGTCTTTTGGTGTTTGTTGATTCGAATTACTTTTAAAGCAGTACGTGTTGCACTTTCATGCATAATTAGAACCCGATGCTTAGAATGAGCATTACTATCACCAGCTCTCGTCATATATCGTTAAGTTAAGCTAAGTTGAATTTGTTTTCTGAATTTATATAGTAGTTATTGTAGTTAAAGCTAGTTAAGTCCCTAGAGATCGACACTCGAGGTCATCTTACCTCTGCACTACGTGTTTTGTGTAGTTGTGAGTTGTCCTTTGGCTAAAACAAATTCATTTGATTGTTCGAGTCTGACAATCTCGTTCATCAAATTGGCGTCGTTGACGGGGACTTTAACTCCTTTTTACTCTTTAGCTTATTTATATTTTCAGCATTCAATTTCCAGAATTAGTAGTTTAGTTTGTTTCCCCTTGATACTCACTTGATTCGTTTCAGGTAGTTTATGCGGAGCACGAGATCTAGTGGAATTCCTCTTGTTGAACCTATTGCCGAGATTGATAGGGTATATCATCAAAGGAAGCGAGATAGTGCTCGAGCTGAAGTAGTGGAGGAAGATTTTTCTGATTCTCTGCAGGAGATTTTTAAGCAATTTAATTCTTGGGAAGGTTTTGTGATGGCTCGCCCACTTCTGAAATCATGGGTTCAACCCAACCAGGAACGGATGAGAGGTCCGGCTATTGTCCTTTCTGTTGCAACTCGTGATTTGGAGATTAAGAATCACATGTTCCAGCAGCTCCCGAAGTTCTATGGGTTGGTTAGGGAGGATGTTATGGGATTCCTGAATGACATTGAGGATTTCATTAACAATCTCCCAAGGCCTGGAGCAGGGATCACGGATGATGAGCTGAGGATGAAGGTTTTTGCTATGGGACTGGGTGATAAAGCAAAAACATGTTTAGGCTCTCTGGAGGCTGGGTCACTCGACACCTGGGCTAAGGTGTTCTGCTTTTATGGAGAAATATTTTCCCTATACTCCGGGTTGCCTCCCCACAAAAACTTAACAAAAAACAATTGTTCGATGTATGTATGCAATGTAAAAAGCAATAAAACTCCGGGTTGCCTCCCGAAAAGCGCCATTGTTTAAAAAGTCTCTGACTCGACTTCTTCTCGCTCTTTAGTTCTTGTCCTTACGGGTACTAGACTTCCCCTTCATCAATCTCTTCCTCATACCCAGTACCTGAGAATGAGAAATAACATACGCAGCATGACCAAAAAAGTTAATAGCATGAGAGACATTAAAGCGAGGACTAGGATCAGATACGGCTTGCAACACATGTTGCTTGCCCTGCACCTCAATGGTGCAAGTTCTCCTGTAGATGTCGATTACGGAGCGTAATTTGGTCAAGAATGTTCGCCCCAAGAGAACAACATCACTAATCCCAGGTGTAGACGCCGACATCACAACGAAATTGGTGTAAACAGAAGCTTCACCAATCTTGACCAATACATTCTTCACAATGCCCTCCGGTCGTACAAAGGATCTATCCGCTAGTTGCACAATGTCTTTGTGCTTAGCAAGTTCTCCTAGGCCACTCTTCTCAAACACATTCATGGGGAGCACATTAGAGTAAGATCCCGTATCTAGTGTAGCACGCACATCATCGAGACTACCAACCCCAATCTTAACATCGAAGCTATCTGGAATCGGCTCAGGGTCCTCTTGCTCCTCATCACTCACATCAAAACCAAGGCCCTTATTTTCCTCCTTAGCAAGTGGAGGCTCACCGTTTTCGCAACACTTGCACGCCGCAACCTTCTTAATGGTAATCTCCACAGGGAGATCTCCTACCAAAGTGATGGACATCGACTTCTCAGTATTGCTAGGCAACTTCCCCTGCTCCCTACTCGCTCCACGGTCTATTAGCTCTTGCATCTTTTGGTGAGCAAGCCTAGTACTTGCCTCCAATTGATCGAGCCTACTCCTCATCTTCTCCGAATCTTCCTCATACCTCTTCATAAACCCCTGAGTATTATCAACCATCTTCTGCAAAGTGTCCAAAAGAGCAGCTGACTTGGACTTAGGTGCTTCGGTTCTAGGGGGAGGGTTCTCACAATGATCATTACCGTAGTTGAGATTACTACGGTCTTGGTTAGGTCCATAGGTCTGGGTTTGGGGTGCATAACCTTGGTTGCTTCGAAACCCCTTCTTCCAATATCCACCACGAGGATTCCTACCATCTTGCCCATAGCTAGCCTCCCCAAGTTCTGCAGCAAACACCTCTTCTTCTCCTGCTTCCACCCAATAAACACCATCATTGGCCAAATCAGGCCTACACATATGAGCCCCATGCCCATAGTTCTTGCACACCCTGCAAACTTCATTGGAAAGAGGCTGCCCCATCGAGCTCTTAAGAGCCTGCCTCATCTCATGGGCGAAGCCATCAAACCTATCCCCACTCACACCATTCAACTGCACCTCGGGTTTCGTTGGAGCTTCAACTACACGCCTCATGTTCATACCCCTTGGATCCTTGAACTGAAATCCCTTCGCGAGCCTTTCAAAACACGCCCACACATCTTCGGCGGTCTCCTCCCAGATATTTCCTCGGCATTGGAAATTCACAACCTGTTGGCTCTCACATGTGAGCCCACTGTAAAAGTGCTGGACAAGGTCAGAGAGTTCCATCCCATGGTATGGGCACTTGTTCATGAGGTCCTTGTACCTCTCGAGAGCAGTATAGATGGTCTCATCGTAGTCTTGCTTGAAACCACTGATTTGCGCCTTCAGCGCGGTAGTAAGAGTATGGAGAAAATACTTCTCCATAAAAGCAGAAAACACCTTAGCCCAGGTGTCAAGTGATCCGGATTTGAGAGAGACTAACCATGCCTTTGCCTTATCTCCAAGACCCATAACAAAGACCTTCATTCTCAGCTCATCATTCGTAATCCCAGCTCCAGGCCTTGGAATATTGTTGATGAAATCCTCAATATAATTCAAGTATCCCATAACATCCTCCCTAGCCAACCCATAAAACCTCGGGAGTTGCTGGAACATGTCATTCTTAATCTTTAAATCACGAGTTGTAGCAGAAAGAACAATAGCCGGACCTCTCATCCGTTCCTGGTTGGGTTAACCCATGATTTCAAGAGTGGGCGAGCCATCACAAAACTTTCCCAAGAATCCGGTTGCTTAAAAATCTCCTGCAGAGAATCAGAGAAATCTTCCTCCACCGCCTCAACGCTAGCACTAACTCGCTTCCTTTGATGATATACCCTATCAATCTCTACAATAGGTTCAACAAGAGGAATTCCACTAGATCTCGTGCTCCGCATAAACTACCTGAAATGAATCAAGTGAGTATCAAAGGGAAACAAACTAAACTACTAAATTCTGGAAATTGAATGCTGAAAATATAAACAAGCTAAAAAGTAAAAAGGAGTTATAGTCCCCAGCAGCGGCACCAATTTGATGAACGAGATTGTCAGACTCGATCAATCAAATAAATTTGTTTGAAAGCCAAAGGGCAACTCACAACTACAACACAAAACACGTAGTGCAGAGGTAAGATGACCTCGAGTGTCGATCTCTAGGGTCTAAACTAGATTTAACTAAATAACTATATATAATTTCAGAAAACAAATTTATCTTACTTGACTTAACAATATATGGAGAGAGCTGGTGATAGTATGCTCGTTCTAAGCATCAAATTCTAATTATGCATGAAAGTGCAACTCGTACTGCCTTAAAAATAATTCGAATAAACAAACACCAAAGACAGATTTGTAGACGTGTATTTTGAAAGCTTCCTATCTATAATAATACTTGGCTAAGGTTGTTAGTCTTAGTTCAAGCAGTACTTGCAAATTATATATAATTGAATCGATGATCTTGAATTGTCCTAGTGTTTCTAACACTTTCATACGAAGATATATGGCTTAGTCGGATCAAATAATCAAATTAAGATAATTAAACAAGTAAAAGACTCAGAAACTCAATCATGCATAATACGAACCCCAGCTACGAATTCACATACTATCACCAACTAGATGCTTAGCTACTAATATCAATAACACAATCAACAATCATAATCGAATCAATAATGAATGAAAACATGTTGAATTGAAAGATAAATACCAGAATTGTGAGATACAAGGTTACCACCAAAGGTTGTCAATCTCCGGTGAATTGCTAAACTCACAAAGATCTAGCAAGGTGAGATCAATTGATGTCCAAATCTCTCCTCTAGCTCCAAATTCGCTAAGATACAAAGGTTCTAAGAGAAAATATACCCAGAACAAGCTCTAGGGTTTAAGTCTGTAAAAATATGATGAAAGATATGAAAATTCGCAGATTTTGGAAATATATATAGTTGCTGTCGGAAGGCCCCCGGCGGACAGCCCCGTACGCTGCGGTGCGCTGCGCACACGACAGTGCGCCTGGCACGAGCAGAGAGTTGCCCGTGCCAAATTCTTCCTCCGGATCTTCGACTTCGGCCCCTTGCGCGGTTTTGAGCTCCGAAACTTGGTCCTTTGGCCTTGAAACTCGTTCCGGTACTCCTTGACACACCACGGGTGATCTCGTTGCACCAAAATATCATTGTTTCGCCATGATTTATATCTAAAAACGCGATTTTCACCTAAAACCTGAAAATAACAAAAGAAATGGAAACGTGACACTATTCAAACAAAATGCACTAAAATGCATGCGAGAGGATAGCTAAATTGGTGAAAAAAGACTCGAATGATAGTGTAAAAAACACTGTCATCATGCACCTCCGAACCAAACCTATGTACCTAACCAAGACCGTAGTAATCTCAACTACGATAATGATCATTGTGAAAACCCTACTGCTAGAGCCGAAGCACCTAAGTCCAAGTCAGCTGCTCTCTTGGAAAATTTGCAGAAGATGGTTGATAACACCCAAGGATTTATGAAGAGGTATGAAGAAGATTCAGAAAAGGCGAGGGGTAGGCTTGATCAATTGGAGGCAAGTACTAGGCTTGCTCACCAAAAGATGCAAGAGCTGATCGACCGTGGAGCAAGTAGGGAGCAAGGGAAGTTGCCCAGTAACACGGAGAAGTCGATGTCGATAACCTTGGTAGGAGACCTTCATGTGGAGATTACCATAAAGAAGGTTGTTGAGTGCAAGTGTTGTGCACAAGGTGAGCCTCCATTGGCCAAGGAGGAAGATAAAGGCCTGGGATTTGATGTGAGCGATGAGGAGAATGAAGATCCCGAACCAATCCCTGATAGCTTTGATGTTAAGGTTGGGATAGGTGGCCTCGATGATGTAGTGCTACACTAGATACGGGAGCATTCTCTAATGTGCTCCCAATGAATCTGTTTGAGAAGAGTGGACTAGGAGAGCTAGAGAAGCACAAAGCCATTGTGCAACTGGCGGATGGATGCTTTGTGAGGCCGGAAGGTGTTGTTCGGAATGTGCTAATGAGGATTGGTGGCACTTCAGTTTCGTCGTGATGCCGACATCGCGGTGTGGGATGAATGATGTGGTTCTTTTAGGAAGAGCTTTCTTGACCAAGGTGCGCTCTGTGATTGACACCTACAGGGGATCTTGCACTATTGAGGTAGATGGCAAGCAACATACGTTGCAACCCATTTCTGATCATCAAGTACATTCGATTGATTCTCACCCCATAGGCTTTTTTAGCCTTGCTGTGTTTGTTCATTCTCATTCTCAGGTACTAGGTATGAGAAAGAGATCCATGAAGGGGAAGGCTAGCACCCGTCTGGAAAGGAACTGAAGAACAAGAAGAAGTCGAGTCAGAGACTAATAAACAATGGCACTTTCCGGGAGGCAACCCGGAGTTTTATTGCTTTCTTGCATTGCATGCATACATCGAACAATTTGTTTTTGATAAGTTTTTGGTAGTTTGTGTAATGTTTTGTGCTTTTGTATGTGTTTGAGTGAAGTTTTTCGAGTGTTTCAGTAAGGAAAATGTTTTGGAGCGAAAATCTTGTGAGATGGGGTGAAATTTTCATCGCCCCAACCTCTGTAAGTGGGAGGCGCACTGTAAGAAAATACGGTCAGAGTTACCCCTAGGGTACGCAGCGGAATTTCAAAAATTTTCTTAACATGCAGGTTAATTGATTATGTATATATCGTATATATTTAAACACGTCAATTAGAAGACTTACAATACTCCAAAAGCAAGCACAGTTACTAAGTCTTCGTAATAATCCGGCGAATCTTCTCCTTCGTCGAAGTCGAAGATATCTGCAATACTTTGATTATCTGCAAGACAATAAAAGTCAGTTTCCAGCTCCTTGAACCTCAACCTTGGTATCCACGGATGAACAACTTATCGGAAAGAATGCTAGGATATTCTTTGTGTGGCCAAGAAGATGGGACGGCGGTTTTCCTCCGGTGAGGGGTGGCGCGCGCGTGGGGCTAGGGAGAGGTAGGGGAGAGCTTTTATTTTCTCTAAGAAAACTGGTAGACTAACTATATGTCTGTGTATTGAACTGTGTGTCAAAAGCTCTCTAATAGTCTACTATATATAGTAGTCAATAGAAGCCTAATGAATAATCAATTAGACTTCATAAAGGAATAAGAATCTAATTCTTATCGCACTAGGAAACCAATTCAAGTCTAGATTCATTCCCAATCAAATTAAAACTCAATCAGGAAAATCTAACTT
Organism: Plantago ovata; assembly: GCA_028274465.1. Classification (NCBI taxonomy): domain Eukaryota; kingdom Viridiplantae; phylum Streptophyta; class Magnoliopsida; order Lamiales; family Plantaginaceae; genus Plantago; species Plantago ovata. The sequence continues at coordinate 102,973,967 of CM051456.1, read as the reverse complement.
ATCCCTTGACTTCTAATAGAGGAAGGAGTCGAACTCCTTCCCCTATCTCAGTTGCGCGTGCGCGCGCCCCAGGGAGGTTAGGTGGGTCCCGATTTTGGAACCCACTTATAGTTCTAAGGCAATTCAAACTCCAAGTAGATTTTGCCCATGTGCATATATTAATTCCAAATTAACATATCCTTTCAAATCAAACCTCTATTATATTTCTAAAATATAATCTTTAATTGTATTTACATAAAATACAATTAATTAGCCAATTCAATTAATAATTCCAAATCATTAATTGAGCCACAAAATATTATAATTAATTCCAAATCAATTATAATCCATCAATAACAATTAATCAATTGCGATTCCATCTTCAAGGATATTCGGATAAGCTGAATCACCACATAGTGTGACCCATAGGGCCTCATTGTATTAAGCAAGTCCTAGACTAGGCAAAATGGAATTCCTAGACGGTTCCATTTGCAATATTAATACATGAGGACGTTTGAGAGGTTTCTCAAAGCAAACCCTTTCGCTGCGAAGTCTGTTGCGCTCAACGCGGCGATGGTAACGTCCCTTCATCTAACTGACTCGAATGCATCTAGGATCGATGAAGTGTCTATCCCAATAATACACCCACGGGCGTCTTCAGTGAGTTGCATGGTGAATCCAATATCTATTATGACTATCATAATAATATTGATACGCTGGCCAACGATTTTACCAATCACAACTATGAACGACTATGAGCAGTGCTCTCCTTTGCTACACATGAGAGATGAATCCTTCACAGAAACACTTATCATCCCCATTTGTATGTAGCCATAATCCTGGATCATGTCTTGGGTCAACTGCTTATTCAAAGCTGACATCGACGGGTCCACCAAGGATATGGGGCAACAAATGTGATGATAAAGTCCTGTAAGTCCAAAGGACGACTAGCATCACTTCGACAACTTACCGGTTCCCATAGACACTTCGGTGTAGAGTATACATCGATGGGAGTGTCCGGTGGGTACTTCCATTGTTCGGTAATCACCCTTCGAACAACTATGCGTAGTTATGTGAACGTTTCTTGATTGTCCAACAATCCGTTCCGTGGCCGTGGGATCGGCTCACACTTGCTCCAACAAGTATAACCTCCACGCATACTAGTCTCAGCTGGTTCATTCAGACCCCTACATCCGAGATGAACCTCGACTAGGGAGAGTTTGGGATAGATGATAACTCACATAGCTCCCACTATCTGTGTGATCGGTCATCTATCCGAGGGGACATGTTTAATATCAATACAGACAGGAATAGAGATATGACATGTTGCATGCCTGCTGTAATATAAATATGAAAGCGATACTCAATAGTCAAACAACAAACATATATTATATTACGTTGACCTGTGTAATAGTACATATATGCCCTTTATAAGGGCTGCATGCCCTTAATAAAGACTGTCTCTAGGACATATACACTATCACGCACCGCCTCCCATGGGGGCGGTCCGCCCCCCACTTACAGAAAGCCGGGGGCTTTCTGCGGGTGAGAGGCGGTTCGCCCCACATGGGGCGAACCGCCCCTCAACGCCCGAGAGCCCCAGCTCTCGGGTGATGAGGGGCGCACCGCCTCCCACCTGGGGTGGTCCGCCCCACAAGCCCAGAAAATACAAAAAACGGGATTTCATCCCCTTTATCTCCATTCTTCATTCTTCTTCTTCCTCTTTCCTCCCAAAACCAAAAAACATCAAAATCCTTCTCTCTTCCATAATTCTTCCAATTCTTCACCAAATCTTGTGTTCATTAGCTTGAATCGAAGCCCATTACGTGCTCTTCATGTTCATCCGAACAAATCTCTTCATACTTCATCAAATTTCCAGATCTGAGGTAACCTCTCAAGAACTCTAATTTTCTAAATTTGGGGGTTTCTTGATTTTTGCTTCAATTGAGCTTATATGTTGTATGGGTTGCTTGTTTGTGTGATTATTAACTTATTTCTCTATCAATTACATGCTTAATCTTGTTGGGATTGTTGAATTGGGGGCTTTGCTCAATTAGGATTTCTAAATCTTGATTGCATTGGTTTGATTCTTTCATTCCTTATTAAATTCGAGAAAATTGATATGATGATTATATACTACTTGGTAGAACACTTGATTGGATAGATTATGAGTTTTTGGTGATTTTGACCCTATGATATGTATGTTGCCTTATGAATTTGAGGTTACTCGTTGTCTAGCATGAGCTTTGATTGTGATGTACTACACGATTGTGATGAATTGCATGATTGTTCTTAACATAGGTTAGCTAGACTAGAACATGGGTTAAGGGAGTAGAATTACCCAAAGTTGACACTCAATTATTTTCACACTTTGCATTTGCTTTAGCATATCGTTTTCTGTTGAGTACAAGATACTAATTGTTGCGTTTCAGGTACCATGGGTCGTGACAAGAAGAAAGTCGGGACATCCAAGAGCAAGAAGGGAAAGGGAGCAGCCTCGAGCTCCCAAGCCAACGAAGCTTATGAACCATCACTCCAAGCAGTCTCCATTCGACTGGATCTTGAGGAGGAAGCTGCCATTAAGCTCCGCTCGATCGTCCGTGACCGTAAAATCCAAATCCCAGCGAGTTATGCTCATACACCGGCCTGCCGAATGATGTATAGCTTGGAGGATAAAAGGAACTGGAAGTGGTACACCTCCAACCGGTTCAATGGGTACGATGTATCGCTACTCCAAGAGTACTATGTAGGATACACAGAACGTGCAGACATGGGGGGCCTTCCAGTGTGGAACACACTAGTGCCATGGACTCCTCAGTCGATTTCTGACTTTATCCACTTCGGGGAACAGGAGTTCACCGGGAGCGCGCATGAATATAAGTACTCGAGAGGGGTCCGGGTGATTGACGAGAGAGTCACAGAGGTGATTTTCCACAGGAAGTATGTGTACCCATATGGTGATAGACCGGAGAGACTGGAGAGGAAGGACCTCAATCTTGAGGCTAGGATGACTATGAAGTTCATTATGGACAATCTCATTCCTCGGACCAATGATACTTCCATTCAGCCTTGGTATGCAGAGCTCATCTACTGTCTATTGGGTAGGCACCGTATCGACATTAGCAGCATTATCTATGAGGAGTACCATAGGCATTGGAACAAAAAGAAGAAGCCATTTGTTTTTCCTTGCTTGATCACTACCTACTGCAAGTACCACGGGATTGAGGGTATTGATGAGCCAGGCTTCGTCACCTCGGCCTTGACTCCAGCATCTATCACTGAGCAGGAACATAGGTTCCGTCAGAATGTACCTTCGGCCGCCACTGCTGATGATGCAGCAGCTGGATCTCCATCTCCCTCACCTCATGCGAGTGATGGCGATGACATGGAGACCGATGATCGGACCGTATTCCAGACACCGCCGCTCCTAGTGGGTCACAACAACCACCGCGGGAAGCACGTGGTTCCAGAGGGTTCGATTTTACTGAGCTCAGGACCTACCTTGATGACAGATTCCGTGGGTTAGATGCGAATGTTGCAACTCTGACCACCACTGTACAGGGTTTGCAGCATACTCTTGATGGTTATGTTGTCCAGCGCAACCGTGATTGGGAACTCGCGGAGGAGCATCGCCGGAACGAGAGGCAGCTCATTTTGCAGCAGCATATGCTCTTGGACCGTCAGCAGGAGACATTACAGCAGTCCCAGGATCTTCTCTCTGACATGTGGAACGACTATTACGGGGATTATGACCCGGATTACTAGTCTTTTCACATGTCCATTCGGGTATACTCAGCCGACAAAGGCCACACATTCGGTAACATCTAGTATCACTTTGCATTCCTCATTCTCTCTTTTGCTGGGGACCAGCTTGAGCTTCATGTGGGGGGGGGGGGTGTTATGTGAATTATGAAGTTAGTTTTGTATGAGTTGTTGTCGTTGAGTATTGTATCTTGTACTTAGATTCCACCTTTGTTTGCACGTTTACCGCTTTCTTAGGATTTAGTTTGTTCGTATGCATTCATCCTTAGTCTAGTTTTGCATGATGTTGTGTGGACTTTATTGCCAAATTTTTTAAACTTTTTTGTTGTATAGACTAAGTGTTTTTTACCATTGACAATGCATTGCATTTCTATGGATTCGTTTGAGGTTTGTCTTGCTTGACTTGTCATATTCGTATGTGCACTAGTTAAACTTGGTAGTCTCAACATCATTATGTGGTGTTTTCTCTACTGCGGTTCACAAAGGCCTTATAAAATGTTGCATGTTAGAGTCTTTGGTTGTATTCTCGTGTAATTATGTACCTAAGAGGCAACAAGTCTTCACCTTGTTTTTTGAGATTGCTAAATGCCTAGGAAGGAGGTAGAGTGAGGTGTGTAATCCTTTGTTTGAAACCTATTCTAACGAATAGGTTTGGGGAGGGGGTTACCATTGTTATGACTTGTTTTTCGTATAGTTGAGTCATGTTGAGTTTGTTCTTCTTCTTCTTTGTGAGTTTGTGCTCCAACCTATTCTTTCGAATAGGTTTGGGGAGGTCGTTGTTATTTATTTTCATTGTTGCTACTGCTGGCTATATACAAAAACAAAAAGGAAAAAGAAAAAATCGAAGAAAAATCTATTCCAGAAATCTGGAAAAAGAAAAAAAAAAGGAAAAAAAAGAATAAGACCCAAAAAAAAGAAAAAAAAAAACAAAAGAAGGGTCCAAGCAAGCCAAAAAGCAGATTAGCAAAGAGTTGCATCATTTTTTTCAGCTTTTGTAGTAGTTTGTAATCGAGTTGTAAATTCTTCCTTATGTTTTTGTGTCGCCTAGTCCAAGACCTGTTCTAGACCACCCTCGTCCTGCCATTCAGGAAGTGGTGAAGAGTCTTTGCTCTAAGAGTCGGGTAGAATAGGGGAGTGTTGTCTATTAGGGAGCCCTCCTTCGTTTGATGAGAGCCAGTATTGGTTCGGCCTCTCTTGAGGAAAAGTCTCACTTGGTGAACAGTAGTAAGCCCTCAGTTTCATAGGCACGGGGCAACTATTTGTATTCTAATATGCATCATTACGTCGTCACTGACCAGGTCCAGGTAGAGAATGTTACGAGAGACTCCCTTGTTTAACAAAGTGCATATGTGAATGTGTATAGGTTCAATCGAGGCATTCTTCAACCTATTTCCATGTTATGATTTGTATGGTCTTTGTTCATAAGCACTTGGTAGATACAATAGATTAGTTCTTCTTGTTTGGCATGAGACTACTCTTTGTGTTGCATGTAGTTTGCATAGAGTCTAGCTAGTTGCTTGAGGACAAGCAAAGGTTCGGTTTGGGGAGTTTGATGACAGTGTTTTTTACACTATCATTCGGTTCTTTTTCACCAATTTAGCTATCCTCTTGTATGCATTTTAGTGCATTTTGTTAAAATAGTGTCACGTTTCCATTTTCTTTGTTATTTTCAGGATTTAGGTGAACATCGCACTTTTGGATATGAATCATGGCGAAACATTGAAGTTTTGGTGCAACGCGATCACCCGTGGTGTGTCAAGGAGTACCGGGACATGTTTCAGAACAAGAGACCGAGTTTCGGAGCTCAAAGTTGTGCCCAAGACCAAAAATCGAAGACTTGGAGGAAGAAAAGCACGGGCAGAACTCTACCCGTGCCAGGCGCACCGTCTGGTATCTCAAGCGGTCCGCCTGGTGTCCGGCGGTCCGCCTGGGGCGGTTTCGGCAGCAGATATATATATTTGTAAAAGTTGCGAATTTTCATATCTTAGATCATAATTTTGCAGTCATAAACCCTAGAGCTTGTTCAGGGTTTTCTTTGACTTAGAACTACTTTTTCTTAGCGATTTGGAGCATCAAGGTAGAGATTTGGACATCTTTTGATCTCACCTTGCTAGAAACTTGTGAGTTTAGCAATTCACCGGAGATTTGACAACCCTCGGTGGTAACTTTGTATCTCACCTTTTTCATAATCTATCTTTCAATTCAATTATGTTTTCATCTATGATTGCTATTGTTGATTTCGAATTTGATATGAGTAGCTAAATTTCTAGTTGGTGATAGTATGTAAATTCATAGCTAGGGTTCATATTGTGCATAATTGAGTTTCTTAGTATTTTACTTGTGGAATTGTTTTATTCGATTCTTTGATCCGACTAAGCCGAATATATTCGTATAAAAGTGTTAGAAACACTAGGACAATTCAAGATCATCGATTCAATATTTATAATTATCAAGTACTGCTTGAACTAAGCCTGACAACCTTAGCCAAGTATTAGTATAGATATGAAGCTTTCAAAATACATGTCATAACCTGTCTTTTGGTGTTTGTTAATTCGAATTACTTTTAAAGCAGTACGTGTTGCACTTTCATGCATAATTAGAACCCGATGCTTAGAATGAGCATTACTATCACCAGCTCTCGTCATATATCGTTAAGTTAAGCTAAGTTGAATTTGTTTTCTGAATTTATATAGTAGTTATTGTAGTGAAAGCTAGTTAAGTCCCTAGAGATCGACACTCGAGGTCATCTTACCTTTGCACTACGTGTTATTGTGTAGTTGTGAGTTGCCCTTTGTCTAAAACAAACTCATTTGATTGTTCGAGTCTGACAATCTCGATCATCACTTTCTACTATAAAAAAAAAAATACTACTAAATTTCATTTCATTTCACACACACGCCACGAACACACCATCTTCTTCACACATGTTGGTGTTAAATATGTCCAATCCGCATTTACTCATTGGAGCGGTCTAAGAGCGCGACGATGCTCTAAAGGACTGTCCCTCAAAGGGCTCGACCACCCTTCCAGGTACGTCACCTGAGGGTGGCTCGACCAGCATAGTGTCCGGCCAGCGTGAAGAGGTTGTCCTTCAAGAAAGTTCACTAAGGACAAGCTGACTGGAGTGGACCGAGAAGCATCCCTAGGGCTCGACCACCCTTGGTGGTCGATTGAGGACCTTACATCAAGGTAGTATCCTCAAGAGATAACCAGGCAGAGCACTACTCGAGCGGTAGGTCCTAAGGTAGGGCTCGAGCACCTAGGTCGACCACAGCTGGTCGGTCCCTGGGTGGCCCACCTTCCAGAAGGATCCATTAGTCTTGAAATGTCTAGAATTCCCTCTAAACCTTAGGTCAGATGTTTGGGTCAAAGCTCATGGACCTCCTTAATGGGCTTGGGCCAAAGGAGGCTTCAATCTCAGACGGACACTGTTGAAGGGTAGTTCGTGCTTTCTCTTAAGTTCCTACTAAACCGTCAAAGGAAACTACTTAGGTCTTCTTCATGTAGTCTTCCTCTGATAGGTGCAGGTATTCTTCATGTAGCTTCCTCGTACCTGAAAGAGACTGGAGAGGGGGGTTAGTACCTCGTGCCCGGTTTGTCAAGGATCAGACCGGAGGGACGACTTTACGTGTAGGGAGTTGAAGGGTTTCCCTAGTAAGAGTAGTAAATGTGGTAGGTGAGAGCTATGATTGCTTACATGTGGATTATGAATGAGACTCCTTATATACTCATAGTATTTTATTGTCACTTTATGTAGGATCGTGACAAGTGTACGACTGAGATAGAATCCTCCTTTGGCTCAAGCCCATTAAGGAGGTCCATGGGCTTTGACCCAAACACCTTGACTAGGGTTAGGAGGGCATTATTGACTTTTTAGGTCTTATGGAAGATTCAGGAAGGCGGCCCCCCTAAGGAACGACCAGGGGTGGTCGGCCTAGGTCCTCGTGCCTTCCTTATGTTCCATAGTCCGAGTAGTGCTGCTTGTTCTCCTCTGGAGGATGGTACCTTGACGTAAGGTCCTCCTCGATCCTACCATGTATGGTGGTCGAGCTCTAGGTGCTCCTCGCCCCTCACTTCTGTATTGTCCTTGTAGTGAACTTATCTTGAGGGTCGGCCTCACAGTGATGGTCGTACCATATGCTGGTCGAGCCACACTCAAGTGACATACTTGGGTGTGGTCGAGCCCCTTGAGGGACGGCCCTTGAAGCCTCGTAGCACTCTTAGACCGCTCCAGTTCGTACATGCGGACTGGACATATTTTAACACCAACAGACACCTACATAAACTGACAAATAAAATACTATGAGTATATAAATAGACCTCATTCATAATCCCAAGGTAAGCAATTACTATTCACCCACCCTCAATATTTCTCTCATTAGGGAAGACTTCAACTCCCTACACGTAAAGTCGTCCCTCCGGTCAGATATTCTACAGACCGGGCAAGAGATACTAACCCCCAATCCAGTTCATTTTAGGTACCAGGAAACGTCATGGAGCCTACTTAAAATCAAAGGAACATCCTTCAAGCGAAGACCAAAGTGTTACGTACCCTTTGGAGAAGACTTTAAACGAATTAGAAAGAAAGAACGCAATTACCCTTCAACAACACACACTCACGAGAACAAGAGAAAGATGAAGAAAAGTAGAAGAAAAGAATAAAGAGAAAAAAATACAATCAACCGTTTGATCTCTGAAAGCGTCTAAAGGTATGTATTGGTAGTTGGTACTCATTGCTCCAATTAAGACATAAATATGTCACAGCATCTTTACACAGTGTTTACAACAAACAAGTATAGAAAATTAAACATGAAATCAAGACTAGCAAAATCTCGAACCTACATGTCAAAGAACTCGCTTTTGAACTAGGGGAAGAACCAGGGCCAGGATTTGGTACATTTGTAGTATTTTCACTTGCGCACGTGTAACCGCAACGACTAGGACGAACGACACGATAAACACCACTGTTTGTGAGAAGGTATACATCTCTGTTGTTGTCTTCGCCAAAGGAGAAAATGTAGCTCAAAGAAGGAAGTGGACTTCCAGGAGTGAACGTGCAGTTTAAAGGCGAGTCGCGTGCACAAGTGAAGGCAATCTTGCTACTCGTAAAGTTCCCACTACCACTGGGATTTTCAGCTCCTAACCATATTGCATCTGCATAAAGATCTGCATATATATACCTGAAAATTATAGCATCTTTATATCAGTCACCAGCTAGATATGAAGCCTCGACTCCAACAGTAAAACCGAGTTAAAGTGCAGAAAGAATATCCCCTCACAGTTTGCAGAAACCCAATTAGTTAAAATAACAAGATTCTGTTGCGGTTTTGTTTATTTCCCCAAAATCCAAACCATATTGATGTCCAACAAAATGAACCATAATCCAGCTAAGAAAATCTTATGTGCCACAAGAGCTGTCCAAAAAATATCTCCAGATTGCAGTTTTCTAAATCACCCTTTTAAACTATGTCCACGTTAGTCGATATCAGAATCTCAAAGCGAATCACAGACAACATACTTGAGTATTCTGTTACTCACCTTCCAGACAAACAAGGATCAGTCATGGATCTGTAGAAATAGCCACCAGTGATGGATGCTGAACCTTCATTCACGTTCACTTCTGAGTGATTATATCCCATAACTGGGAATATTGGCCTTATAGAGCTCAATGAAGTGTTCCTACCAGGAGACTGTGGAGGTGTATAAGGGTAAGTACCCTCGTATGCACGCCATCCATAGTTTCCACCCCTTGTGATCAAATTCACCTCTTCATATTGATCCTATTGAATTATCAAGGGAACTTAATTAGTTCAGGCGATTCATTCACATGGAGCTAGTTTTCAAAGTTAGGTGTGAGAGCACATAATAATGTAGTAATAGTAATACTTATGCAGACCGTTTGGACTTAAAGATACACCTGAATTAAATTAATTCTGATTTCTGTGGTCCACAGATTACGAAATATTATCAAAGAAGAAAAAAATGATTTCAGAAACGTTGTGGATCGCAGATACCACAGTTATCATATCCTGTGTTATGCTCCTAAAAGTAGTACGTTTGAAGTTCAAATTTTAATGGGGATGCCTAAAGTTTATATGCACTGTAGGACAAACATAACTCAAATATTCAGCCTCCCTACCTAGAGAGGAAAAAGCAAGTAGACCATAAGTCCATAACCAAAACCAGCTTGAATACTGGGAACGGTAACTGAAGTTACTAAATAGCAAACAATACTATACCTGTCCTACATCTGCACACATAAAATATGAAGGCCTTTGGGAATCAAAGCTGCAGCGCCAAGGATTTCGCAGGCCTAAAGCCCATATTTCTTGCTGCAAATCTGCATCATCAGTAGATGGATTGTCCCTAGGAATAGAATAGTTTCCCCACAGACCAAGCCGACTAACTTCCGCAGCGCCTGAAATACAGGTGCAATGAGCAATCATAATTGATCACCATTTAAATTGACAAGAAGATTAGTGTCATTATGTATTTTTTCCTTGTTTCCTAATTAAACTTGTAATATGGCTTTCTGAAGGACCAGCAATTTATTACAGAAAATCCTTAAAACTCCTGTGATGATGAGAGAATGTTTATCAGTTCTTGAAACCCAACTAGAAAGCAAATCAATAGAAGACAAATGTCTTGATTTCATCACTTCGTTGTAACTTCAACATATCCAGGTCTAATTGCACAATCAGAATAGCTGAAAGTAGGTAGTCACAAATATAACCATCTTTGCTTCAAGATTGATTATGACAAGTAATTTGGTTGATTTATTTGACAAGTGTAGCTTGTTTGAGACTTGATCAATATTGGTCAGCTTTAATCATAAAAAATTCCAAAATCTCTTGATGGACAGGAATTCATGCCTACATGCCTATTATCTCCTAACCCTGCTGTTTTTCATGCAAATTAAAAACATGATTTGAGTTGAAATTAAATAGACACAACTCATGAGTCATGTCTCTATACATTCACAAATCACTACGAAATCAAGTCAAAAATTTGAGATACATCCAAACAGCCAGAGCATAATTTACAATGTCATTTCTTATCCTCCAACATTTCAATTATACTTAACAATAATGCAACTTAGCGGAGAGTAGGATAACTAATACGTAAGTAATATCCAATGTATTCAGTGTCTTTCTTTCAGTTTACTTGATATACTGCGCCTACAAAAAACGAAAATATTGACTTACTTGGTATGTTATCAATGTCAAACCTCATGATCTTTCCAAGCAAGGATTTCTTGTTCTGTGCAAAGTTATGTGGATCACCAACACCACCACCATCTCCCATCATGAAGTACAAATAACCATCTCCAGGTCCAAAAAGAATTTGGCCCCCATGGTGTGCGGTAAAAGGGAGTCCCATAGTAAATATCCTCCTCACTTCTGATGGGTTAGCACTTGTCGCCTGCTAACAGATAAAAAATATTCAACCAAAAAAAAATGATGTAGAGAACTAAGCAGATAGATGATTACCGAGGAAGGCTGTGATGCGGTACTATTGACAGTGTACTCTGCTATAACACTTTGATATTGACAAGGCTGGGCACCATTATCCGGACTTAGCGTTGAGGGATCACAGTTCACGTCAGAATTGCACGCACACCTTCCAGCACAATCGGGCCACTTGGCCTTATCACAATTGAAAGAAACGAATAACCGCCCATTTTCCGTGAATCTGGGATGAAATGCAATTCCCAGCATTCCAAACTCAGTGTCAAAGTGAACTTCATCAGTTAGGTCAAGAAAAGCATCAATTTCATCGAGCCCCAATGTCTGTCCTGAGCCTTGATTGGGAATAGTCGCCAACCAAATCTTCCCTTGTTGGTTTGAGAAAAAGGCACGGTTCGAGCCGTCAGGGTGAGCAACCATGTTAAGGTAAGATCCATTGCCTATTTTCTCAAGGCACATACCAGTTGGAGGGCTTGGAACGGCACTACTATTAAAGCTGACAGGCTGACCACTATAGCATGCCAAGTCATCATCCGAAGCTCCACCAAACGCGTTACAAAAGGCTGCCTGTGATCGCCAAATATCATTCAATCTAGTGGAGTTCGAGTTTGTTTGCGATGAACCAGCAAAAGGCGAATTTGTCATAGAGACATTTTGACAAGTGTTCCATACTTGTGAACAGAAGTTGCTTGTCACTTGGTTAGACTGTGTTGAATTTGGTGAAACAGTAGAGTTACACAGAACAGGAACTCCCCAAGGAACAGAACCAACCCGGAAAAGCTCAGCTGAAAATGGATCACACCTCTGTAAATGGTAGGATAATACACAACACTCAATGCAAATTACCACAATCATAAATCCAAAATGTAGATTAGCAAAATAAGGGAAGCCTCAGATGATGCAAACAAAAGCTCCAATCTAAGCTCATCATCTGCATGTTGGAGAATTAATATAAATGACTAGATGACTAGATTTCGTTCCTCCCAAGAGCTTAAGCTTTTGGGAGAGTTGTAATTCTATCTGTGCATGCTTACCGCACAAATGATAGACTTGACAAGGGAAGCACAGTTTGTATTGGAAACATTCATAGATTGGAACTGCCTCTGTAGTCTCGAATCATCGGTACCATTGCAGCATGAGGTACCATTATAGGAACAGAACTGGAGACTGGACGTCGGAGTAAAGGGTCCACCTGAAACATATATCAAACTTGTCTTCAAAGTCCACAGAGAACTTAAATCAAACAGTTGGAAGGCATGAGAAACTTACTTGAATCAGTACACAGAGGCAAAGCTGAACAAGGATCATGAAACTGCAACAAGATGAACAACAAGACTGTCACCAAATAACCACCTCCCATGATCTAAAACAGCAATACAAAGCCAAGAAAAACAATAGGCCACTTTTCAACTACACAAAACATCCATTGACTAAACACATTATTGGACTTGCTTAAACAATAATACTAGAGACAAATTAAATGAAACCCATATTTATCCAACAATATGTATTTATTTAGTATGCAGCAGCGGCGGCCAATTTCTCTTTCTCACATCACATGGTGCATTTGACAATTTGGTTGTGAGATAAACTTTGAGCCATCCATCAACCAATTTGCTGAAGGCAGTCGATATCAGTTGACCTTTTTTATTTAATAAGAAATGAAAATAGAGTGAAATAAATAAATGGGCAGTTGGAGAAGAGAACTGGTCTGTATTCACATTATTACGTAAGACACAGGCTGGAAGCATCTTAGTGGGTTCAGTGTCGATTGAGGAATTCGAATTTTTGCAGAATTTGAGTGATTAAAAAACAATTAAGAGAGAGAAGGAGAAGTTTGTGTGTACCTGGTGTCAGCCATGGCTTCGGATTTGGGTTTCTGGGAAGTTTTGTGCATCATCAGATATTCATATTCATAGGGAGAAATCAAGGATTCAAAGTTGTGTTTTGACTTTTAAAGCCCAAGCTGACTCGTCGCTTTGACCATAATCCAAAAAAAGTGAATAAAATGAAACTGGCAAAATACCATTGGAATCTAAAATCCGAACCGATCCGCTCCAAATTTAAAGTTTCGCAAGAAATATTTTAATCAATCATCCAAACTTTTTGATCTGAAATTCGATCCAAAATCACCCGAATAAATTGGATCATAATTATTCGATTCGAAGTTCACTCGGTCCAAATTAAATGTTACCCGAACTAATTCAATCAGTTATCCAAATTAAATTTATAAGGAATTTGTAACTATTTTCATTTAGGGCTAGCTAATTACAACAGGCACCATTCTTAAATTCATCAATTAAAGATTTATCCTTCTTCGACGACTACCAATTACACTGTTTTATCCTCTTAGATGATTTTAATTATATCTAACATCAGCTGTCGAATTCCGGTATCCAAGACCAAAATTTCATAACATATGGAGAAGCTGATGAAGGAATTAAAAAAAAACCAAAATTAGTTCTTTTTGTTTAAAAAAAAAACATTATTTGTTAAATAGCAGTAAGATAAGAGCGTGTTTGTTTGGCAAGTAATGAACAATACCTCATAAGTTGGTCAACGAAAACTGCTTAAAATGGGGTTAGATGTAATTGTTTGATTAAGGAGGAAAGAAATGTGATTAGGCCTCTCGAGAAGGATGTAGATGTAATAAACCCTTCATTTATAATAAATATTTCCTATAAAACTAACATTTAATATATAAAACTAACATTTAATGAATATTTTGATGTTGTAATAATTTATAGTTTTCATTATAAGAATAATTTTTTGCTCAAATATTTAATCAACATTGAATTCGAATTGTTCAATCCTAAATATTTTCAAATTTATAATTCGAACAACATCCGAATCTGATCAAGATCTGGAATCAAAACACATTCGAATTTGTTGATTCAAAACAAAATCACTGTTAGTGATATGGGGAAAAGAGGACCACTACGTCGGACCCCCGTCTGTACATCATAGACCATGTCCACGCGATCCCCCTTCGAAAGAGACAGGGGTAGTCATATATCACTCAGAATGGACAAGGGTAACCACGCCTTACGCACCAAACCCTCGAAAGCGTTAGACAAAGGACCCCCCCTCGAAGGATGGGGACATGATACATCGTACTGACCCGTATGTCGTATGGTCCGGACAAAAGAAACGTGCTCTTGCAATGGGACCCACTTGGTATCCTCTATATATATATGTCTCCATTTATTATGCTCGACACATTCAGACACACTACAATCATGTCTCTATTATTCCTATCAACCTTAAACGGAAGAACGGCCTAACTAAGGTAGACTGTCTTCCACTCCCCTCCCTTAATTCTCCCCTCGTTCACTGTAGGTACCGGAGTCCCGCCCTTCAAATACTGAAACCGTACGCTCCCACGGATTGAGAGATGGTGGAGTAGGCCTTGAAACGGTCTTTACCCTCATCATCTTGGCGTCGTCTGTGGGAACTCTCCGGGACAAAAAGCCATGGTGAAGCGGAAGCCACAGGGAACCACCACCAAAGACAAAGAACCAACGACCAAGAAAGCGGAAGAATCCACTCGGAATACCGTGGAGGAATTGGAAGACGATGAAATCCCGGCGGACGAACTGAACCCTACTTCCCCTCACTCAAGGGAGGAATCCGGAGAGAGTCTAGGACCATCCGAACCAAGGCAAGAGCCTCAAATCTTAATTACGGAAAGCCGGCTCCAAGACATGATGAAATCAGTTTGTGAGACCTATATGAAAACTCAGAGGACACTGGAAAAGGGGCCTCAAAAGAGTGCATCCGCCCAAAGCAAACCGCCTGATGGGTCGACAGGGAGAAGTCGAGAGAGGGGTCGCACTCAAACCACCCACTGATAGTTCGATAATGACACCCCAAAATCGACGTAAGGCACCCGAAAAAGAACATTTTCGGGCGGAGAAAAGACCCCGCCAACAATCTATGCACACAATACCGAGGACGACACGTGTCCCTCGGATGGAGAAACATCAAACCCCAAACGGGACACCCTCAAAAAGAAAATGAGGAAATACGAGAACCTCCTTAAGGAACACGACAGAAGGAAAACGGACCCCCGGGATAAGCGACCAACCCACGACGTAGATCATGGAGAAGGGAAGACGAACGAGAGGCCCGTATGTATGGACACACCAAAGGATGACCTACCCAAAAGACGGGTTTCGCACCCAACCCCCTCTCGACGAGGCTCATGAGACATTCGATCCCCCCTGAACGAAGAATCCCGAAAAACCTCCCGAGATACACCGGAGACACCTGCCCCCACGAACATAGGATGAAGTACGAGAATATGATGCAGATGTACGGGCACGATGAGAAAGGCATGGTGATAGCTTTCCCTGGGACTCTCGAGGGGGTAGCGGCCGAGTGGTACTACAACATGCCTATCGGATCTATTCGATCCTACGCGGATCTCGTCCACGCCTTCCTCGGACATTTCACCGACTACAAGAAATCTAGACAATCCAGCAGTTGTTTACAAGACATCGTCCAAAAAAGGGATGAGCCACTTCGAAGGTGGTGGCAACGATTCAATGCCGTGGCGTTAAAGGTAGATGACCACCCCATGCACTTTCGAAGGCATGTTCTTTTCACGAATACTCGAAATAGAGGATTGGCATCGGAAATCTCAAAGGAGATGCCCGAGACCACAGAGGGGTTGTCCAACATCGTGAACAAGTACATAGAAGAAGAGAGGATGAACAAAGAAGCTAAACTTGCGTTCAACACAACACACACCCCCCCCCCCCCCGGAGAAATCCCCCAAAAACGAACAAGATGCCCCATCGAGGGACCTTAAGGGAGATGATTATGGAAACAGAAGGCTACCTCGGCAGAACCCAAGGCGAGTAAGATACCCCCAGAAGAAGGTTTTCTCGGTCATCGAGAAAGAACCTTTCGTACGATGGCCTCGAAGGCACAAGGAAACAAACACCACCAAGAACTCAGATGAGTATTGCAAATTCCACAAACAAACAGGTCATGCCACGGATAGGTGCATAGAGCTCACGACCGAACTGAAAGTACATATGTCCTAGAGACAACCAACATTCAGGACGATATGTACTTTACCGCATTCAGCTTATTGGTATTTATTTAAGCATACATAAATACAATTGGCATTACATTTACTGAATAGATTATTTGGTTGTTTAAATTATTCTGTAAGATGTTCCCAAGAACTAAAGATAATCACCAAGTTAGTGGGAGCTTGCGTGTCAGAACTTAAGTCCTAAAATTAGCCACTAGTTGATGGTCATTGAGATATGGGATATCAATGATGCGATAGAGACTAGCATGTGTTGCATCAGATCCTTCGAGGATGTAGTAGTTCTCACTGCTGCGAATAGCTTGGTTATTCATGATGGACACATGGACACTTTGGAGAGTGTTGGCATACCCAGCTGAGAAACCATTTGGTAAATTCTATTTAAGTGTCTATGGAAGTATCGGATTGTAGGGTGATGTAATAGTCCTCAGACTTGAGGTCAATACTACATCATATATGGAATAATATACTTTGACCATGCGCAACGCTTGCACTCTTAAAGTAGGGTAGATACGGCATGCGTTGGGTATATTAGGAAGCATATGGTGTGAGTGATTGGACCAAGATCAGGATTCATTCCTCCGAATAGATTTAAGGAGAGAATACTCTTCATCTCATATTTAGTGCGATCATTAGTCAGTGGCCACTGCAAACATATATGTCAAAATGGTGTTTAGACATAATCATCTAGATCGACTAAGAAGATTGAGAGACAATGGATGAGTTATTGGAATAGACACTAATCCATATTCTAGACTCATTCGATTATTCGAGAATGAAAGGACCGTATCATCAAAGTACTCTACATCACAGGCAGTTTGTATCTCCTCAACAAACGTTCCTTACATATTAGTATTGTCTAGTGACGATTGTCTAGGAATATTCACTGAGACCTTGATTTGATCATTACCTAATATGTGAGGGCCTATGGGTCATATACAACTAGGTGATAATTCTCCCGATTAAGCATTAGGGTAAATTAAATATCAATTGGATTGATAAGATTTGATTTACTATTGTCAATGACATTTCATTTGATGGAAATCATTAATTAAGTTAAAATTGGATTTATGACTTAATTACTATATTATATAAAATATCAATTGGATTGATAAATATTTAATTTAATATTTTTTGAGAATGTTCTATTTGATAGAATTAATTAATTAAGTTGAATTGAATTCAATGTACTTAATTAATTTATACTTTTAGAAAGTAAATTAATTAAATTAGATTTAATTAATAAAAAAGAAAAGAATAATTAGATTAAATTGGATTTGATTAATTAAAGTTAGAATGTGTATTTGAACCAATTTAGAATGAGGTTCAAGTGTTAAAAGCCTTAAAGGATTGATAGTAGTGGGTTTCGAACCCAAGACCTCCAGCTCATTAACTAGCATACCAGCCGACTGGGCCAGGCCCATGTAAATTATATTATGCGTTTTATACACATATATCCATCAAAATGCGGCTGACATTAGTTAGTAGGGTGTGATACGTGTTGTTGCTGCTTGTGGCTTTGAGCTCTCCTTCTCTCTAGGGTTTCTACACGGTTGTATTCGTTCTAACTTCTTTCTTTCTTGTTTGATTAATTCTCTTTTATTATTATCTTTGAGATTTATTGTTTTGCTTAATGTAGATTTTGAATATGGATTTCCTAGCATCCATGGAGAATTCATCAACGTAGAATTGAACTACGTTTGACTTGATCCTGAGGGTACGTAGGCAGCTTAGAATTGTTCTGAGCTCAGTCAGAATCTTTAGAAGATTATCAATTGTTTTGAAGAACAAATCTCTTTGATTAGATCAAAGATTAGTGGAAGTTGGAAGCTGGAAGCTGGATAACGGGTAAGTATTTATTTACATGAAGCATGTTAAATAATCATTCAATCAACGATCCATGTAGGAAATTTTTTTATTCCGCTGCATTAACCTTAGAGGTAATTTCCTACCATTACTAACAGTGGTATCAGAGCTAGGCTGATTGAATGAATTATTTACATGTTATTTTATGTATAATTGTGAGTTTGAAGTTTTAAAGAAATTTGATTTTGATATAATGTGTTTATGAAATGGGTTTGGAAATTTGACGATCAACAAGAAGATTGGATCTATTTGTGTGCAGCCTACGGCAACAAACTGGGTTTGGGGTTTGTGTAAAATTGATGTTATTTGATAATGTAATTGCTTAAATTAATTTTGGATTAATTGATGATTAATCATTGGATTGATTAATTAGTAATGAACGAGTTCTTATTCCATCTTTGCATATACAATGGACTTGAACAGATCAATTGATTTCTTCATGTCCAGTGTCGGCCGTCACCACCACCATGGACAGACAAAGGAGCTGGGCTCCGTTCGACCACCACCGGATTAGTTGATCCCACCAACGTTTTCTTCATCCTCCATCACAACCACCGGAGCTCGGCTCCGTTCGCCCCTTAGCATCGAAATCTCACCGGAACCGTGAACGGAATCGCGCGTTTCTTCGCGAACGGGAATCGTGATTTAATTATATATATAAAAAAAAAAGAGGGGATTTTGATGCTTTGATCCGATCTGGTGATGATACTAATGAAGGATTGTATGTTGATTCGTGTTTGGAACATTTTGATTACTGGGAAATCAAATTTGAAATCGAAACTCCATTGTTGGACTCTGTGCAAGCTTCTAGGATTTGCAGGGACCTGATTGAAGATTTGCAGAAAGTTTTGGGGCTGGTAGAATAGAAGCAGGAGATCAGGGACCCTGTTTCAATTCGACAGATTTGTCTGTCTTATTGCGGCAAAGGCCCATGTGCTGTTCCAATTTATTATTCCAGTATCCGAATTTACAAGACTGCAATTTAGTCCACCAAAATTAGATTTTATGATTCTGGAAATTCACATTGGTCCTTTAATATTCGGTACCTTCGATTATGCCCATGAAAGTTTTAGAAACTTCATAATTGTCTTCTGGAAATTTAAATTAAACTCCTGGAGTTTTAGAAACTCTTGGAGGTTTATATTAATGTTTAGAGACATACTTGACATAGTTAATAAATTGAGTTTAAATATTAATATATATTCTTTAGAAGATTATATTAATGTAGAAACTTGTTTAAATGTTTATAAATTTGTGGAAAATTCATAAATTAGATTTATGACTCATAAATTATTATGATTGGATTTATAATTTATTTAATTTCTTGGAAATTAGTAGATGTTTTATTTTTGAAATAAAACATTTATAAATACTTTAGAAGTATAAAGATGAGACAAATTATATTTTCTTGCAAACTTTAAACTCACAATTACTTGCTCATATGTTTGAATGTCTATATGATTTACTTTAAATTAGTATAGCACTTTATGTCCGCTATTTATGGGTAGGCGGCACCCACTAGTTTCCGGACCGCATCTGTCATATGCATGGGTAGGCGGCACCCATTACTTGCTTGTCCGCATATTGTATGCATGAGTAGGCGGCACTCATTATTTGTTTGTCCGCAAATTGTATGTGTGGGTAGGCGGCGCCCTATGTTTAATAGTTATCTAAGATCTTGTTTAAGGGATTAAATACCCCGACATAAATGTTTCCCAACTAAAATTTAAGTCTCGATTTGATTGCACGACGTCACCCATCATAATTGAACGATGAATGGAACCATCTAATCTCATGAGTAATATGCACCATAGTGCTTACTCTGTTTGCCGATGGAAAGTCTCTTTCATAGGTCCATAGTTGGTACTGTGTGATGGTTGTGATTTACTTGGGCTATGTCGAGTCGCCATAGCGTCAGACATAGTCTATAGGACGTCGATCAAAGTAGATTTGGTCAACCAAGAGTTGTATTGTACAATTGGTTTAGATACCTACCTTATTTGGCTATTACAGTGATCAGCCATAGCAGGGGCTGTAGTAGTGCAGATTTGGATCTTGGCCATTAAGATTCATATTAGAAATGAATCCGTATTATTCCAATGGGGTCGATGAATATGATAAAATTAATGGAACTAAATAAGTCAAAAGGCCTTTATTATTTAGTCGCTGAATGAGAATATTGTGAATTGTTATTTAATTAGAGTTAAATTTAATTCACGCTTTATTTACATTATGTTTTATAAGGTTGTTGTAGAATGGCATTTGATTAATACTATTAGTTTGATTCATTTACCAATGACATTTTGACTGTACTGTTATTTGCGTTTGATTTAATTGAGTTTGTCTTGGACAAGCACGTACCCAAGATTGTCTTGTGTTTGAATTTGAGTGTTTCGAGTTGGACAAGAATACTTATATTAAATACAAGGACAACTAGGTAACGTATTCGACTTAGGCGTGTGTGGTACACAAGTAGCTTGCACAACATGAGAGTATGAAGACATTATAGAAGATACCTCTTAGAACATGTATGATGAACATTGACTTTGGTCAATCTCTATTCTAGAGTTTTGCTAAATCAGTGGGAGTACAAGTCCTTATGATAGTCAATGCGTATTATCTTTAAATGTTGAAATTTGATTTCTCTTCACAAGCTCTCATATTATTTGGAATAAGAAAGTCAATTGAGGATATTGAAATTCTTAGAGAATATTGTTTGCCATTTCTTCAATTAATTTCTTTTAGGTCACTTCATGATTCGTATTAATTTCATAGAGAATATTAAATACAATAGAAGTGAGATTGACTAAAGCTGCTTACTACTCATAATCTTTTGCAAGAACATCATCCATGGGTAAATTGTGCTCATAGTGAGCAGTTCTATTAAACCAATCTGTAAGGAAGAAAGGTAGAATAAATATACTAAGAGATTCTCTAAGTATATTTTTTTATTTATCTCAAAGATGACCATGAAAGCAAGAGTAGATGCCTAACGAATAATACACTATATTGCAATTATAGTAATTCAATAAGAGTATAGGTAGCAAAGTTTGATTTCTTGAACCTAAAGCAATTATCGCTTAAAGGTTGAAGGATATTATTGCGTATTAAGAACTGGTTATGTCTATAAAGTAATTTTAGTATTGGATACTAATTACAAATGAAATTATTCTATTGATTTCATATGTTAAGAACATTGTTTCTGTACTTGTTAAGAGGATAGTGGATTTACCTACTATTGAGTCACACTAATAGTATAGAGGTAGACGTCTTCAAGAACATAGGTCAAAAGTTCTTAACCAAAAGACATGAATTTCTCAATACATGATAAGAAGACCAACATAACAAACCAATTTCCCAAAATTATGTTATTCGTCAACTTGGTTGAACTTGCGAGATAAGAATGACAAGTGTTAAGTAAGTTAGACTACTTGAGACCATTTGTTTTGAAACATCATTGTAAGTCTTATCTTATAATTAAATGGTATTCACTAGATCTTTTTGGAAAGGGGTGAATACCAAATAACAATTTGAGATGCCACACATTGCAAGGCATGTGTGAGCATTCAAATTGGAAAATGTCCTAATTCACCATGTGCTTTATGTTTTCCTTGGTCTAACCACTTGCGCTTGAGAAGATGCAAGTTCATTGCCCTTGAGAAGTACAAAGTCACAATGCTGAATAGAATATAAACATGTTATATGAAGTATTTTATTCTTTGATTGGGTCAATTCAATAGTACTTACAACATGGTTATGGATTGTTATAAAAGGCCATGCGTTCTAATAGAGTGGAATTAATTAAACCTTGTTAGACATGGTTAATCTCCCATGATGGGTTCCATTGAAATGGAAATGCTATGTTCGACATAGATTAACCCATATACTTTGTTACACGTGCAATTGAAGCTCAATATGTATTCTAATTATATCCTTACTTAATCAGTCTTAGAGACACATAATAGTTATGTTGTAAGATTCTTTATTACATAGTTGAATATGGGATTGTACCATATATGTATTAAAGTTCTTCATGATTAATAGGATTTTAGAATGTGTTAATTTGTGAAACTTTATCTCTATATTTATAAGAGACAAATTGGATGTTGTTTCTTTACACATGTTATTCTTTTAAAACTTGGAGTTCACAAGGAATGAATTAGATAGGAGTACAATGTTTGAAATGGTTTCAAGACCACAAATTAACTAATGAGGCTGATAATTTGTCATTTAACCATGACAAAGATTCAGAGGAAGAGTCAACAGTGCTTGAGGTTAGTGGGAGTAAGTTACTTGGTAATGCCCATAAGCTAATGAAAGCACTTGGAGAGTAATCTTTTTATGAATAAGTTATTCCCATAAGTTGAAATAGTGCAATTTAAAGGTTGCACCTCGTAGCAAGGTTAGCATTTGAGTGTTACCTTGATCACTATAAATTATTAGTGTCTCAATATTAGAGTGCCTCATAACATTCAGGATAATTAAACGAATTCGAATGCAAATGAACAAACTTCTAGGTTAAGTAAATTGTCGTGACAAATTGAATTGTATGGAATCCTTTAGAAGGATCACGATTATTTACTGTCATACTCGCAGGGATGAGTTTATAACCTATAGCTAACAAAATGATATTTGATATCGATTTTGAGAGGTGGCTTAAAGCCATAGGATCTTAAGAGATGGACTAGAGATTACTTAAGTTTAGAACTTAAGTAAGTTGATATTTTATTATTACATAGTAGTAGTTTCTTTCAGGAAAGTTTCATATCAACAACGGAGTCTATGCCTACATAGTGTAGGATAATCAAAATTATATAGTTGAGTCTGGGAGACATACTATATATTATATATTGGTTGGATTATAGACCAGTCCTATAAGATTTTACTTGCATAAGCATCTAATAATTACATGATATATTCGATAACAAGCCTATACCACTTTCTGAGGAGAAACTTTATTGTAAAGTGTGTTTGACACAGTTATAGGCCTTAGTGTCGAATTCAAATCATGTATGGATATGCAAATCAAATAAGATAAGACCATTGTGGACTTATGCAAGCCTCTAGGAGTTTGATCATTTACATTTGAAATAAGTAAATTAGTTTAACTTATTTCAAAAGTAGATGAATCATATGTACATATTTAGAAGTGTTTGTGAGAAGCTCTTATCTATATGATTGAAAATGATTGACACCAACATCATATGAATAGCTTCCACGTTAACAGTCAAAATATTGGTCATTCAAGACTTTCATTGTGAGGGGGCTTGAATGAAAGTTTCTAGGATATTTTCATATTGAAACCTTGTTGGATAGGTTCGAGAGAATATTCAAATTCTTCATGATATTCACTATTTTGAATAAATAATGTGCTGATAGACAATAATAGAATTCTAGGAGAATCTATTATTATTTATCACATGGTTATACTGTCAATATTAGATTGTCTTATTGAAGTATGAACCCTGTACATATACACGATGTTGTATAGTGCAACCATCGCCTAAAATGTACAAATGTGATACATCAAACAGTCAAGGTGACTTAGAATTATCAACGAATTTCATGGACAGTGGGAGCTTAGCTTAGATATATATTGGATATATGAGTAGTAAGCTTCATTATAAATGTGATGAATGGAATTATCACAATTATAATTTTGTATTCATCTTAGTAATAGTATCATATTAGATTAGATATAATGATGTATAGATTCAACAACCTATGTCCTGTATGATTATGCTAGAAGGTTCTTAGAAGAACAAGGGGTAGTTCCAAGTATTAGTAATCGAATTGTGAAATTGCGATTATACTAATGCGACTGCACATGCAAAGGAACCAAGATCTTATGATACTAGCATGGATCTACTGAGACACTATCATTGGTTTGGAAACCACTGATAGATTGCAACATAAACAAATAAAGTAATTTCTCCGTGAGGACACTACGCTGATTCTTTCACAAAACCTTGTCTTTGGAGAGACAGGTTAGCCATTCCAGGAATCTAAATGTTGGACACACATGAGTGATTGACTCTAGGCCAAGTGGGAGATTGAAAGTATATATGTCCTAGAGACAACCAACATTCAGGACGATATGTACTTTACCGCATTCAGCTTATTGGTATTTATTTAAGCATACATAAATACAATTGGCATTACATTTACTGAATAGATTATTTGGTTGTTTAAATTATTCTGTAAGATGTTCCCAAGGACTAAAGATAATCACCAAGTTAGTGGGAGCTTGCGTGTCAGAACTTAAGTCCTAAAATTAGCCACTAGTTGATGGTCATTGAGATATGGGATATCAATGATGCGATAGAGACTAGCATGTGTTGCATTAGATCCTTCGAGGATGTAGTAGTTCTCACTGCTGCGAATAGCTTGGTTATTCATGGTGGACACATGGACACTTTGGAGAGTGTTGGCATACCCAGTCGAGAAACCATTTGGTAAATTCTCTTTAAGTGTCTATGGGAGTATCGGATTGTAGGGTGATGTAATAGTCCTCAGACTTGAGGTCAATACTACATCATATATGGAATAATATACTTTGACCATGCGCAACGCTTGCACTCTTAAAGTAGGGTAGATACGGCATGCGTTGGGTATATTAGGAAGCATATGGTGTGAGTGATTGGACCAAGATCAGGATTCATTCCTCCGAATAGATTTAAGGAGAGAATACTCTTCATCTCATATTTAGTGCGATCATTAGTCCGTGGCCACTGCAAAGATATATGTCAAAATGGTGTTTGGACATAATCATCTAGATCGACTAAGAAGATTGAGAGACAATGGATGAGTTATTGGAATAGACACTAATCCATATTCTAGACTCATTCGATTATTCGAGAATGAAAGGACCGTATCATCAAAGTACTCTACATCACAGGCAGTTTGTATCTCCTCAACAAACGTTCCTTACATATTAGTATTGTCTAGTGACGATTGTCTAGGAATATTCACTGAGACCTTGATTTGATCATTGCCTAATATGTGAGGGCCTATGGGTCATATACAACTAGGTGATAATTCTCCCGATTAAGCATTAGGGTAAATTAAATATCAATTGGATTGATAAGATTTGATTTACTATTGTCAATGACATTTCATTTGATGGAAATCATTAATTAAGTTAAAATTGGATTTATGACTTAATTACTATATTATATAAAATATCAATTGGATTGATAAATATTTAATTTAATATTTTTTGAGAATGTTCTATTTGATAGAATTAATTAATTAAGTTGAATTGAATTCAATGTACTTAATTAATTTATACTTTTAGAAAGTAAATTAATTAAATTAGATTTAATTAATAAAAGAAGAAAAGAATAATTAGATTAAATTGGATTTTATTAATTAAAGTTAGAATGTGTATTTGAACCAATTTAGAATGAGGTTCAAGTGTTAAAAGCCCAAAAGAAAAGGATTGATAGTAGTGGGTTTCGAACCCAAGACCTCCAACTCATTAACTAGCATACCAGCCGACTGGGCCAGGCCCATGTAAATTATATTTTGAGTTTTATACGCATATATCCATCAAAATGCGGCTGACATTAGTTAGTAGGGTTTGATACGTGTTGTTGCTGCTTGTGGCTTTGAGCTCTCCTTCTCTCTAGGGTTTCTACACGGTTGTATTCGTTCTAACTTCTTTCTTTCTTGTTTGATTAATTCTCTTTTATTATTATCTTTGAGATTTCTTGTTTTGCTTAATGTAGATTTTGAATATGGATTTCCTAGCATCCATGGAGAATTCATCAACGGAGAATTGAACTACGTTTGACTTGATCCTGAGGGTACGTAGGCAGCTTAGAATTGTTCTGAGTTCAGTCAGAATCTTTAGAAGATTATCAATTGTTTTGAAGAACAAATCTCTTTGATTAGATCAAAGATTAATGGAAGCTGGAAGCTGGATAACGGGTAAGTATTTATTTACATGAAGCATGTTAAATAATCATTCAATCAACGATCCATGTAGGAAATTTTTTTATTCCGCTGCATTAACCTTAGAGGTAATTTCCTACCATTACTAACACGAACTAGACCGGATCGTATCCCAGGGATTCGCCCAAGAATACACAAACACCGAGGGCAACCTCCTGATTCGACTCGTCGAAAAGCGCAAGTCCGAAGTGGTTCGACCCCCATCGACGAGACCCCCATTACCCGTGCAATCCACCGTCTCCAAGAATCCCGAGAAAACTACCCCGAGCCCAACAACGGGAATGACCCCATTTATGATGAGATCCGGTATATCGCCGGGGGGCCCACGGGAGGTGACTCCCGGAAAGAAAGAGATCAAACAGTAAGGAGGATGCGCAAATGCATACACCGAGGGATCCCCCACTTTCAACGTGGAAAGCCTAGAAATTCACTCCCACATGCTAATTTTCGATGACACGGATATCCCTCCTCCGAGTACCACTCGAAACCAGGACCCAAACTTTCCTCTCGTAATTTCGATGACGGTGGTGGGATTTCTGGTGAGGAAAGTCTTGGTAGATACAGGGAGTTCTGTAAATGTGATCACCACTGCCACCTTAAAAAAGATGGGCATCGAGGGGAAAGGAATGACGGAGGTTTCGACAGAGGTATCCAGCTTCGGGGGGCGGTAGTCAAACCCCTGGGATCCATCTGGCTACTCACATCCCTCGGTACCAAGCCCGCTCGAATGACCCACCACTGCCAGTACATTGTCGTCGATGCACCCATGGGCTACAACGTCCTTTTCGGGCGCCCCGGACTCAACCAGTTTCAAGCAGTAGCTTCCACCTATCATCTCAAGTTAAATTTCCAACCGAGAAGGGGGTAGGAGAAGTATGTGAGACCCGAAATAGGCATGAGAATGCTACTGCGCATCAACCCGCCTAGAGGCACCGAGACCCGACCACGTCGACACAACTGTCGAAAGCAATGCCCCATCGAAACGACAGTGTATGGTCGTAGGGAAGAACTCTTTGATTTCCCTATCAATCAGTCTGAGGGGGATCGATTAGCCCCTTGTTCTGAGATAAAGGATCTACCACTATTCGAGGGGGATGATAAACGAACCACCAAAATTGCTGCTGACCTACCGGAGGAACTCGAAATGGCCCTCTCCCTCTTCCTCAAGAAAAATTCGGACGTCTTAGCCCCCATGTCATGGTTCATAGACTCAATGTCAACCCCAAATCCAAGCCAATCAGCCAGAAGCAAAGGAATTTCAGCCGGGAGAAGAACTTGATAATAGACGAAGAGATAGCAAAGCTCTTAAAAGCGGGACATATTACGCCCACGAAGTTCTCCGATTGGATTTGTAACGTCGTCCTCGTTAGTAAGGGTAAAGGCAAATGGAGGATGTGTAACGACTTCACAGACCTCAACAAACACTGATGAATGTGTATTTTACACTTTCATTCGAGTCTTTTTCACCTAATTTAGCTATCCTCTATGTTAATTTAGCTATATTTTAGTACATTTTATTAGAATAGTGTCACGTTTCCCTTTAGATTTTATTTTACAGGTTTTGGTTGAAATTCGGAGATTTACGGGCAATTATATTGAAGTCTACAAGGAATTGGTGTTCCAGAAGCCTATTTGGAGTATCTGAAGGTTTCCGGATAGGATTTGGAGTCTAGGGGTCGAATCTGGAGGTTAGAAGGCCATTAGAAGTCTGAAACCGAGTCCGAAAAGGTGAAGAAATCCAAATCCGCGTCGAAAAACACGGAAATTTCGCGAAATACTGGGGGGCGAACCGCCCCAGAAGTTTTTCGGGCCTATATATAGTTGCGAGTTTTCTCTCCGAAAATCATATCTTTCCAAGCCTACTTTCTCACCTCTCTCTATAGTTTTAGATAGGAACTTCCCGGGGCCTGTCCTGGGAGTTCCATAGCTTAGGGGATACTTTTTCATAGCAGATTGGAGCGCGTAGGATCACAATCATCCGAAGATTGACAACCTTCGGTAACTTTGTATCTTACAACTTTATCTACTTATTTTATATTCTTTCAATATGTTTTCTTCTATGATTGCTATTGATTGCATGCACATTATGAGTATCTAAATTTATCGTTGGTGGTAGTATGTGAATTCTTAGCGAGGGAAGATAATCATGCTAATGGCTATATCGCGCATTATACTCCGTGTCATTGCTTTATTTCGTTGATGAGTTGAAACCAAAATTCTCGTATGTTGTATTGATCATTATGCACGCTTGGACACTTGTCGACCAATCAGACCAAATTATCTTCGTAGTGTTGAATGATTACGGAACATAATAGGACGTTAGTTGTTGATGAGTCAGACCCATATTATGTTCGTAGTGCTTAATACTTGCAACAGGACCCAAGATTCATTCAAAGATCTCTATGCAAGACCGAGGAATTTATACATGATTATCGACCCATTAAGTTAAGAAGGACCATACTATCACCAACCTCCATTATCTGCTTGAAAACCCCCTATTGCTTTCTATTTGCTGTTTTATATTCTCTTGTTAAATAGATAAAGCTAGTTATAATTCTGAGAGAACGACACTCAAGTCATTCTGCTACTACACTACGGTTTTCGTTGTAGTTGTGGATTGCCTTTGGCTAAATTACAAATTTATTTGACTGAACCGGGACTGACAAACTCGCGTTCATCAAATTGGCGCCGTTGCCGGGGATCGAACCCGGGTCACCCGCGTGACAGGCGGGAATACTTACCACTATACTCTGACTACCGCGCTCAAGGCGCAGATTACTGGATTCAAGTAGGACTATGATGAGACCATCTACACCGCGTTCGAGAGGTTCCAAGATCTCACGAACAAGTGCCCTCACCATGGTTTTAAACTCTCCGACCTAGTCCAACACTTCTACAATGGACTAACCTTCGAGAACCAACAAGTGGTGGATTTCCAATGCCGAGGCAATATTTGGGAGGAAACCGCAGAAGCCGTCTGGGCAGTTTTCGAAAGGCTTGCTAAGGGTTCGCAGTTCAAGGACCCAAGAGCAATGGTTAGGAGACGTGGACCTGAAGCTCCACCGACTCAAGAAGCCCCTATGTACAGGGGGAATGGGGATCAATTCGAGTGTTTTACCAACGAATTGAAGCAAGTCCTCAAGAGCGCCACCGGAACAACTGTTTCGAACGAAGTATGCCGAATATGCAAGAACTATGGGAATGGAGCTCATATGTGTAGATCGGAGTTGGCATACGATGATGGCAACTGGGCTCGAGGAGGCGAAGAAGAAGCTTTTGCTACGGAGTTTGGCACTCAAGAAGTTAGCTACGGACAAGACGGTAGGAATCCTCGAGGTGGATTTGGAGAAGAGGATACCGTAACAATCAAGGATATGCACCGGCTAACCAAACTTATGGACCTAACCAAGACCGTAGTAGGCTGAACTATGGTAATAATCACTGTGAAAACCCCGCTCCGAAAGAGCCACCGAAGTCGAAGACGGCTCAACTGATGGAGAACTTGCAGAAGATGGTCGATCACACACAAAGTTTTCTCAAACGGTATGAGGAAGATTCTGAGAAGACTAGGGCAAGGCTCGATAAGTTAGAAGAGAGCACTAGGCTTGCCCATCAAAAGATGCAAGAGTTGATCGACCGAAAACTACCTAGCAGCACCGTGAAGTCGAATGCCATCACATTGGCTGATGATGTACCTGACGATATCACCATCAGAAAGGTTGTTAGGTGCAAGAAATGCATTAAGTAAGAACTTCTACAGGCTGAGGAGGAAGAGAAGGGCCTAGGTTCCGACACAAGTGATGAGGTGCAAGAGGATCCCGAACCACTCCCTAAAAGTTTCGATGTTAAGGTAGGGATTGGTGAGCTTGAAGATCTCCGTGCCACACTAGATACGGGATCCTACTCAAACATAATTCCTTTGAATGTGTTTGAAAAGAGCAACATTGGAAAACTATCGGAGCAAAGGGCAATAGTACAACTGGCGGATGGATCCTTTATGAGACCGGAGGGCGTTGTGAAAAATGTGCTGGTCAAGATTGGTGAAGCATCGATATACACCAATTTTGTAGTTATGCCGGCATCTGCACCTGGAACGGGGCATGTCATACTCTTAGGGCAAACATTCTTGACCAAGCTCCGCTCCATGATGGACATTTACCAAAGAACTTGCACCATCGAAGTGAATGGCAAGCAACACGTGTTGCAAGCCATACCTGATCCACCTGAACTGCCTGACATTATTACTCACTACTGTGGTCTTGCAGCCTATATTCTTTCTTATTCACAGGTTCGTGGCATGGGAAGGAGATCAATAAAGGGGAAGGCTAATACCCGCAAAAAGAAGAGATAGGCGCAGACAGGAGTCGAGTCAAAGACTTTAAACAATGACGCTATCCGGGAGGCAACCCGGAATTTTTACCGCTTTCTTTACTGCTTTTCTGCATGCATTCATTTTTGAACTATTTGCTTCTCATATGCGAATTTGTTCATGTCTGTGTCATATATGCTTTGTTTGAGTGAGGTTTTTTGAGTGTTTTTTTGAAAAATTTGGTTTCGGGATTTTAAACCGCATTTTCTGACATCGGGACCCGTCTCCCCGCATTGGGGAGCACGGGGCGAACCGCCCCACAGTCCTAGATCTTAAAAAACGCGGATTTCAACCCCAAAACCTTATTTTCATCATTCTTCTTCATCCTTACTCCCAAAAAACCCGAAAAGTGCGATTTTGTTTCTAAATCTTCATAACTTCTTCATTTCTTGACCAAATTGAGTGTCTTTAGCTTAATTCAAAGCCTATTACATGATCTATCATCCTATCCGAACAGATTTCATCCTAATTCGTTAGATTTGCAGATCTGAGGTATCATCCTTAGAACCCTAAATTTCAAATTTGGGGGTTTTCTATTTTGAGCTTCAATTATGTTTATTTGATGCATGGGTATGTTGTTTGTGTGATTAGATATGTTATTTACTATCAATTGCATGCTCAATTTTGCTTGGATTGTTGATTTGGGTATTTTGCTGCTAGATGATATATCTTGGTCTGCAATATGTCTTTATCTTTGATTTCTTGCATATGATTGTGTTATTGATGTAATGATGGTGGATTTGACGATAGAATGCTTAATTGTTGAGTATGAGGATTTATGTTGGTTGAATTTTTGCGCTGCTATGGTATGACTTGAGCCTTGTTATCAAGGATATTGGTTGTCTAGTAAGAGCATGATGTGATGTACTGCATGTAGTAGTTACTTTGGTATTTTGCATAATGAAGAAGCTAGGCTAGACATTACGGTTTGGAGAGTTTGATTGTTGATTTTATCACTCGTATTTTTCGCTTTTACACTAGCATATATTTGAGTCTGTTTTGAGGCGTACGAGGTGCTAATTGCTGTTTGTAGGTACCATACCAAGGGAAGGGAGCATTCCCGTATGATTGCTATGAAGAATCATGTCAAGGAAGGTGATCTCGCTAGATGTGCGTTCGAGCCAAGGGGTTTTGCAACAACGTCGTGGATTATCCGAGATGAGGAGCTTGAGTACACCTGGAGTAAGGACTCCTATGCCTATTCATGCACCACCGAAGGGACAGAAACCGTTATTACATCATCACTCCATCACGAGGACTGCAGAGTTCGAGTGAACTGGAAGGCACCGGGACATTCTCGCAGCGACGGATTTGATCTTGAGTTCGCAGTTGCTAGAAGGCTCCGAAGCGCTAGCTTGGTTCCAAAACATAATGACATGGGTACTCAGCACCTTGTTGGGGTGCCCCTTGCCTGCCTCTAAAGGGAGCATAACATTGATATTGGGAGCATCAACTGTAGAGAATGTGGACAAAATTGGAGAAAAAGGTAGAGGACTCCTGAGTATCCGAGCAGCTGCCTGAAACCTTCTCGTGGAGTAAACCGTTGAAGGGGGAGGTCCTGATACCACTGCCCTTTCCCCTTCAACAGTTCACATCCTATTGGAGGGCTACAGGATGGAGAATTTCATAACAGCGACGGCTAATCTTGAGAATTCAGCCTGCCACTACAACTCTACTAGTGAGGATGTGCGTGAAAGTAGTGACAATGAAGGCCATACGGGCAATGATGATACTGACTGAGGAGTTGCTCCTACACGTCCCATAATTGAAATTACCGAGCGTACCCGAAGACCTGATGACTCCCTATAAAACTCCCGGAGGAGGCCCAATAACTCAAGAACAGCATACTCAGCCGACCGAGGCCAAACCATGGGGTAACATCTAGTATCACATCTTATTATCTCATTTTCTTACTGCTAGGGACTAGCGTTAATTTCATGAGGGGGATGGGATTTAAGTGATCTGATGTTGTTAGTTTGGAGCTTGGCATTGGTAGGATGAGTATAGTACCTCGCATGCTTTATCCGTCTGCATTTGCATTTGCACGTTTACTGCTTTCTTAGATTTTTAGGTTGCATTCACTACATTCATCCTAGGATAGTCTTGCATGTTTTTTTTTATGGAGTTTATTGCCGAATTTTTTGAACTTTTTTATTGGGTAGATCAACTAGCTATGTCATTAATCGTATGCTTCATCTCTATGAATTTGTTTGAGGTTTTTCTCGCTTGGCTTGTCACATTTATGTATTGCACTTAGTTAAGCATGGTAGTCTCGACATCACTTAGTGGTGTTTTCTCTACCGCGGTTCACGAAGGCCTTTATAATAGGATGATGCATGTTAGGGTCTTTTGGTTGTTTTCCCGAGTAATTATGTACCTAAGAGGCAACAAGTCTTCACCATGCTTTGAGATTGCTAAATGCCTAGGAAGGAGGTAGTGTGAGGTTGTGTGATCCTTTGTTTATAACCTATTCTTCCGAATAGGCTTGGGGAGGGGGTTACACCATCATAGACTTGTTTCTGTTTTTCATTCTTCGTATCGTGAGTTTATTTTTCCTTTTTCGTAAATTTTATACTCCAACCTATTCTTTCGAATAGGTTTGGGGAAGTCGTGTGAGTCATTTTATTTCTCTTTTTGTTATGCTACTGCTGGCTAGAAAAAAAATCGAAAAAAAGAAAAATTCCAGAAGAAAAAAAAAAGAGAAAAAGAAAAAAAGAATCTGGAAAGAAAAAAAATGAAAAAAAGAAGACCCCAAAAAAGCAAAGAAGGGTCCAAAAAATAAAGCCAAATAGCAGTTTAGCAAAGTTTGAGTCTTTTCCATTTTTCGTATTGTTCGTAATTGTGTTTTTCTTTTTTTTGTCTTAAGTGTCATCTGTTCTAGACCACCCTCGTCCTGCCATTCAGGAAGTGGTGAATAGCTTAAGACTTTACTTGAGAGATGGGTAGAATAGGGGAGTGTTATCTTTTATAGGGAACCCTCCTTCGTTTGATGAGAGCCAGTACTGGTTCGACCTCTTTTGAGGAAAAGTCTTAACATGGTGGAACAACAGTAAGTCCTCAGTTTCATAGGCACGGGGCAACCATTCGTATCTTAGCATGCATCATTACGTCGTCACTGACTAGGTCCAGGTAGAGAATGTTACGAGAGACTATCTTGTCTTGACATAAGTGCTTATGTGGATGCGTATAAGTCAATCGAGGTATTCTTCAACCTATATTCATGCTTTGATTTATATGGTTTTTGTTCATATGTTATTTGGTAGATTCAGTAATTTAGTTCATTTTATTTGGCATGAAACTCCATTTTGAGTCTTGCATGTTTTTTGTATTAGAGTCTAGCTTAGTTGCTTGAGGACAAGCAAAGGTTCGGTTTGGGGAGTTTGATGAATGTGTATTTTACACTTTCATTCGAGTCTTTTTCACCTAATTTAGCTATCCTCTATGTTAATTTAGCTATATTTTAGTACATTTTATTAGAATAGTGTCACGTTTCCCTTTAGATTTTATTTTACAGGTTTTGGTTGAAATTCGGAGATTTACGGGCAATTATATTGAAGTCTACAAGGAATTGGTGTTCCAGAAGCCTATTTGGAGTATCTGAAGGTTTCCGGATAGGATTTGGAGTCTAGGGGTCGAATCTGGAGGTTAGAAGGCCATTAGAAGTCTGAAACCGAGTCCGAAAAGGTGAAGGAATCCAAATCCGCGTCGAAAAACGCGGAAATTCTGCGAAATACTGGGGGCCGAACCGCCCCAGCTCTCGGGCGAACCGCCCCAGAAGTTTTTCGGGCCTATATCTAGTTGCGAGTTTTCTCTCCGAAAATCATATCTTTCCAAGCCTACTTTCTCACCTCTCTCTATAGTTTTAGGTAGGAACTTCCCGGGGCCTGTCCTGGGAGTTCCATAGCTTAGGGGATACTTTTTCATAGCAGATTGGAGCGCGTAGGATCACAATCATCCGGAGATTGACAACCTTCGGTAACTTTGTATCTTACAACTTTTATCTACTTATTTTATATTCTTTCAATATGTTTTCTTCTATGATTGCTATTGATTGCATGCACATTATGAGTAGCTAAATTTATCGTTGGTGGTAGTATGTGAATTCTTAGCGAGGGAAGATAATCATGCTAATGGCTATATCGCGCATTATACTCCGTGTCATTGCTTTATTTCGTTGATGAGTTGAAACCAAAATTCTCGTATGTTGTATTGATCATTATGCACGCTTGGACACTTGTCGACCAATCAGACCAAATTATCTTCGTAGTGTTGAATGATTACGGAACACAATAGGACGTTAGTTGTTGATGAGTCAGACCCATATTATCTTCGTAGTGCTTAATACTTGCAACAGGACCCAAGATTCATTCAAAGATCTCTATGCAAGACCGAGGAATTTATGCATGATTATCGACCCATTATGTTAAGAAGGACCATACTATCACCAACCTCCATTATCTGCTTGAAAACCCCCTATTGCTTTCTAGTTGCTGTTTTATATTCTCTTGTTAAATAGATAAAGCTAGTTATAGTCCTGAGAGAACGACACTCGAGTCATTCTGCTACTACACTACGGTTTTCGTTGTAGTTGTGGATTGCCTTTGGCTAAATTACAAATTTATTTGACTGAACCGGGGTTGACAAACTCGCGTTCATCAAACACTGCCCTCGAGATCCCTATCCATACCTTGGATCGATCAGCTAGTCGATTCGACCACCGGGGCCGAACGATTAAGCTTCATGGACGCCTTCCAAGGCTACTACCAGGTCCCCATGGCCCGAGAAGACGTTGACAAAATCGCCTTCGTCACACACTCCGACGTGTACTCATTTCGAGTTATGCCATTCGGTCTGAGAAATGCAGAGGAAACATACCAGCGTTTGGTCCACATGATGTTCGAGGAAGAGATCGGTTCGACTATGGAAGTGTACGTCGACGACATGCTCGTAAAAAGCCTCGAAGCCAAGGATCATGTCCGGAACTTGGGAAAGTGCTTTGAAATCTTGAGAAAGTTCGGAATGAAACTCAACCCCGCCAAGTGCACATTCGGAGTCAAAGGGGGGAAGTTTCTTATGGGCTACATGGTAACCCAAAGGGGGATCGAAGCCAATCCCGACAAGATAAAATCCATACTAGATTTCCCAAGCCCGAGAAACATCAATGAAGTCCAAAAACTCGTAGGCCGGATCATCGCCCTCAATCGTTTCATCTCTAGATCGGGAGAGAAGAGCCTCCTTTTCTTCAAAGTCTTGAGGAACAACAAAAATTTCGAAGGGGGGGGGGCAAGATAGCGAGAAAGACTTTTCGGACCTCAAGGACCATTTAGCACGACCCCCCTACTCTCAAAACCAAAGGAGGGGGACGTGCTCTACCTTCATGTCGCGATTTCCAAGGAAGTGGTCAACTCAGTATTAGTCAGGATCGAAGATAATCTCCACCAGCCCATCTACTACCTAATCAAGGTCCTCACCAAGGCGGAGATAAACTACCTAGAGATAGAAAAACTCACCTACTGCGTAGTGCTCGCGTCGAGACGACTTCGACCCTATTTCCAGGCACACGAGGTGGTGGTCCTCACCTCCCAGCCCCCCAAAAGAATCATAGGAAAACCCGACCAATCAGGAAGATTGGTTAGGTGGTGTATCGAACTCATGGAGCATGCCATCGAATTCCAAGCACCCCGGCCGAAACAGGCTCAAGTGGTGGCGGACTTTTTCTTGGGGGCCAAAGATGAAACGTACCAGGTATTCACACTTGAAGAATCTCTCAAGTGTACGTCGATGGGTCTTCAACTCGAGAACAAGGAGGGGTAGGCATCCACATGACCGAGCCTATAGGGGCAGAGTTAGACTTCGCGATTCGCCTAGCCTTCCCAGCTACAAACAACGAGGCCGAGTATGAGGCCGTCCTCATAGGCCTCCAACTCTCGCTCGAAGGGGGAGGGGGCGAAGCATGTGCACTTGCGCACCGATTCACAATTGGTGGCCCAGCAACACACGGGCACGTTCGAAGCTAAGGAATAACCTATGAAGCTCTATTTGGCAGAACTCAAAAAGATGCTCTCAAAGTTTGGAAGCGTCGAGATATCACAAATACCTCGATCACTTCACAAAGTCGCGGACGGTTTAGCAAGGTTCGGAAGCTGTTCCCAAACAATAGCTACCCGACAGGTACACCTCGTTCCCCCCCTTCTTTTTCTCTTCCCCCCCCCCCCATAGTGATTTGTGAAGAGCGAATCACCACCATTGAAAACCCCCACTATCGCCATCTTTGCCCACAGGTCACCCTAATGACGGTCCAACGACCAACAATTGGGGACAATAGACTCAAGAGACAAAGAGACCTCGAAGTAAATACCTTAGATGACGCCGAATGGCTGACAGACATCAAGGTAAAAATACACAACTCGAAATGAATTTTTGAGCCAATTGCTTAATTTCGAACGCCCAATTTTTCGAGCCACTTGCTCACTTTCCTCCTACAGCTCTACAAGCAAGGGGTTGTACCCACGGATAAAGAAACGGCTCGAAGGCTTCGACATAGGGTGCAATATTTCCTATGGGATGGTTCAAATTTATACAAGCGATCGGCGGACGGCCCCCACTTAAAGTGTGTCAACAAGGAAGAAGCCCAAACGATCCTAGAAGAAGTACATGGAGGAAGTTGCGGGAACCACTCCGTAGGAAGATCCCTAGCACAAACAATAAGGCGACAAGGGTTCTATTGGCCGAACATCATCAAGGACTCGAAAGCAAGATTCAGAAAATACGATGAGTGCCAAAGATTCGCCCGAAATAGCAACGCCCCCGGGGAACCCATGACGCCCATCCCCATTTCGTGACCTTTCGATAGATGGGGGATAGACATAGTCGGGAAACTCCCTACTTCCACAAATCAAAAGAAATTCCTCATTGTGGTGGTCGAATATTTCTCCAAGTGGGTCGAAACCGAGGCGGTAGGCAGGATCACGGAAGAAGTGGTAAATAACTTTATCTGGAGAAACATCATTTCCCGATTCGGCCTCCCTCGAATTATCACATCAGATAACGGAACCCAGTTCACCAGAAAGAAGATCCGAGCATGGTGCGCAGAGCTAGGCATCAAACAGAGGTTTACGTCGGTGGGACACCCCCAGGCCAACGGAATGACAGAGGTCACCAGTCGAACCATAATCCACAATCTCGAAAAGTGACTAGGGAAGTCCAAGGCCGATTGGGCAGACGAACTCCACGGAGTGCTATGGGCCTATCGAACAACTCAAAGGACGGCCACTCAAGAAACTCCGTTCTACATGGTATACGGATCTGAGGCGGTCATGCCCTGCGAAGTAGCCATCGAAACTTTCAGGGTCAGAGAGTACGACCCAACCCGAAACGACGAGGCTCGAGCCTTGGAATTAGATCTACTCGATGCCAAAAGAGAGGAGACCCGAATTAGGATCTTGAGATACCAAGACCTAATGACAAAGGCCTACAACAAAAACTTGGTTCGATGGGACTTAAACGTAGGAGACTTAGTACTACGAAAAGCAGACATCCTCGAAAAGGTGGAAAAATTCCAGGAGCCCTGGAAAGGCCCGTTTCGAGTGACAGAGGTCATGTCGGGGGGATCATACAGACTGGAAGACATGGAGGGCCACGCTCTATAGCGACCCTGGAACATCCACAACTTGAGAAGATACTAAGCGTAAAGAGCCACCAGAGAATCAACTTTTGTTCACATTTTGTAGACCCCCTATCAAACCACCCCACGTGGGTCGTCACTGAGGGTTAGTTGTTGTAAGCACCCCCCTTCCTAACAAACCACCCAACGAGGGTCGTCACTAAGAGGGGGATCGGTTTTTTCGTAAGCACCCTCCCTATCAAACCACCCCACGAGGGTCATCAATGAAGGAGGGGGTAAACCAATGTTATTGTTAGGAAACTTGTAATTTTAATGAGCAATTAACCATGCTAAATTAAGGAAAGTCCAGTAACTAGTACTCTTAAGGTCCATAGGAATTTAGAATTTTAAGGACATTGTAAAAGAGGAACGTTTGCTGAAGACTTAGAATAGGTGCTAGATAGGTTAGTTTTAAAGCTTATGATGTATCTTGTTTTCTGAAAAGAAAATAACCTATTGAAGCATTTGCTGATGATGTACTTTGTTTTTACAAACAAACTATTGAAGCATTTAGAACCGCTCAGAATCTTGAAGATTTTGAAGATCTGAAGACTTGAAGATTTCGAAGATCTGAAGACTAGAAGATTTCTGAAGACTGGTATCTACAAAGGCACATGTTGCTCAGAAAGTGGAAACTTCAGCAACAACATTGCATGAGTGAAAATCTGAAAGACAGAGTACGTTGTGCTTGCTGAAACTGAGACTGACCACTTGCTGATGGAACATATGTGACCTCTTGCTGAAAGTACTTGTATTTGCGCTCCAACGTTACTGTTTGAATTCTATTCAAAGGAGCATTAAATGCAAAACATGCACGCGAAGGACATGAAGACTAGAAGACAAACAAGGACGCTGCTGAAAGTACAAAAGCAAGATAGTGACATCTTAAGGAACAAAAGCCTTGGAATTTAAAATTCAAACGGCTCCTTATTTTCACTATAAATAGAGGTCATCCGGCAAAGAGTTGAAGTGTGTCAACAACGTGATCATACTCTCACTTGTGCTTAAACTCACAAACCCTTCAATACTCTATACTGCCATTGATCCGTTCCAAGACTTAAAGCTTGAAAAAGCTACTTGTGAAGAAGTAGAATTTGCACGACTAAGAAATTAGTTAAGTGTTCTTTCTTTCTTTCGAACAAGAACAAGTCTTGACACCAGAAACAATCAAACTTGTTTACTGCAACGTATTCAAAGTTTTGTTTCTTAGATTACTTGTTGTAACTGAATAAGTTATAATTAAGTTTTCTCATCCCAAACCTCTCTAACTGAAAATACACCCTTTCAGGCGTGATATTCAGGGGGAACTTAATCGAGCATAGTTTTGCTGATTAAAAGTACCAAGTTTGGTGGAGAACAAGGTTGCATTCTCTAGATTAGGTTCGAGACGAAGCAAGTGTGCTTTGGTTTCTATTTGAATCGCTCTAGATAGGTGTTGTAAGGAACCTCAATCTTATCTTAGTGGATTCAGTCCTAGAAAGGACAAAGTGGATTAGTCGAGAGATTACGCCACTCTCAGATACCACTATAAAAGTGTTTGTGTGATTTACTTACTGTATTTAGTTTTCAGCAAATCATATCTATCTGTACACAGTCACTCACATCACTTGCTGAAACCTTCATTTACTGAAAGAAGCACTTATTGTATCAAAGACTTCCGCTCTCTGATTTTAAGTATCAACAAACCTAGTTACTGCAAAGTAACTTGCGCTTGCTGAGAAAGTTAAGTATCAGCAAACTCATTACTGAAAAGTAATAAGCACTTGCTGAGAAAGTTTTAAACGACGAAAGTTTGAAAAGACTATTCACCCCCCCCCCTCTAGTCTTTTCTTGTTGTTTAAAGGGACCAGCAAGTGGTATCGGAGCTGGAGGTTCTTTAACCTTCAGCACTGAACCTAGATCCCCTTAGGTGCTTTCCGTAAAGCACTCTAACTTGATCAGTTTGATAGTGCTTTGCTGACAGGATGTCTTTAGGAGATGCTCCCTTGCTGAAGTTGGAAAATTACGAAAAATGGCGAAACAACATGATGTTACACCTTGAGGCTATTAGTGATGAGATGGTCACTGTCATTAATGATGGACCTATCAAGATCACTAAGGTTGAAAGAAGTTTCCCTCACAAGACCACTGAAGCTGGAAAGGAAACTATCTTAGGCGAACCAATGGATACCGTTGTGCCAAAACCAAGAGAGGAATGGACTTCTGACGAAGCTAAGAGATTCCGTCTTGATGGCCAAGCAAGAAACATCATCATTCGATCAACTCCGGATACCATACAGTGCAAACTGTGGGGTGCTAAGACTGCAAAGGAATCTTGGAAAATGTTTCAAGATCTTTGTGCTGGATCTGACAAAACCAAGGAAAACAAACTTGAAGTACTTCAATTAAAGTTTCAAAACTTTAAGCAAGGTACAAACGAGTCACTGGAGGACTTGGATTTCAGATTCACAACTCTTGTTAGTGAAATGGCAGCCTTGGGTGTTGGAAATCTTTACTCAGATTCTGAGAAGGTGAAAACCATTATCAGAAGTCTGAATCAAGAATGGATCCACACTCCGAATTTCTATTATAATCAAGGAATGCCAGATATTACGCCAACAGAGTTGTTCTCTCATCTTGCTACTGTCAATTATGAGACCAAGCAAAGAGAAAATGTGTTTGCTGAAAAATCGTAAAACATTGCTCTTGCTGCAAAGCCGTCATCTTCTGAAAAGAAGAATGATAAAGAGCCTACTGATGAAATCTCTTTGGTTGTCAAAAACATGAAGAAATTCATCAGCAAAGAACTTGAAAGGCGAAAAGCAAAAGAGAAGCTGAAAAAGCATCTTGGTAACAACTACCATAAGTACAAGAATGAGACTAGCTCGCTGAACA
Organism: Plantago ovata; assembly: GCA_028274465.1. Lineage (NCBI taxonomy): Eukaryota > Viridiplantae > Streptophyta > Magnoliopsida > Lamiales > Plantaginaceae > Plantago > Plantago ovata. The sequence continues at coordinate 102,932,970 of CM051456.1, read as the reverse complement.
AGCAAGCTCAGCAAGCTACTTCATCAGAAGAACCAGCAGTTGGAAATGATCTATGCTTTTACTGCAAAAATCCAGGACACTTCAAAGCTAATTGCCCTTTGCTGAAAGGCAAATCTGCTGAAAAGAAGAAGAAGTTCAAAAGAGCTTTTATTGCTGAAGAAAAGAAGAAGCTTCAAGCAAAAATCGATGCATTGTGTATTGATACTAGCTCCGAAGACAGTGAGGATGAAAGCTCAGACACTGACGATGAAGAAGCCACTCTAGACGTGGAGATTGGCAAAGAAGTTTGTGGAATAGCTATGGAAGCTTATCCAGATGTGTCAAACTACGAGTTCTGCCTCATGGCCGGTCAGGTAAACAACCCTACCTCTGACTCAGACTCAGAAAGTGAAGACGAGATTGACCTTCACAAGATTCAAGGAGAAATCGAAAGATTTGAGAAAACTCTGAGCAGACAGCAAGAGAAACTACAGATTGCTGAAACTCTGACCAAGCAGACTACTGAAAAGTATGTCTTGCTGAAGGAAGAGACAGAAGAAAAGGATGCTGAAATAAGGCGTCTTAAGAAGTTGATTGCTGAAGCTACAGAGAAGAATTCTCAAACGGCATTAGAATTGGAAGAATATCAGTCCTCAATTCTAAAGTTACTTGCTGAAATCCAAGAGATGAAAAAGATGAAAATCAATTTCAAATCTTATGTGGACGCAAGTAATACGCTGACTGAACTAAACTCTTACTTGAGAGATCCATCTCGGAAAGAAGGTTTAGGTGCTACGTATGAAGGTGATGACGTGGAAATCTTGAATAAAGATAAATCACCGATTTCCTTTGTACGTGCTACTGATAGTGGTCTACCAGAACTCTATCAGTTTGGTCAATTTAAGGTTGCTGAAACATGCAATCAAGTACCTATGACCATAAAGCCCACTGTTGCTACTCAAAGTAACAAGAGTTTAAAAGGAAAACAGGTTGCTGAGAAGCAAACTGGAAAGAAGAAGGATGCTGTGAAGCATTCCGCCAAACAAATTGCTGAAAAGCAAATTGTTATGTCAAAAGGCAAGATTACTAAAAGTAATCAGAAGACCTTTGCTGACAAACCTGAATCAAGTAAGGTTGCTGACACAAAAGCTCAGCATTCTCCGAAAAGTGGACTCGGTTTCAAAACCAAGCAAAGTCAACTTTTTCATGAGTATAAGCAAAGTCAGCAAAGATATTTCAAAGAGATGAAGAAAATCAAGCCTAAGAGTTCTGAAAAGACTCTTCATGCTGGGGCTAGAAGGAACCTTGCTAGAAAAGAACTTACTGAAAAGTATCTTCAGCAAAAAGGTCAACCGACCAAGACACCACATCAGAAAGTGGATTTGATCAGCACGAATCAAAAGTCTTTCAGCTCAAAACCTCCTAGTTCCTCAGCAAGTAGAAAACAAGTCAAAGTTGAAAAACTTAAGACTTGGGTTTCCACTGGACACATTCTTGAACATGTTAATGGACATCCATTATTGGATAATTAACTTGTTTGCTCTTGATTGTGCAGACTTCAGCCACGGAGACAAACGATGCAATCTGGCACTTTGATAGTGGTTGTGGAAAGCACATGACGGGCAACAAGAATAACCTTGTAAACTATAGACGGTGGTCTAAAGGTCCAACAATAAGGTTTGCTGGTGGAGGCTTGATGAACGCGGATGTCGTGCTCCGAATTCAAGCAAATAATATTTGTATTTAGCCAAAGGCAATCCACAACTACAACGAAAACCGTAGTGTAGCAGTAGAATGACTCGAGTGTCGTTCTCTCAGGACTATAACTAGCTTTATCAAATCTAATTTAGAATATAAAAACAGCAGACAGATAGCAAAGGGGTTTTTCTAACAGATAATGGAGATTGGTGATAGTATGATCCTTCAAAGCATAACGGGTTGATAATCATGCATAAATTCCTCGGTCTTGCATAGAGATCTTTGAATCAATCTAGTGTCCTGTTGCAATTATTAAGCACTACGAAGATAATGGGTCTGACAAGTCAATCACTATTGTCCTATTGTGTTCCGTAATTATTCAACACTACGAAGATAAACTCCCGAACAGGTCGACGAGGGTCCAATTGTGCATAATAATTAATACAACATACGAGAATTTAGGCTGTGCCTGATCAACGAAATAAAGCAATGACACGGAGTATAATGCGCGATATAGCCATTAGCATGATTATCTTCCCTTCGCTAAGAATTCACATACTACCACCAACGATAAGTTTAGCTACTCATAATAGGCATGCAATCAACAGCAATCATAGAAGAAAACATATTGAAAGATATATTAAAATAAGTAGAATAAACTGTAAGATACAATGTTACCGAAGGTTGTCAATCTCCGAAGAATTGTGATCCTACGAGCTCCAATCTGCTATGAAAAAGTCTTCCCTAAGCTACGAACCCCCAGAACAGGCTCTGGGAAGTCCCTACCTAAAACTACAGAGAAAGGTGAGAAAGTCGGTCTGGAAAAGTATGATTTTCGGAGAAAACTGAGCAACTATATATAGGCCTCGAATTATTGTGGGGCGGTTCGCCCCACACACCGGGCGGTTCGCCCCAGAGAATTTCTCGCGGAATTCCGCGTTTTCGACGCGTTTTTGGATTTCTTCCCCTTTTCGGACTCGGTTTCTGTCTTCTAATGGCCTTCTAACCTCCAGATTCGACCCTTAGACTCCAAATCCTATCCGGAAACCTTCAGATACTCCAAATAGGCTTCTGGAACACCAATTCCTTGTCAACTTCAATATAATTGCCCGGAAATCCTTGAATTTCAACCAAAACCTGTAAAATAAAATCTAAAGGGAAATGTGACACTATTCTAATAAAATGCACTAAAATATAGCTAAATTAACATAGAGGATAGCTAAAATAGGTGAAAAAGACTCGAATGAAAGTGTAAAATACACATTCATCAAGGCTCCGGTTCTACAAAAGGCTATGGTGACGTAAAGTTAGGATGCATAACCATTACTGGAGTTCTTTATGTCAAAAATCTTAAGTTTAACCTTTTCAGCATGAGTCAGTTTGCTGACAAAGGATACTTCATCAAAATCAAAAGTGATGAATGTAAACTTATAGATTTCGAGACTAAAAAGGTAATTATGATTGCAAGAAGATCAGGAGGCTTGTACACCGTAGATTGGTCTTCAGCAATTGTTGAAAAATGCCTTGTCTCAGATCACGATTGCCTTGCTGAAAAAGCATGGTTATGGCATAAACGAACAAGTCATCTAAACTTCAAGACGCTGAATAAGCTGTCTAAAAAGGCACTTGTAGTTGGATTACCTATGGTTACATTTAAGAAGGATGGTGTTTGCAATGCATGTCAGCAAGGAAAGCAAACCAAATCTTCTTTCAAGAACAAGGCAGTACCGTCAACTACAAAACCTTTACAACTCTTGCACATGGACTTGTTTGAATCTTCTTCAACAAGCTATGCTGGTAAGAAGTATGGTCTGGTCGTGGTGGATGACTATTCAAGATTCACTTGGGTAGTATTCATCAAGCACAAATCTGAAACCAAGACTGAAATACCTAACTTGTTGAACAAGCTTGAAGTCATGAAAAATGACAAGGTAAAAGTCATAAGGACAGACCATGGTACTGAGTTTGTAAACCAGTACATAACTGAATATTGTACCTCAAAAGGTATACAACATCAGTTATCCTCAGTAAGAACACCACAGCAAAACGGTGTTGCTGAACGGAAGAATCGTACCCTGAAAGAAGCCGCAAGAACAATGCTTGCTGACACTGAAATAAGTGAGGCTTACTGGGTTGAAGGGATTAATACCGCCTGTTATACTCAAAACAGATGTTTGATTACTAAGGAATACAACAAAACTCCTTATGAATTGTTTGTTGGAAGACCTCCTAACATCACTCATCTAAGAGTATTTGGTTGCAAGTGTTTCGTTCTTAACAATGGTAGAGAATACCTAAGAACATTTCAACCAAAGGCAGACGAAGCGATATTTCTCGGTTACTCCTTGCATAGTAAAGCTTATAGAGTTTACAACAAAAAGGCACAAAAGATTGAAGAATCAGTGCATGTTGTATTCTATGAAAAGTCACAAGGAGTGCCTGCTGAAGAAGAAATATCAGAATGTATGAAAAAGTTAATCATACATGAGCAAAGAACTGAATCTAATGCTAGGCAAATCAAGTCAATTGAACTAAATGATGATTCTGACAATGACTCTCCTCCCCCAAGTCATGAAAAGATAAATATAGTTCACGACAAAGAATTTCCAGCAAAAGACGCAATTGCTCCGGAAGTTGCTGAAACTATGCAACCTCCAGTGCCTGCTGATGAGCTACCTCAATCAAGCAATGCTGAACAAGCAGTTGCTGATGAACAAATCTCAGCAGAGTCACAAAATCCCAGTAGTACTGAACAAGTACATACTGAAGAGTCACATGCTGATGAGCAAACATATCCTGATCCAGCAAGCAGAAAACCTGTTAATAAATGGATTAGAGATCATCCCTCTACGGATATGATTGGCGGTATTAATAAACGCCAAGTGACTAGATCCAAAGCTACTCATGGACTTGCTGAAGAAGCAACTGTCATAGAAGTAGAATCATTGTTCTCTTGTTTTGTATCAGAAATTGAACCTAAAACCATAGAAGAAGCTTTAAAGCATTCTGAATGGATAAAGGCAATGCAAGAAGAACTGGATCAATTCGAAAGAAACAAAGTCTGGAAACTTGTACCACTTGCTGAAGGCAAGAAAGCTATTGGTACAAAGTGGGTGTTCAGAAACAAGCTGAGTGAGTCTGGTGAAGTAACAAGAAATAAAGCACGCTTAGTTGCTCAAGGTTACTGTCAGACTGAAGGATTGGACTATGATGAGTCTTATGCACCAGTTGCAAGATTGGATGCAATTAGGCTTTTCATAGCCTTTGCTGCTCACAATGACTTCATTGTTTACCAAATGGATGTTAAAAGTGCATTCTTGAATGGTGAACTTGCTGAAGAAGTCTACCTAGAACAACCCCCTGGCTTTGAACTTCCCTCAGAAATCAAGATGGTATACAAGCTTCAGAAAGCTGTATATGGTCTAAAGCAAGCACCAAGAGCATGGTATGATACCTTGGCTAAGTTCTTGCTGGAAAATGGTTTCAAGAAAGGTGAAGTTGACAAAACCTTATTTACCGTGAACCATGATTGTAAAATACTCTTAGTTAAAATTTATGTGGATGACATAATTTTTGGATCTAAGGACAAGAAACATTGTGATGATTTTGCCAAACTCATGACAAACAAGTTTGAAATGAGTATGATGGGTAAATTGAATTATTTCCTAGGATTGCAAGTCAAGCAACTCAAAGATGGAATATTCATAAATCAAGCAAAGTATGCGAAAGAAATGCTCATAAAGTTTAGGATCAAAGAGGAAGAGAAACCTGAAAAGATCCCTATGAGTGTTGGTACCAAATTGGGCTATACTAAAGAAGATAAAAGTGTTGAAGAACACAAGTATAGGAAGCTCATTGGTTCCTTGTTGTATTTAACAGCAAGTAGACCTGACATTCAGTATGCTGTTTGTGTGTGTGCAAGATTCCAATCTGATCCAAGAGAATCACACTACAAAAAGGCAATCAAGATACTGAAATATGTCAAAGGTACAGTCAATGTTGGATTATGGTATCCTAAAGATTCTGGATTAGAATTGGTTGGTTATTCTGATTCTGATCATGGAGGATCAATTCTTGATAGAAAAAGTACCTCTGGAACTTGTCAGTTTTGGGGTACCAGATTAATATCATGGTTCAACAAGAAACAAACCTGTGTTGCCAATTCATCCACTGAATCTGAATACATTGCAGCTGGTTGTTGCACAGCTCAAATCCTATGGATTTAGCAACAATTAAGAGATTATGGTATTTCTGCAAAGAAAACACCAATCTTTTGTGATAATACAAGTGATATTGCTATCACGCAAAATCCTAAGTTTCACTCAAGGACTAAGCACATTGATATTAGACATCATGTCATTAGAGATCATGTAGAAAAAGGAGATATTGAGGTTGTGAAAGTAGGCACTGATGATCAGTTTGCTGACATCTTTACAAAGCCCCTACCAGATAATAGGTTCGCAATGCTAAGGTATAACCTTGGATTGATTGAACTACCTCAATAAAGGATACATTTGGCAGAATGCTGAAACAGGTATTCAGCAAGCCAAAGTATTCTTACTTAAAAGCTCCATCTACTAATTTCTTCTAAGAAATGATAAGTCACTACATGTTTGCTGAAACAGGCATTCAGCAAGTAATTCCTTCAAAACGGGTATTTGTTAGGAAACTTGATCACTTGCTGAGACAGGCACTCAGTAAGAGAAAAACCTTAAAGATTGCTGAAACAGGCACTCAGACAATCAAAGATACTGAAACAGGTATTCAAGTATCAAGGGAATATTCTGAGACGGGAACTCAGAAAAGAGCAAAACTCATTTCTCGTACCAAAGGATATCTCAAGTACAAAAGAATTTACTGATACGGGAAATCAGAAATATCTTTTAAACTTAAGAAAATACGAGATATCTGAGTAAGGGGGAACTTTCAGCAAGTATCTAGGATGTTAATACAAACTCGCTGAAAAGATTCTTGTCTATTTCAGCAAGCAATCTAATCCCTTAAAACTCGGTAAAATCAATTTGTGACGTTAATCGGGCACAGATAAACTCGTAATAATCATGACATGAAATACAATCGTAGCCATTGATTAAAAGGAGTTACTAATCTAACGGTTAATAAAACAAAGAGAGAGAGTGCTCTGACGGTTTCAAGTTAGTGGGCCACTACGCATTCAATGCAAAGGCTCCACTAACGCCTATGTTTCTCTGTTTTACCCTTGCTGAGAGCTCAAATCGATTGAATTTCTCACACATCAGAGACACTATATAAAGAAGGAGTTAGAGAAATGACAAAATTCTTTAACTCACATTTCCTTTCTCTGCAAATTTTAGCCTGAATCTACTGTACCTCCGGTCAAAAAGCAAACTATCTTTTTCGTACACTTTCTTCTCTATAAAAGAAATGGCACCAAAGAGACAGTCTTCTAAGTCCTCAAAGTCATCTAAGGTTGGCAGTGCTGAGACACGCACTGCTCCGGTGACTACTCCGGCAACAAACACAATGAAAGTTGTGTTGAAAAACGATAGAATATCAGAAAAACCTATGCCTCCGTCATATCTTGACACTGCAAAGTGTGAGATGTTGATGCAATGGGGTGGTTTTGCAAAGGAGAAGTACATTAGGTACTTCTATGAACAAGAACTCGATGACGAGAATGAAGAGGCGCTTGAGTTTATCAAGCAGCAAGGCCTCATGAACTTTATATCTGCTCGCACTAAGCAAGTGAGCATGATAGACACAATGGAATTCTACAATAATGCAGAAATCCAGTCCCTTACTGATAGTAAAGGAGTCACTGAAAAAGTGATCTTTACTACAATTCAGAACACGCAAATCGTCCTGAAATGGATTGATTTAGCGGAAATCTTTCAGATTCCAACCACTGGAACTGAAGATGACGTCACTGCCACTGACGAAGAAATTGAAGCTTTCTACAGTGACGTCAGAAATGAGAAAATGAAGAAAGGAGAGATTGCTCCCGTGACTTGGACAAAGCACGTTAAAAGGAAGCATCTCTGCCATTCACTTGGTCTAGTAGCTCTGCTACTAATAAAAGTTTTGGACTCCCAAGTTGGAGGAATTGACCAAGTAGGCCTGAGAAGATGGCCGTTGCTGATGCATATCCATGAAAATAAAACGGAACTTAACTGGGCTAAGTACATTTTCAACAGGCTTGTTGATTGTGTCACTAAGTTCAAGGTAAAGGTAGAAGACAACAAGGTCTCACCTTCCTTTCCAGGTTATGTATGGAATAAAGATATGCTACATCCTTGAACATTTCAGGATTCAGCTGAGAAACCCATTGCCAATCAAGAAATCTGTATGCAATGTGGGAAGATCTTTCTACAAGCAGAATGTACCTAAGACTGCTGGCAAGAAACTCGAAAAATCAAAGAAGACAACAGCTGCAAATGTTGTCAGCACAAGCCAGCAAGAAAGCTATACAACAACTGCAGATGTCACCACTCAGCAACTTAGAGATGAAACTGTTGTAGATGGTGGTGACAACAATAAAACTGCTCCACTCAGCAACTTAGAGATGAAACTGTTGTAGATGGTGGTGACAACAATAAAACTGCTGTAGATGATCAACAAGGTACGTGTACACCAGCCGTTGCTGAAAATGCAACTACTGATGTATCTGCTGGGAAACTGAAGAAATCTAACAAGAAAAAGAGGAAAGATGATGATGACACTCAGACTGCAGCGTCATCAGCAAACCCCGTACCAAAGAGGAAAAGGACAGGCAACACAAGGAAGAAAACACTGGCTCGCAAGTCAGTTCCTGTTGTCCATGACCTTTCACACAATTCCCAGACAAATGCTGAAACGCATTTGCCAGTAGATGTTGACAAGGTAGTTACTGAAGCCTATGTCAGCAACATTGAAGTGTTTGCGGAAGCCTTCAATGATCGACTCAACGTTGATCCTTCTACTGAGAACAGACCACAAGGTAGTGGAAATGAAATTCCTGCCCAAGTCCCAGATATCTACTTTGTAGATAATCTAGATGATCCAACTCTGGAAGCAGCAAGTGATATTGCTGCTGATCTGCAAAAGGCGGCACTTGCTGATGCTGCTGAAAAGATGGTTGTTGAACAAGCAACTCATCAAGTTGCTGAAACCCCGGTTGCTGAGACAGCAATGGTTCAAGTTCCAGAAGTTGCTGAAACACAAGAAGCACTATTCAACGACGCATCTCGTGATGCTGAGAATACTGGCCCAAGTTCACCAAAGACACCAATCGACAAAGTCCAGCTTGTACTGGAAGCTATAAGCCAACAAATGGAGTTGGAGATTGAAGAATCATCCAACAAATCCATTGATGTCTTCATGACAAGCAGTGAACTTAAAGGTCAAGATGCTTCTGCTCAACTTGTCATTTCAGAGACAAGGGAGATTGCTGAAACCGCGTAGCTTTCTCAAACAGAGCAAGACAAGAAGTCTGCTGAAGAAACAGTCCAAGAAGCTGAAGAAACTGTTAATGCTGAAAGGACTGACCCACAACCTGTCCTTCTTCAGTAGGTAGAAAATTCAACCATCAGTAAAACTTCAAATTCTGAAACTTATTCTTTTGCTAATATAATATTATCTCTACAGACTTCTCAAGATGCAAGTCAGATGGTTGCTGAAGCCTCTGCACCAGAACCAACACTCCCTGCTCAGCAGGTAGTTAATGTTTTTGGTAATAAAACTAAGTTTGACAGCTTAGTACTTGTATCTAACTCAAATTTATTTCAGGATGAACAAATGGAGGATGCTACTCAAGCTCCTCAAGGAATGGAAATTGTACAACATGAGCTTGATGAATCTCAGCAGGTAATTCATGTTTCAGCTTTGAACTCTAAAGCAATTATCCAAACCAATCCTGATCTAAATATCGTTCTTTTTCAGGCTCAAAAGGAGACCACTGAAGTGGTGCTCATCACTGAAGATCAACAAGTAAGTTCGCAGGAACTATACTTGACTTTCAAGCGAACAACTTTGTCAAGAAATGCAAAGTCCGTCAGCAACTGGCAAAGATACAGGCGAATGGATTTCTCTGATCTCCATCTTCATCTATCTAATGAGAAAAAGAGATCTTCTCTGCTAAAGCTCGAGACATTCGTTCACTCCATCCTTCCTGAAGAAATGACATATTCTCAGCAAATGAGCTCGAATCTGATAGCTCAAATCAGAGAGAATATGAAGGCTAAATTCAAGAGTGCCTCTCCAGCTGAACAAGCTGTGATGCTCAAGGGTTTCTTTGTACCCGTGGAGGCTGATCCCTACAAAATCAATGAGGAAGAGGAAGTGACAAGTGTTGCTTTGTATAAGCATCTCGAGTTAGTAATTCTGACCGATGATGATGAAGAGGAAGAAGATGAGAACATTCCCACTGATCCTAGTGATGATGAAGGGAAAGATTCCAAGGACAAGAAAGACGATGATGATGACAATCAAGGTCCAAGTCCTGATGCTGGAGGATTAAAGATGACAGTTGCTGAAAATGTTCAACAAGAAAATCAGCAAGCTGAACAACCACAACCTCAGCATGAATCTCAACCTGCTCCTGTTGCTGAAAATCAAGCACCTGTACAAGGTGCTGATACTGAAGAAGAGTATGCCAGAAAAAGGGCTGCCTTGAAAAATGGCAAGAGTCCAATTTCTGATGCCAAGGTCACTGATGCAAACCTTGATGATGATGATGAATTGGATGAAGATTACCAATGCGCTCTACAGAACATCCTATTGATCCATGCAAGGCATACGCAGGATCTAGAAATTGGTCAATCTTCAGGAGTAAGACCAAAGGAAGTCCCCTCCCTTCCATTTACTACTAGCGAAACTCCAGTAATTGAGTCTCAAACTCAACTAAAACTAACTACTGGCGAAACTCCAGTAATTGAGTCTCAAACTCAATTAAAACTAACTACTGGTGAAACTCCAGTTGTTGAGTCTGAAGTGTTGCCATCAGCAACCACTCAACCACAAGGAAATGAAGCTGCTGACTTAGGTTCCAAGGTTGCTGACCTTGATGAATCTGAGGATGACGATGACTTATCAGCAAATGAGGATGAACAATCCAAGAGAGACCCCAAAGTTGTTCAAATTCCTCCTCCTGACTACATAAATGATATAGACGATGATCGTAGAGGAGAATTGCTGATAAAGGATGATCAGTTTGCTTCAGAACTGAAAGTTCATTCCTTGACTCCAAACCTAGTGCCGTTCCCAAGAGTTGAGGAGTTTACTCCTAGAATTTTGGCACTGAAGAAAGTCCATGATGCCTGCAAAGCAGAAGATGAGGCATTGCTTGTTGAGAGCCCGCTTGATTTTGGAAAAAAATTGGCTACAGTGCTGAGACGCACTACTACTCTGACAATAGCTCAGAAAGACATCAATCTTTATCACAAGAGCTATGAAGAAGATGTAAGTCAAGCACTCAAACTAGCAATGACCGCTCTCGTGAAGGCTCAGACTTTCATGGATGATAAGGCCACAACAGAAAAACGACATGAAGAGAAAATGGTGAGCATTCAAAAAGAGTTGTCAAATGACTTCTGATTAGCAACAAATCATCATGAAGTATAACAACTTAAGCACTCTTGCTGAAAATTGCAATGAGTTCTATTCTCTGCACATCACTCCGATGTTGCAATCCATGTCTAAGGGGGAAAAGAAAAATACCAGAAAAAGAAATCAAACCCCTCCTATTGTTGATGAGCCACTGCCCATAGAACCGCTTGCCGAAAAAGAGCAAAGTTCTAAAAGGCAAGCAGAATCTGAGTTAAATTCAGCAAGTACCAAAAAGAGAAAAACTGCTGCTGAAACTCAAGATTTTTGCCACACTGAAAGTCATCAAAATCTGAATGAAGATGATGAAGATGATGACAATCAAACAATAGCTCAAGCCATAAGAGCTAGACCTTTAACAGCCTTGACTCCATCTGGCCACTCAAAGCATTTCTCGTCTGACTCTTCAGCAAGAGATCAAGACAATGCTAAATCAAGAAGAAGAAGGCAAAGACAGGAAGAAAAGAGGCTGGCCAGCATTGCTATTGGCTCCGGCATCGAATATACAAAGACCAACAATGATGAAACCACTCAGAATGTGATCAGAAACATTCATGGTTGCTGGATCTTAAAGATGGAAGATTTGTTGGTGAATGAGTTCTTTCCTACAACCAAATGTTCACATGGATTGAACTCAAGGTACAAAGAAAAAAAAGGGAAGAATCCCTCCCAAGAAATATTGTTGGGAGATGGTTGAATCTTGAGGTCTCAGTAAGAAAAACTGCCATTGGTAAGACTTATAGACAAGAACCAAATCTGATAAAACCACCTGGCATTGCTTATTACTCTGACCCAGTAACCAAGAAAACAAAGAAGAGACTTGGATTGATTCCTTATGAGTATTTCTATCTCACTTCTAAGGATCAAGAAGAAGATCTTCTCTGGCTAAGAAAAAAGATTCATCCTAAAAGCATTTCAGATACACAACTTCTCCATGCCAGCAATTGGGACATGCATTTGTGGGTAACTCACTACATGGAAATGAATGCTGAAAAGCATCATCATACTGCCTGCAAAAATGCAAGAATTCTTCAACTACAAGTCCGTAGGCTTCTGGAAAACTACGAAAAGGACTGTGGTTAATTTACTGCACTTGTTGAGAAGAGTGTAAGAGAGATTTTGAGAAAATCTTCTGGAAGAGCTTAACTCTATGTAATAGTTTTTGTTAAAGTTTTGTTTGCTGATTGTGTTTAAGTTATCTGTGCTACTTCTTGTAAACTTCTGAAAGATAATTATCAGCAATGAAGATTTTGACTCTTATTGGTTTTTGATTATGCAATCTACTTATGCTTACTGTTTATTATTCAAGTATGCTTGCATTAATCAACTGATTTATTCAACATCAGAAACCTCTAAAAGGGTAACAATTAATTTAGCCATGGATTGCTAACATCAAAAAGGGGGAAATTTGTTAGGAAACTTGTAATTTTGATGAGCAATTAACCATGCTAAATTAAGGAAAGTCCAGTAACTAGTACTCTTAAGGTCCATAGGAATTTAGAATTTTAAGGACATTGTAAAAGAGGAACGTTTGCTGAAGACTTAGGGGTGCTAGATAGGTTAGTTTTAAAGCTTATGATGTATCTTGTTTTCTGAAAAGAAAATAACCTATTGAAGCATTTGCTGATGATGTACTTTGTTTTTACAAACAAACTATTGAAGCATTCAGAACCGCTCAGAATCTTGAAGATTTTGAAGATCTGAAGACTTGAAGATTTCGAAGATCTGAAGACTAGAAGATTTCTGAAGACTGGTATCTACAAAGGCACATGTTGCTCAGAAAGTGGAAACTTCAGCAACAACATTGCATGAGTGAAAATCTGAAAGACAGAGTAGGTTGTGCTTGCTGAAACTGAGACAGACCACTTGCTGATGGAACATATGTGACCTCTTGCTGAAAGTACTTGTATTTGCGCTCCAATGTTGATGCAACGCGCTGGATGTCGTTTTCCAACGCGTAGTCAGTCAAATAAATTTGTTATTTAGCCAAAGGCAATTCACAACTACAACGAAAACCGCAGTGTAGTAGTAGAATAACCTCGAGTGTCGATCTCTAAGGACTATAACTAGCTTTATCAAATCTAATTTAGAATATAAAAACAGCAGACGATATAGCAAAGGTTTTTCTAACAGATAATGGAGATTGGTGATAGTATGATCCTTCAAAGCATAACGGGTTAATAATCATGCGTAAATTCCTCGGTTTTGCATGGAGATCTTTGATCAATAATTCTCCTGTTGTAATTATCAAACACTACGAAGATATAGATACTGATAGGTCAAACACTATTGTCCAATTGTGTTCCGTAATTATTCAACACTACGAAGATATAGATTCTGATAGGTTAAAGACCATTGTCCAACTGTGTGCAATAATTAATCAACATAAGAAGATATAAATTCCGCTAGATCAAAGAAATAAAGCAATAACACGGAGTATAATGCGCGATATAGCCATTAGCATAATTATCAACCCTTCGCTAAGAATTCACATACTATCACCAACGATAAGTTTAGCTACTCATAGTTGTCATGCAATCAACATAAATCATAGAAGAAAACATATTGAAAGATATATAAAAATAAGTAGAAAAACTGTAAGATACAATGTTACCGAAGGTTGTCAGTCTCCGAAGAATCGCAATCTTACAAGCTCCAAACAGCTATGAAAAAGTATCTCCTAAGCTATGAACCCCCAGACCAGGCTCTGGAAAGTTCCTACCTAAAACTACAGAGAAAGGTGAGAGAATAGGTCTGGAAAAGTATGAATTTCGGAGAAAAACTGAGCAACTATATATAGGCTTCGAATTTGTGTGGGGCGAAGGGCCCCACACACCGGGCGACTCGCCTGGTGTGGGGCGATTCGCCCGGGAGTAAAATTCGGAAAATTCCGCATTTTCGACGCGTTTTTGGATTTCTTCCCCTTTTCGGACTCGGTTTCTGACTTCTAGTGGCCTTCTAACCTCCAGATTCGACCCCTAGACTTCAAATCCTATCTGGAAACCTTCAGATACTCCAAATAGGCTTCTGGAACACCAATTCCTTGTCAACTTCAATATAATTGCCCGAAAATCCTCGTTTTTCAACCAAAACTTGTAAAATAAAAACTAAAGGGAAACGTGACACTATTCTAATAAAATGCACTAAAATATATCTAAATTAACATAGAGGATAGCTAAAATAGGTGAAAAAGACGTAAATGAAAGTGTAAAATACACATTCATCAAACTCCCCAAACCGAACCTTTGCTTGTCCTCAAGCAACTAAGCTAGACTCTAAGTACAAAAAACAATGCAAGACACAAAACGGAGTCTCATGCCAAATAAAATGAACTAATCTACTGAATCTATCAAAAAACATATGAACAAAAAACATACAAATCAAAACATGAATATAGGTTGAAGAATACCTCGATTGACCCATACACATCCACATAAGCACTTATGTTAAGACAAGATAGTCTCTCGTAACATTCTCTACCTGGACCTAGTCAGTGACGACGTAATGAAGCATGCTAAGATACGAATGGTTGTCCCGTGCCTATGAAACTGAGGACTTACTGCTGTTCACTATGTTAAGACTTTTCCTCAAAGAGGTCGAACCAGTACTGGCTCTCATCAAACGAAGGAGGGTTCCCTATAAAAGATAACACTCCCCTATTCTACCCATCTCTTAAGCAAAGTCTTAAGTTATTCACCACTTCCTGAATGGCAGGACGAGGGTGGTCTAGAACAGATGACACTCAAAATCAAAAGATAAAAAATAGAAAATTACAACACGATTACGAACATTACAAAAATTGGAAAATGAGACACAACACTTTGCTAAACTGCTATTTGGCTTTCTTTTTTGGACCCTTCTTTGCTTTTTTGGGGTCCTTTCTCTTTTTTTTTTTTCTTTTTTTTTTCCAATTTCTTTTTTTCTTCTTTTTTGTTCTCTTTTCCTAGAATTTTCTTTCTTTTTTTTCGATTTTTTTTTTAGCCAGCAGTAGCATAACAAAAAGAGAAACAAAATGACTCACAACGACTTCCCCAAACCTATTCGAAAGAATAGGTTGAAGTACAAAATTTACGGAAAAGGAAAATAAACTCACAATACGGAAATAAAAAACGAAAAACAAGTCTAATGATGGTGTAACCCCCTCCCCAAACCTATTCGGAAGAATAGGTTATAAACAAAGGATCACACAACCTCACACTACCTCCTTCCTAGGCATTTAGCAATCTCAAAGCATGGTGAAGACTTGTTGCCTCTCAGGTACATAATTACTCGGGAAAATGATGAATGTGTATTTTACACTTTCATTTGAGTCTTTTTCACCTATTTTAGCTATCCTCTATGTTAATTTAGCTATATTTAAGTGCATTTTATTAGAATAGTGTCACGTTTCCCTTTAGATTTTATTTTACAGGTTTTGGTTGAAAAACGAGGATTTCCGGGCAATTATATTGAAGTTGACAAGGAATTGGTGTTCCAGAAGCCTATTTGGAGTATCTGAAAGTTTCCGGATAGGATTTGGAGTCTAGGAGTCGAATCTGGAGGTTAGAAGGCCACTAGAAGTCAGAAACCGAGTCCGAAAAGGGGAAGAAATCCAAAAACGCGTCGAAAACGCGGAATTCGGCAAACAATACTCCCGGACGAACCGCCCGGGACGTGGGGCGAATCGCCCCACACTTATTCGTAGCCTATATATAGTTGCTCAGTTTTTCTCCGAAATTCATACTTTTCGAGACCTACTTTCTCACCTTTCTCTGTAGTTTTAGGTAGGGTGTAACGGTGCCGGTTTTTGAAAACAAAGTAATTTCTTGAAAAGAAAATCCAAAATAACTTTAATAGCAACGGTCGGCAATTAATGCCAAAATAATATTTGATGCGCACAGCGCTAACAGAAACAAGTAAATATCCAACGATAACTCAAATTCAAATGAAACAACGAGTGAAGACAGTAAAAAGTTCATCTTCTTATTTTGAAATAAATTCCCAAAACACCCCAGACACTTCTCTCAGTCGCTGGCATCCTACTCGCGAACATCCTCAGCAGTATCTGGAAGGAAGGAATTTTGAAAACAAGAGAGTGTGAGATAAAGGATCTCAGTGAGGTGCTAAGTTAAAAACAGAAAGTAAGCAGTTTTGAAATCAAAATCCTTTTCGGAAAAACAAACAAACAGAACAGATCACATAACAGAATAACAGAACAGATAAGTTGAAGACCGTTGGTGCAGCCCGCCATATTGCTCCTACTCCCAGAATGCCCTTATAACTCCCTCCAGAGGGTGCACAACTCCGGACAGAAACAGAAACCCCCGTGTACTTTGGGGAAACAGAACCTACGACCCTAATAGACCTCAACGACTTCTGCCTCGCGCCAAAAAGGGATTAGACTAGGCAATAATCAAGCAAACCCGATAGTCCTCTACTACCCAAGCCTACCTAATTACGACCTAATCGACCGGTCACACAGAAACAGAACAGATACAGAACAAACAGATACAGATAATCAACACCGAGAAGTGTTCCTGCAGAAAAGTTAATCCAGAACAGAGTAGCAATAAACAGAGAAAGTAAATAGTCATACTTAGGACTTAAATAGTTTTACGCGGAAGCATACAGTAAAACAGTATATGTAATAGTAGGTACAAGTTGTCACATATCCTTCCAGTTTTTCGCAAATAAATAGGTTTAGGGGTGAACACTCACCTTGAACTTTGCGAGCAACGATCCTCAAAAGCAGAGCGTATTAAGAGCTAGCGGATGGATCACCTAAACAGGAAGTGTCTAGTCACTAACTAGAAGTCGAAACGAAAGTTAAACGGATAAAAGGCGAAGGTGGGGTTCGAACTTGAGACCTCTAAGTTAGTCTTTCAACACATAACCAACTAAGCTATCAAGTCAAGTAATTTCTTACCATCAAGAGACAAAGTATTTGCACATAAAACAGGTTTCAAAGAGCTTTTAAAATTAGTCAAAGGCTTACGAAAACAATTCCTAGTAAAGCAGTACAACTGAATAAATCCTTCTCAAATACCAAAGCCAGTTTAGAATGACTCAAATACTGACCAAGGTACAATTACTAAATTACCCTTCGGTTTTAAATTGCATAAAAACCCTTCTTTAAGTTTTCGAAACCAGACGAGTCCTTCAAGTTTTTAAACACACAAACAGTCCACACAAAATACCAAGGTTTTCAGTCAAGTCCTCTGTCAGTCAACTGAGGTCAACCCACTAATTGCAGTCAAGTCCTTCTAGTTCATAAAAATCCCAAAATGACCCCAACAGAAACTATAACCTATCAAATCAATCCAACCAAACCAAAACAGAGCTCAGGTCAGTCTCGAACAATCCAAATCTGTCCAATTCAGTTTTACGACCTAAAAAACACGGTCAACATACACGGTCATGGTCAAACAGTCAACACAAATCCAAACCACCCTACTGTAAGTCCCGAATTCGAACAATGGTCAAAGCTAGGGTTCAGTCTAAGGTCAATAGGCACAGGGGTAAAATCGTCCATAGAAAAGAAGGAACAAAAAGGGGATAGAAATTATACCTTCGGTCGGGAACAAAGTGATTCGAACTGAGAATTGAAAGGAGAAAAGAGAATAAGTTAAAACGAAATTCAAATACAAATTTAATCTGACGAACGAAACAGAGTCTAGTATTACTTATCCGAAACGAAACGGAGACAGAGCAGAATGAAATGAACTCGGAGCAGAACGAGATCGGCGGGGAACGGAGTCGGGCGTACGCGACGCGGTTCGGACGGAAGACGACGCGGACGGTGCGGCGGCGCGGATCGACACAGATCGGCGCGGCGGCGGCTCACAGACAGCAACGGAGCAGGCGGTTCGCTCCGGTTAATGGTGATGATGGGTGATGAATCGATGTTGCTAAAGGTGCTACCCGTGATGATGATGGTTAATCGATGGTGAGGTGACAAAAACGGAGCAGTACGGGCGCGGTGATGATGATGTAAATGGTGGAGCAGTGGTGGTTTCCGGTGGGTGATGAAGATGAGATGGGGAGAAGATGATGGTGGACGAGGATGATGAGGAGGCGAGAGGATGGAGTCTTCTTTGTTCTCCTCTGATTCGTCTGCTGAGAAAAAGTAAGGGAGGAGAGTGATAGAGAGAAAAAGGAAGAAAGAAGAGGAAAAATGAAAGGAGTGTTGGTGACTTGACTAGGTTTAGGGTTGATTAAGGAGATGGGCCAAGTCTTGAGAAAGGGCCACGTAAATTGGCCAACACCAACTGGGCTCAGATAAGCCTTGCAAAGATGAATAACTCTGGCCCAGAATCGAGATGCAATTGAACCACTAACAATCAAGCCTTCTGATTCGAATCCGATAGTGCGGGAAGAAAATTAATTAAATTACCGAATAAATAATTACTCAGGTAATTAATTAATAAAAAAAGGAAAATAATTAAATAAAAATTAAATTAGAAAATACGGGATGTTACATAGGGACTTCCCAGAGCCTGTTCTGGGGGTTCGTAGCTTAGGGGACACTTTTTCATAGCAGATTGGAGCTTGTAGGATCGCAATTCTTCGGAGATTAACAACCTTCGGTAACATTGTATCTTACAGTTTATTCTACTTATTTTAATATATCTTTCAACATGTTTTCTTCTATGATTTATGTTGATTGCATGCCTATTATGAGTAGCTAAACTTATCATTGGTGGTAGTATGTGAATTCTTAGCGAAGGGAAGATAATCATGCTAATGGCTATATCGCGCATTATACTCCGTGTTATTGCTTTATTTCGTTGATCAGGCTCAGCCTAAATTCTCGTATGTTGTATTAATTATTATGCACAATTGGACCCTCGTCGATCTAGGCGCGTGTATATCTTCGAAGTGTTGAATAATTACGGAACACAATTGGACAATAGTGCTTGACTTGTCAGTATCATTATCTTCGTAGTGCTTAATAATTGCAACAGGACATTAGATTGATCAAAGATCTCCATGCAAGACCGAGGAATTTACGCATGATTATCGACCCGTTATGCTTTGAAGGATCATACTATCACCAATCTCCATTATCTGTTAGAAACCCCTTTGCTTTTACGTCTGCTGTTTTTATATTCTCTAGTTAAATAGATAAAGCTAGTTATAGTCCTGAGAGAACGACACTCGAGGTCATTCTACTGCTACACTACGGTTTTCGTTGTAGTTGTGAATTGCCTTTGGCTTAATAACAAATTTATTTGCTTGAACCGGACCCGACAATCCCGCGTTCATCAAATTGGCGCCGCTGCCGGGGACTATACTCCTTTTTTCTGTTTAATTTGTTTATATTTTCAGCATTCAACCCCCAGAACAGCTCTTGGATTGTCTCTCAAAAATTTCACTTTCTTACCCTATTTCTTTCCTCCTATCTTCTTCAGTAAATTCATCTAATCTGATCTTGGTTACCTTGCGTGTTTGTGCTCTCGGAATGTTTGGTGATATTGTGTTTGATTACGCTAATAGAACTAATTTTTAGTTTTGAGTTGCTCTTACTACAGAAATACAGATATGATGTCCATGCGCGCTCGCATGACACCCCAATTCTCGCAGGTGAGGAGAGGATCTTCCGTGTACCTGGAAGATGAGTTAAGGAGGTATGAGGTGACGGAGTCCATGGTAAGGTACTTACCAAGGTACGAAGATGGAGTAGGGATGGACCTATGGAATTTCATTCGATCCTATGAGGAGGAAATAGAAAGAATTCCAGCAGAAGGGTTTACGAAGGACCAATTGTGCAGGAAATTATTTTCTTTTACTCTTGGGTATGAGCCGAGGCGTTGGATTGCAAGGTTAGAACCAGGATCGCTGAAAACTTTGGGCCAAGTAGTAGAGGAGTTCTTGGCGCAGTTCATGCCTTATCATGAGACGATTGCCTTACGTGATAGGATCCAATATTTCGAGCAAGGAGAGTATGAGCAGTTTTGTGACGCCTACGAACGTTTTGAGATGTATAAACGTGAGTGCCCCCATCACCGTTTCGAAGATGGGGAGTTGATTTGGTGATTCGTTGGTGGACTTCGTGAAGAGGAACGACTTAGAGTGGATCGGTTGAGCGGCGGTCTGGGAGAATGTACGGTCGATGAGGCAGAAGAAGTCCTCCGTAAGTACGCCAGAGGTTCAACACAATCCGATGAGGTCATACCAATTCACATCACCGCAAAGGAAGTAGATCGGGTGAAGCAGGAAGCTCATCCGAGGAGTATTTTGAAGCCGAAGAAATCAGTGAGGAAGATGAAATTGCACATGCCGAGCAAGTTGAAGATGACTTTCGTATAGCAAAAGTTGTTGAAGAAGTTGAAGTAACTGAGCATCTTACGGAAGAATTCAGCTTATTGAATTGTGCTGAAGTATAAGGGGTTCGAGAACTTGAAGAGGAGAAAGGATTGGAAGGCGACGCCCCCCTGGAGGTGGGGGGCGAGTCGCCCAGCATGGGAGGAGAACCGCCTCCCATGACCAGTGAGCTGGATGACCCCTGCTCCCCTGTTTCTTTACTCGCAGACATTCGCATCAATCCAAAGCCACTTCCTTCCGTTACTACTGAGGTTCTTAAGTACAAAGAAGTGAATCTAATCCTCCGAGGTGGAAAGCTTGACAAGCAAGATACACAGGAGCCACCACTAAACAAGCACCTCGATGAAGTCAAAGTGAATGTCCTCCTATTGATGAAGTCCTTATTGGATATGCCTGCAAAGCAAACCAGTCCATTCACCATGGTGAGATCTTTGAAGCTTCCTAGGTCTCTTTGCTACATCGGACCAAGAGAATGGCAGCCACCGTGGGGAGGTACTCTTGAGTCCATTCTTGAATACTCAGCCGACCGAGGCAAAACCGTTCGGTAACATCTAGTATCACTTTTTATTTACTCATTCTCTTTTGCTAGGGACTAGCTTAAGTTTCATGAGGGGGATGGGATGTGAACCATGATGTTAAGTATTGTTTGGCTTTGTGATGTTGAGTATGGTATCTTGTTTTTTTTTTATTGCATTTGCACGTTTACCGCTTTCTTAGTTTTTTAGGTTGCATTTACTGCATTCATCCTAGGATAGTCTTGCATGTTTTATATGGAGTTTATTGCCGAATTTTTTGAACTTTTTTATTTGGTAGATCAACTAACTATGCCATTAATCGTATGCTTCATCTCTATGAATTTGTTTGAGGTTTTTCTCGCTTGGCTTGTCACATTTATGTATTGCACTTAGTTAAACTTGGTAGTCTCGACATCACTTAGTGGTGTTTTCTCTACTGCGGTTCACGAAGGCCTTTATAATAGGATGATGCATGTTAGGGTCTTATGGTTGTTTTCCCGAGTAATTATGTACCTAAGAGGCAACAAGTCTTCACCATGCTTTGAGATTGCTAAATGCCTAGGAAGGAGGTAGTGTGAGGTTGTGTGATCCTTTGTTTATAACCTATTCTTCCGAATAGGTCTGGGGAGGGGGTTACACCATCATTAGACTTGTTTTCGTTTCTCATTTCCGTATCGTGAGTTTATTTTTCCTTTTCCGAAAATTTTGTACTCCAACCTATTCTTTCGAATAGGTTTGGGGAAGTCATGTGAGTCATTTTGTTTCTCTTTTTGTTATGCTATTGCTGGCTAGGAAAAAATCGAAAAAAAAGAAAAAAAGAAGAATCTGGAAAGAAAAAAAAAGAAAAAAAAAGAAAAGACCCCAAAAAAGCAAAGAAAGGGTCCAAAAAAAGAAAGGCAAATAGCAGTTTAGCAAAGTGTTGTGTCTCATTTTCCAATTCTTGTAATGTTCGTAATCGTGTTGTAATTTTCTATTTTTTGTCTTTTGTTCTTGAGTGTCATCTGTTCTAGACCACCCTCGTCCTGCCATTCAGGAAGTGGTGAATAGCTTAAGACTTTACTTGAGAGATGGGTAGAATAGGGGAGTGTTATCTTTTATAGGGAATCCTCCTTCGTTTGATGAGAGCCAGTACTGGTTCGACCTCTTTGAGGGAAAGTCTTAACATGGTGGAACAACAGTAAGTCCTCAGTTTCATAGGCACGGGACAACCATTCGTATCTTGGCATGCTTCATTACGTCGTCACTGACTAGGTCCAGGTAGAGAATGTTACGAGAGACTATCTTGTCTTGACATAAGTGCTTATGTGGATGTGTATAAGTCAATCGAGGTATTCTTCAACCTATATTCATGTTTTGATTTATATGGTTTTTGTTCATATGTTTTTTGGTAGATTCAGTAGATTAGTTCATTTTATTTGGCATGAGACTCCATTTTGTGTCTTGCATTGTTTTTTGCATTAGAGTCTAGCTTAGTTGCTTGAGGACAAGCAAAGGTTTGGTTTGGGGAGTTTGATGAATGTGTATTTTACACTTTCATTTGAGTCTTTTTCACCTAATTTAGCTATCCTCTATGTTAACTTAGCTATATTTTAGTACATTTTATTAGAATAGTGTCACGTTTCCCTTTAGATTTTAATTTACAGGTTTTGGTTGAAATTCGGAGATTTACGGGCAATTATATTGATGTCTACAAGGAATTGGTATTCCAGAAGCCTATTTGGAGTATCTAAAGGTTTCCGGATAGGATTTGGAGTCTAGGGGTCGAATCTAGAGGTTAGAAGACCATTAGAAGTCTGAAACCGAGTCCGAAAAGGTGAAGAAATCCAAATCCGCGTCGAAAACGCGGAAATTCCGCGTTTACACTGGGGGGGCGAACCGCCCCAGCTCTCGGGCGAACCGCCCCAGAGATATTTCGGGCGTATATATAGTTGCGAGTTTTCTCTCCGAAAATCATATCTTTCCAAGCCTACTTTCTCACCTCTCTCTATAGTTTTAGGTAGGAACTTCCCGGGGCCTGTCCTGGGAGTTCCGTAGCTTAGGGGATACTTTTTCATAGCAGATTGGAGCGCGTAGGATCGCAATCATCCGGAGATTGACAACCTTCGGTAACTTTGTATCTTACAACTTTTATCTACTTATTTTATATTCTTTCAATATGTTTTCTTCTATGATTGCTATTGATTGCATGCACATTATGAGTAGCTAAATTTATCGTTGGTGGTAGTATGTGAATTCTTAGCGAGGGAAGATAATCATGCTAATGGCTATATCGCGCATTATACTCCGTGTCATTGCTTTATTTCGTTGATGAGTTGAAACCAAAATTCTCGTATGTTGTATTGATTATTATGCACACTTGGACGCTTGTCGACCAATCAGACCAAATTACCTTCGTAGTGTTGAATGATTACGGAACACAATAGGACGTTAGTTGTTGACGAGTCAGACCCATATTATCTTCGTAGTGCTTAATACTTGCAACAGGACCCAAGATTCATTCAAAGATCTCTATGCAAGACCGAGGAATTTATGCATGATTATCAACCCATTATGTTAAGAAGGACCATACTATCACCAACCTCCATTACCTGCTTGAAAACCCCTATTGCTTTCTATCTGCTGTTTTATATTTTCTTGTTAAACATATAAACCTAGTTATAGTCCTGAGAGAACGACACTCGAGTCATTCTACTACTACACTACGGTTTTCGTTGTAGTTGTGGATTGCCTTTGGCTAAATACAAATATTATTTGCTGAATTAGAATCTGACAAATTCCCGTTCATGAAATTGGCGCCGTTGCCGGGGACTATACTCCTTTTTTCTGTTTAATTTGTTTATATTTACAGCTTTAGATTCCTAATTCTTTTAGTTTTAGTTTTCCTTTTTAATCTCTCTCTGCTTTCCTATTTGTTTCTAATCACCTTTACTAGTCTGTCACAGATAGTGTATGCCGCATACACGTTCTGCAGGAACACCGCTTGCTAATTCAATTGCTGAGATCGATAGAGTCTACCACCAGAGAAGGCGACTACTTGAAAGGCGCGCACTAGAGGAAATAGAGGAAATCGATTTCTCTGAATCTCTAATTAGTCTATTCAAGGAAACCGACGGAATGGCAGAAGCTAGACCACTGAAGGCATGGGTACAACCCACCAAGGATCGTATGAGGGGACCGGCGATAGTTCTTTCGTCTGCAACCCGAGATCTGGAGATCAAGAACCACGCATTCCAACAACTTCCGAGGTTCTATGGCTTATCAAGGGAAGATGTGATGGGGTACTTGCACGATATCGATGATTTCGTCAACCAACTCCCACGACCCAGAGCTGACATAACCACGGATGAATTAAGGATGAAAGTTTTTGCAATGGGACTTGGCGACAGAGCCAAGTCATGGCTGAGCTCTCTTCCAGCAGGGTCGCTGGACACTTGGGAAAAGGTTTTTTCAGCTTTCATGGAGAAATACTTCCCACACACTCTGACTACCGCGCTTAAGGCGCAAATCACTGGATTCAAGCAGGACTATGATGAGACCATCTACACCGCGTTCGAGAGGTTCCAAGATCTCACGAACAAGTGCCCTCACCATGGTTTTGAACTTTCCGACCTAGTCCAACACTTCTACAATGGACTAACCTTCGAGAACCAACAAGTGGTGGATTTCCAATGCCGAGGCAATATTTGGAGGAAACCGCAGAAGCCGTCTGGGCAGTTTTCGAAAGGCTTGCTAAGGGTTCGCAGTTCATGGACCCAAGAGCAATGGTTAGGAGACGTGGACCTGAAGCTCCACCGACTCAAGAAGCTCCTATGTACAGGGGGAATGGGGATCAATTCGAGTGCTTTACCAACGAATTGAAGCAAGTCCTCAAGAGCGCCACCGGAACAGCTGTTTCGAACGAAGTATGCCGAATATGCAAGAACTATGGGCATGGAGCTCATATGTGTAGATCGGAGTTGGCATACGATGATGGCAACTGGGCTCGAGGGGGAGAAGAAGAAGCCTTTGCTACGGAGTTTGGTACTCAAGAAGTTAGCTACGGACAAGACGGTAGGAATCCTCGAGGTGGATTCTGGAGAAGAGGATACCGTAACAATCAATGATATGCACCAGCTAACCAAACTTATGGACCTAACCAAGACCGTAGTAGGCTGAACTATGGTAATGATCACTGCGAAAACCCCGCTCCGAAAGAGCCACCGAAGTCGAAGACGGCTCTACTAATGGAGAACTTGCAGAAGATGGTTGATCACACACAAAGTTTTCTCAGAAGGTATGAAGAGGATTCCGAGAAAACTAGGGCAAGGCTTGATAAGTTGGAAGAGAGCACTAGGCTTGCCCATCAAAAGATGCAAGAGTTGATCGACCGGAAACTGCCTAGCAGCACTGTGAAATCAAATGCCATTACTTTGGCTGATGCTGTACCTGACGAAATCACCATCAGGAAGGTTTTTAGGTGCAAGAAATGCATTAAGGAAGAATTCCTACAGGCTGAGGAGGAAGAGAAGTGTCTTGGTTCTGACACGAGTGATGAGGAGCAAGAGGATCCCGAACCACTCCCTAAAAGTTTCGATGTTAAGGTAGGGATTGGTGAGCTTGAAGATGTCCGTGCCACACTAGATACGGGATCCTACTCAAACATAATTCCTTTGAATGTGTTTGAAAAGAGCAACATTGGAAAACTATCTGAGCAAAGGGCTATTGTGCAACTGGCGGATGGATCATTTATGAGACCCGAGGGCGTTGTGAAAAATGTGTTGGTCAAGATTGGTGAAGCATCTATATACACCAACTTTGTAGTTATGCCGGCATCTGCACCTGGAACGGGGGATGTCATACTCTTAGGGCAAACATTCTTGACCAAGCTCTGCTCCGTGATGGACATTTACCAAAGAACTTGCACCATCGAAGTGAATGGCAAGCAACACGTGTTGCAAGCCATTCCTGATCCACCTGAACGGCCTGACATTATTACTCACTACTGTGGTCTTGCAGCCTATATTCTTTCTTATTCACAGGTTCGTGGCATGGAAAGGAGATCAATGAAGGGGAAGGCTAGTACCCGCAAAAAGAAGAGATAGGCGCAGACAGGAGTCGAGTCAAAGACTTTAAACAATGACGCTATCCGGGAGGCAACCCAGAATTTTTATCGCTTTCTTTACTGCTTTAGATTTTATCTCACGAGTTTGATTGAGTATTATAGGTCACTTATACAAGCATTAGCTCTCACCTTGGATCCACTTTCGACGTTCGGGACGAGCGACGACGTTCAGGTTTGGGGAGGAAGTTATCGCTGGTTATCTCTATACTTATCTTGCTTATGAATAACTCGTGAAATTTTTTGCATTTGCACGTTTACTACTTTCCTAGGATAGTCTTGCCTGTTTTATATGGAGTTTATTGCCGAATTTTTTGAACTTTTTTATTGGGTAGATCAACTAACTATGCCATTAATCGTATGCTTCATCTCTATGAATTTGTTTGAGGTTTTTCTCGCTTGGCTTGTCACATTTATGTATTGCACTTTGTTAAGCATGGTAGTCTCGACATCACTTAGTGGTGTTTTCTCTACTGCGGTTCACGAAGGCCTTTATAATAGGATGATGCATGTTAGGATTTTATGGTTGCTTTCCCGAGTAATTATGTACCTAAGAGGCAACAAGTCTTCACCATGCTTTGAGATTGCTAAATGCCTAGGAAGGAGGTAGTGTGAGGTTGTGTGATCCTTTGTTTATAACCTATTCTTCCGAATAGGTTTGGGGAGGGGATTACACCATCATTAGACTTGTTTCTGTTTTTCATTATTCGTATCGTGAGTTTATTTTTCCTTTTCCGTAAATTTTGTACTCCAACCTATTCTTTCGAATAGGTTTGGGGAAGTCGTGTGAGTCATTTTGTTTCTCTTTTTGTTATACTACTGCTGGCTAGAAAAAAAATCGAAAAAAAAAAAAGAAAGAAAAATTCCAGAAAAAAGAAAAAAAAGAAAAGGAAAAAAGAATCTGGAAAGGAAAAAAAAAAAAAAAAAAAAAAAAAAGAAGAAAAGACCTCAAAAAAGCAAAGAAGGGTCCAAAAAAAAAAGCCAAATAGCAGTTTAGCAAAGTGTTGAGTCTTTTCCAATTCATGTAATGTTCGTAATCGTGTTGTGTTTTTCTATTTTTTATCTTTTTTGTCTTAAGTGTCATCTGTTCTAGACCACCCTCGTCCTGCCATTCAGGAAGTGGTGAATAGCTTAAGACTTTACTTGAGAGATGGGTAGAATAGGGGAGTGTTATCTTTTATAGGGAACCCTCCTTCGTTTGATGAGAGCCAGTACTGGTTCGACCTCTTTTGAGGAAAAGTCTTAACATGGTGGAACAGCATTAAGTCCTCAGTTTCATAGGCACGGGGCAACCATTCGTATCTTAGCATGCATCATTACGTCGTCACTGACTAGGTCCAGGTAGAGAATGTTACAAGAGACTATCTTGTCTTGACATAAGTGCTTATGTGGATGTGTATAAGTCAATCGAGGTATTCTTCAACCTATATTCATGCTTTGATTTATATGGTTTTGTTCCTATGTTATTTGGTAGATTCAGTAATTTAGTTCATTTTATTTGGCATGAAACTCCATTTTGAGTCTTGCATGTTTTTTGTATTAGAGTCTAGCTTAGTTGCTTGAGGACAAGCAAAGGTTCGGTTTGGGGAGTTTGATGAATGTGTATTTTACACTTTCCTTTGAGTCTTTTTCACCTAATTTAGCTATCCTCTATGTTAATTTAGCTATATTTTAGTACATTTTATTAGAATAGTGTCACGTTTCCCTTTAGATTTTATTTTACAGGTTTTGGTTGAAATTCGGAGATTTACGGGCAATTATATTGAAGTCTACAAGGAATTGGTGTTCCAGAAGCCTATTTGGAGTATCTGAAGGTTTCCGGATAGGATTTGGAGTCTAGGGGTCGAATCTGGAGGTTAGAAGGCCATTAGAAGTCTGAAACCGAGTCCGAAAAGGTGAAGAAATCCAAATCCGCGTCGAAAACGCGGAAATTCCGCGTTTACACTGGGGGGCGAACCGCCCCAGCTCTCGGGCGAACCGCCCCAGAGATATTTCGGGCCTATATATAGTTGCGAGTTTTCTCTCCGAAAATCATATCTTTTCAAGCCTACTTTCTCACCTCTCTCTATAGTTTTAGGTAGGAACTTCCCGGGGCCTGTCCTGGGAGTTCCGTAGCTTAGGGGATACTTTTTCATAGCAGATTGGAGCGCGTAGGATCGCAATCATCCGGAGATTGACAACCTTCGGTAACTTTGTATCTTACAACTTTTATCTACTTATTTTATATTCTTTCAATATGTTTTCTTCTATGATTGCTATTGATTGCATGCACATTATGAGTAGCTAAATTATCGTTGGTGGTAGTATGTGAATTCTTAGCGAGGGAAGATAATCATGCTAATGGCTATATCGCGCATTATACTCCGTGTCATTGCTTTATTTCGTTGATGAGTTGAAACCAAAATTCTCGTATGTTGTATTGATTATTATGCACACTTGGACACTTGTCGACCAATCAGACCAAATTACCTTCGTAGTGTTGAATGATTACGGAATAGGACGTTAGTTGTTGATGAGTCAGACCCATATTATTTTCGTAGTGCTTAATACTTGCAACAGGACCCAAGATTCATTCAAAGATCTCTATGCAAGACCGAGGAATTTATGCATGATTATCAACCCATTATGTTAAGAAGGACCATACTATCACCAACCTCCATTATCTGCTTGAAAACCCCTATTGTTTTCTATCTGCTGTTTTATATTTTCTTGTTAAACAGATAAAGCTAGTTATAGTCCTGAGAGAACAACACTCGAGTCATTCTACTACTACACTACGGTTTTCGTTGTTGTTGTGGATTGCCTTTGGCTAAATACAAATATTATTTGCTGAATTAGAATCTGACAAATTCCCGTTCATCAAAAAACTGAGCAACTATATATAGGCTTCAAATTTGTGTGGGGCGAAGGGCCCCACACACCGGGCGACTCGCCTGGTGTGGGGCGATTCGCCCCACGTCCCGGGCGATTCGTTCGGGAGTAAAATTCAGAAAATTCCACGTTTTCGATGCGTTTTTGGATTTCTTCCCCTTTTCGGACTCGGTTTCTGACTTCTAGTGGCCTTCTAACCTCCAGATTCGACCCCTAGACTCCAAATCCTATCCGGAAACCTTCAGATACTCCAAATAGGCTTCTGGAACACCAATTCCTTGTCAACTTCAATATAATTGCCCGGAAATCCTCGTTTTTCAACCAAAACCTGTAAAATAAAAACTAAAGGGAAACGTGACACTATTCTAATAAAATGCACTAAAATATAGCTAAATTAACATAGAGGATAGCTAAAATAGGTGAAAAAGACCTAAATGAAAGTGTAAAATACGCATTCATCAAATGTTACTGTTTGAATTCTATTCAAATGAGCATTAAATGCAAAACATGCACGCGAAGGACATGAAGACTAGAAGACAAACAAGGACGCTGCTGAAAGTTCAAAAGCAAGATAGTGACATCTTAAGGAACAAAGGTCTTGGAATTTAAAATTCAAACGGCTCCTTATTTTCACTATAAATAGAGGTCATCCGGCAAAGAGTTGAAGTGTGTCAACAAAGTGATCATACTCTCACTTGTGCTTAAACTCACACACCCTTCAATACTCTCTACTGATGGAACGCGCCGGATGTCGTGTTCCAACGCGAATCAGTCAAATAAATTTGTTATTTAGCCAAAGACAATTCACAACTACAACGAAAACCGTAGTGTAGCAGTAGAATGACCTCGAGTGTCGATATCTAAGGACTATAACTAGCTTTATCAAATCTAATTTAGAATATAAAAACAGCAGACGATATAGCAAGGGTTTTTCTAATAGATAATGGAGATTGGTGATAGTATGGTCCTTCAAAGCATAACGGGTTAATAATCATGCGTAAATTCCTCGGTTTTGCATGGAGATCTTTGATAAATAATTGTCCTGTTGTAATTATCAAACACTACGAAGATATAGATACTGATAGGTCAAACACTATTGTCCAATTGTGTTCCGTAATTATTCAACACTACGAAGATATAGATTCTGATAGGTTAAAGACCATTGTCCAATTGTGTGCAATAATTAATCAACATACGAAGATAGAGATTCTGCAAGATCAAAGAAATAAAGCAATAACACGGAGTATAATGCGCGATATAGCCATTAGCATAATTATCAACCCTTCGCTAAGAATTCACATACTATCACCAACGAGAAGTTTAGCTACTCATAGTTGTCATGCAATCAACAGAAATCATAGAAGAAAACATGTTGAAAGATATATAAAAATAAGTAGAAAAACTGTAAGATACAATGTTACCAAAGGTTGTCAGTCTCCGAAGAATCGCGATCTTACAAGCTCCAAACTGCTATGAAAAAGTATCTCGTAAGCTATGAACCCCAGAACAGGCTCTGGGAAGTTCCTACCTAAAACTACAGAGAAAGGTGAGAGAATAGGTCTGGAAAAGTATGAATTTCGGAGAAAATCTGAGCAACTATATATAGTGTTCGAATTTGTGTGGGGCGAAGGGCCCCACACCCCGGGCGAGTCGCCTGGTGTGGGGCGATTCGCCCCACGTCCCGGGCGATTCGCCCGGGAGTATTTTTCCGGAATTTCCACGTTTTCGATGCGTTTTTGGATTTCTTCCGCTTTTCGGACTCGGTTTGTGACTTCTAGTGGCCTTCTAGCCTCCATATTCGACCCCTAGACTCCAAATCCTATCCGGAAACCTTCAGATACTCCAAATAGGCTTCTGGAACACCAATTCCTTGTCAACTTCAATATAATTGCCCGGAAATCCTCGATTGACTTATACACATCCACATAAGCACTTATGTCAAGATAAGATAGTCTCTCGTAACATTCTCTACCTGGACCTAGTCAGTGACGACGTAATGAAGCATGCTAAGATACGAATGGTTGTCCCGTGCCTATGAAACTGAGGACTTACTGCTGTTCCACCATGTTAAGACTTTCCCTCAAAGAGGTCGAACCAATACTGGCTCTCATCAAACGAAGCAGGGTTCCCTATAAAAGATAACACTCCCCTATTCTACCCATCTCTCAAGTAAAGTTTTAAGCTATTCACCACTTCCTGAATGGCAGGACGAGGGTGGTCTAGAACAGATGACACTCAAGACAAAAAAGATAAAAAAATAGAAAATTACAACACGATTACGAACATTACAAGAATTGGAAAATGAGACACAACACTTTGCTAAACTGCTATTTGGCTTTCTTTTTGGACCCTTCTTTGCTTTTTTGGGGTCTTTTCTTTTTTTTTTCTTTCCAGATTCTTTTTTCTTTTTCTTTTTCTCTTTTTTTTTCTGGAATTTTTCTTTCTTTTTTTTTCGATTTTTCCTAGCCAGCAGTAGCATAACAAAAAGAGAGAAAAAATGACTCACACGACTTCCCCAAACCTATTCGAAAGAATAGGTTGGAGTACAAAATTTACGGAAAAGGAAAAATAAACTCACGATATGGAAATGAAAAAACGAAAACAAGTCTAATGATGGTGTAACCCCCTCCCCAAACCTATTCGGAAGAATAGGTTATAAACAAAGGATCACACTACCTCCTTCCTAGGTATTTAGCAATCTCAAAGCATGGTGAAGACTTGTTGCCTCATAGGGACATAATTACTCGGGAAAACAACCATAAGACCCTAACATGCATCATCCTATTATAAAGGCCTTCGTGAACCGCAGCAGAGAAAACACCACTAAGTGATGTCGAGACTACCAAGCTTAACTAAGTGCAATACATAAATGTGATAAGCCAAGCGAGAAAAACCTCAAACAAATTCATAGAGATGAAGCATACGATTAATGGCATAGTTAGTTGATCTACCCAATAAAAAGTTCAAAAAATTCGGCAATAAACTCCATATAAAACATGCAAGACTATCCTAGGATGAATGTAGTGAATGCAACCTAAAAAATCTAAGAAAACAGTAAACGTGCAAATGCAGACGGATAAAGCATGCGAGGTACTATACTCATCCTACCAATACCAAGCTCCAAGCTAACAATACTAGATCACTTAAATCCCATCCCCCCTCATGAAATTAACGCTAGTCCCTAGCAGTAAGAAAATGAGGAAATAAGATGTGATACTAGATGTTACCCCATGGTTTGGCCTCGGTCGGCTGAGTGTGCTGCTTGTGAGTTATTGGGACTGCTCTGGGAGCCTTATATATGATCATCGGGACTTCTGGTAGTGGCGGTAGTTCCATCGATAGATCGGATAGGACCAATTCAACCATATGTATCATCATTGTCCCTATTGTCTTCATTGTCACTACTGTCACGCACATCGTCACTAGTAGAGTTGCAGTGTCGAAGGGAATCTTCAAGATTGGCCGCCTCTGTTATGGAATCTTCCACCCGGTATCTCTCCAACAGGTTGTGAACTATTGAAGGGGAAAGGGCAGTGGTATCAGAACCTCCCCCTCCAATGTTTTACACCCCGTGGAGGTTACAGCAAGCTGCTCGGATATTCAGAGGTTGTTTTCCGTTTTTTCCTATGTCGACCATATTCTCTACAGTTGATGCTCCGATATCTATATGATGCTCCCTTTAGAGGCAGGCAAGGGGCACCCCAACGAGGGGCTGGGCACCCATGTAATTATGTTTTGGAACCAAGCTAGCGCTTCGGAACATTCTAGCAACTGCGAACTCGAGATTGAATCCGTCGCGGCTAGATTGTCCCGGTGCCTTCCAGTTCACTCGAACTTTGCAGTCCTTGTGATGGATTGCTGACGTAATAATGGTTTCTGTCCCTTCGGTGGTGCATGAATAGGCATAGGAGTCCTTACTCCAGGTGTACTCTAGCTCCTCCTCTTGGATAATCCACGACGTTGTTGCAAAACCCCTTGGCTCGAACGCACATCTAACGAGGTCACTCTTCTTGACATGGTTGTAATCGATCCCCCTCCAATACTTCATAGTAATCATACGGGAATGCTCCTTTCCCTTGGCATGGTTCCTACAAACAACAGTTAGTACCTCGTATGACACAAAACTGACTCATGCATATGCTAGTATAAGAATGAAACACACAAGTGATAAAATCAACAATCGAGCTCCCCAAACCTTAATGTCTAGCCTAGCTTCTTCATCATGCAACATACCAATGTAACTACTACATGTAATACATCACATTATGCTCTTACTAGACAACCAATATCCTAGATAACAAGGCTCAATTCATACCATAGTAGCGAAAAAATTCTACCATCATAAATCCTCATACTCATCAATTAGCATTCTACCATCAAATCCAACATCATTACACCAATAAACACAATCATATGCAAGAAATCAAAGATAAAGACATATTGCATAACAAGATATATCATCTAGTAGCAAAATTCTCAAGTCAACAAATCAAGCATAATTGAGCATGCAATTGATAGTAAATAACGCTTCTAATCACACAAACAACATACCCATGCATCAAATAAGCATAATTGAAGCTCAAACTAGAAAACCCCCAAATTCGAAAATTAGGGTTCATAAGAAGATACCTCAGATCTGAAAATCTAATGCATTAGGACGAAATCTGTTCGGATGGAAAGATAGATCACGTAATAGGCTTCGATTGAAGCTAAAGAACACTAAATTTGGTGAAGAAATGAAGAAGTTATGAGATTTTGAAGGTAAAATCGCGATTTTTGGTTTTTGGGGAGGAGGAATGATGAAGATATGAAGAAAATGAGGTAAGAGGAAGAAATTCGCGTTTTTCTAGCTACTGGAACCGTGGGGCGAGTCGCCCCCGGTGTGGGGCGATTCGCCCCACGCGGGGCGATTCGCCCCTCATGGGGGGCAATTCGCCCCCCGCTCCCCGATGTGGGGAGACGGTTCTTTGGGCAGAAAATGCGGTTTTAATCCCCGAAACCTATTTTTTCAAAAAACCATTCAAAAAATATCACTCAAACATAAGCATATACGACACAGACATGAACAAATTCGCATACGAGAAGCAAATAGTTCAAGAATGAATGCATGCAATAAAGCGGTAAAGAAAGCGATAAAAACTCCGGGTTGCCTCCCGGATAGCGCCATTGTTTAAAGTCTTTGACTCGACTCCTGTCTGTGCGTATCTTTTCTTTCTACGGGTACTAGACTTCCCCTTCATTGATCTCCTCTCCATGCCACGAACCTGTGAATAAGAAAGAATATAGGCTGCAAGACCACAGTAGTGAGTAGTGAAAGAAATATCAGGCGGATCAGGTGGATCAGATATGGCTTGCAACACGTGTTGCTTGCCATCCACTTCAATAGTGCAAGTTGTTTGGTAGTTGTCCATCACGGAGCGTAGTTTAGTCAAGAACGTTCGCCCTAACAGTATGACATCCCCTGTTCCAGGTGCAGACGCCGGCATAACTACAAAATTGGTGTATACAAAAGCTTCACCAATCTTGACCAACACATTTTTCACAACGCCCTCGGGTCTCATAAAGGATCCATCCGCCAGTTGCACAATAGCCCTATGCTCAGATAGTTTTCCAAGGCTACTCTTTTCAAACACATTTAAAGGGAGTATGTTTGAGTAGGATCCCGTGTCTAGTGTGGCACGGACATCTTCAAGCTCACCAATCCCTACCTTAACATCGAAACTTTTAGGGAGTGGTTCGGGATCCCCTTGCTCCTCATCACTTACGTCAGAACCAAGGTCCTTCTCTTCTTCCTTAGCCTGTAGAAGTTCCTCCTTCTTGCAACACTCGCACTTAGCAACCTTCTTGATGTTGATTTCTTCAGATAGATCACCAGCCAATGTAATGGAATTCGACTTCACAGTGTTGCTAGGCAGTTTGCCTTGTTCCCTACTTGCTCCTCGGTCGATCAATTCTTGCATCTTTTGATGGGCAAGCCTAGTGCTCTCTTCCAACCTATCAAGCCTTGCCCTAGTCTTCTCGGAATCTTCTTAACGTTTGAGAAAACTTTGTGTGTGATCAACCATCTTTTGCAAGTTCTCCATCAGTTGAGCCGACTTCGACTTCGGTGGCTCTTTCGGAGCGGGGTTTTCGCAGTGATCATTACCATAGTTTAGCCTACTACGGTCTTGGTTAGGGCCATAAGTTTGGTTAGCCGGTGCATATCCTTGATTGTTTCGGAATCCTCTTCTCCAAAATCCACCTCGAGGATTCCTACCGTCTTGTCCATAGCTAACTTCTTGAGTACCAAACTCCGTATGAAAGGCTTCCTCTTCCCCTCTTCGAGTTCAGTTGCCATCATCGTACGCCAGCTCCGATCTACACATATGAGCTCCATGCCCATAGTTCTTGCATATTCGGCATACTTCGTTCGAAACAGTTGTTCCAGTGGCGCTCTTGAGGACTTGCTTCAATTCGTTGGTAAAGCACTCGAATTGATCCCCATTCCCCCTATACATAGGGGCTTCTTGAGTAGGTGGAGCTTCAGGTCTACGTCTCCTAACCATTTCTCTTGGGTCCTTGAACTGCGAACCCTTAGCAAGCCTTTCGAAAACTGCCCAGACGGCTTCTGCAGTTTCCTCCCAAATATTGCCTCGGCATTGAAAATCCACCACTTGTTGGTTCTCGAAGGTTAGTCCATTGTAGAAGTGTTGGACTAGGTCAGAAAGTTCAAAACCATGGTGAGGGCACTTGTTCGTGAGATCTTGGAATCTCTCAAACGCGGTGTAGATGGTCTCATCATAGTCCTGCTTGAATCCAGTGATTTGCGCCTTTAGCGCAGTAGTCAAGGTGTGAGGGAAGTATTTCTCCATGAAAGCTGAAAAAACCTTCTCCCAAGTGTCCAGCGAGCCTGCTGGTAGAGAACTCAACCATGACTTGGCTCTGTCGCCAAGTCCCATAGCAAAAACCTTCATCCTCAACTCATCCGTTGTTATTTCAGCTCCGGGTCGTGGGAGTTGGTTGACGAAATCATCGATATCGTGCAAGTACCCCATCACATCTTCCCTTGATAAACCATAGAACCTCGGAAGTTGTTGGAATGCGTGGTTCTTGATTTCCAGATCTCGAGTTGCAGACGAAAGAACAATCGTCGGTCCCCTCATACGATCATTGGTGGGTTGAACCCATGCTTTCAGTGGTCTAGCTTCTGCCATTCCATCGATTTCCTTGAAAAGACTGTGTAGAGATTCAGAGAAATCGGTATCCTCTATTCCCTCTAGTGCACGCCTTTGAAGTAGTCGCCTTCTTTGGTGGTAGACTCTGTCGATCTTAGCAATTGAATCAGCAAGCGGTGTTTCCCTAGATCGTGTATGTGGCATACACTATCTGTAACAGACTAGGAAAGCAGTATTAGAGAGAGATTAAAAAGGAAAACTAAAACTAATAGAATTAGGAATCGAAAGCTGAAAATATAAACAAATTAAACAGAAAAAAGGAGTATAGTCCCCGGCAACGGCGCCGATTTGATGAACGCGGATTTGTCGGGTCCCGATTCAATCAAATAGATTTGTTATTTAGCCAAAGGCAATTCACAACTACAACGAAAACCGTAGTGTAGCAGTAAAATGACCTCGAGTGTCGTTCTCTTAGGACTATAACTAGCTTTATCTATTTAACTAGAGAATATAAAACAGCAGACGTAATAGCAAAGGGGTTTCTAGCAGATAATGGAGATTGGTGATAGTATGATCCTTCAAAGCATAACGGGTCGATAATCATGCATAAATTCCTCGGTCTTGCATGGAGATCTTTGATCAATCTAATGTCCTGTTGTAAATATTAAGCACTACGAAGATAATGGTTCTGACAAGTCAATCTCTATTGTCCTATTGTGTTCCGTAATTATTCAACACTACGAAGATAAACATGCGTATAGGTCGACGAGGGTCCAATTGTGCATAATAATTAATACAACATACAAGAATTTAGGCTGAGCCTGATCAACGAAATAAAGCAATAACACGGAGTATAATGCGCGATATAGCCATTAGCCTGATTATCTTCCCTTCGCTAAGAATTCACATACTACCACCAACGATAAGTTTAGCTACTCATAATCGGCATGCAATCAACAGAAATCATAGAAGAAAACATGTTGAAAGATATATAAAAATAAGTAGAATAAACTGTAAGATACAATGTTACCGAAGGTTGTCAATCTCCGAAGAATTGCGATCCTACAAGCTCCAATCCGCTATGAAAAAGTGTCCCCTAAGCTACGAACCCCCAAAACAGGCTCTGGGAAGTCCCTACCTAAAACTACAGAGAAAGGTGAGAAAGTAGGTCTCGAAAAGTATGAATTTCGGAGAAAACTGAGCAACTATATATAGGCCACGAAATAGTGTGGGGCGGTTCGCCCCACACACCGGGCGGTTCTCCCGGTGTGGGGCGAGTCGCCCCACGTCTGGGGCGGTTCGCCCGGGAGATTATTTCGCGGAATTCCGCGTTTTCGACGCGTTTTTGGATTTCTTCCCCTTTTCGGACTCGGTTTCTGTCTTCTAGTGGCCTTCTAACCTCCAGATTCGACCCCTAGACTCCAAATCCTATCCGGAAACCTTCAGATACTCCAAATAGGCTTCTGGAACACCAATTCATTGTCAACTTCAATATAATTGCCCGGAAATCCTCGATTTTCAACCAAAACCTTTAAATAAAATCTAAAGGGAAACGTGACACTATTCTAATAATATGCACTAAAATATAGCTAAATTAACATAGAGGATAGCTAAAATAGGTGAAAAAGACTCAAATGAAAGTGTAAAATACACATTCATCAGCGAACCCTTAGCAAGCCTTTCGAAAACTGCCCAGACGGCTTCTGCAGTTTCCTCCCAAATATTGCCTCGGCATTGGAAATCCACCACTTGTTGGTTCTCGAAGGTTAGTCCATTGTAGAAGTGTTGGACTAGGTCAGAAAGCTCAAAACCATGGTGAGGGCACTTGTTCGTGAGATCTTGGAACCTCTCAAACGCGGTGTAGATGGTCTCATCTTAGTCCTGCTTGAATCCAGTGATTTGCGCCTTTAGCGCGGTGGTCAAGGTGTGAGGGAAGTATTTTTCCATGAAAGCTGAAAATACCTTCTCCCAAGTGTCCAGCGAGCTTGCTGGTAGAGAACTCAACCATGACTTGGCTGTGTCGCCAAGCCCCATAGCAAAAACCTTCATCCGCAACTCATCCGTTGTTATTTCAGCTCCGGGTCGTGGGAGTTGGTTGACGAAATCATCGATATCGTGCAAGTACCCCATCACATCTTCCCTTGATAAGCCATAGAACCTCGGAAGTTGTTGGAATGCGTGGTTCTTGATTTCCAGATCTCGAGTTGCAGACGAAAGAACAATTGCCGGTCCCCTCATACGATCCTTGGAGGGTTGAACCCATGCTTTCAGTGGTCTAGCTTATGCCATTACGTCGATTTCCTTGAAAAGACTGTGTAGAGATTCAGAGAAGTCGGTATCCTCTATTTCCTCTAGTTCACGCCTTTGAAGTAGTCGCCTTCTTTGGTGGTAGACTCTGTCGATCTCAGCAATTGAATCAGCAAGCGGTGTTCCCCTAGATCGTGTATGTGGCATACACTATCTGTAACAGACTAGAAAAGCAGTATCAGATGGAGATTAAAAAGGAAAACTAAAACTACTAGAATTAGGAATTGAAAGCTGAAAACATAAACAAATTAAACAGAAAAAAAGAGTATAGTCCCCGGCAACGGCGCCAATTTGATGGAGCGCGCCGGATGTCGTGTTCCAACGCGAATCAGTCAAATAAATTTGTTATTTAGCCAAAGGCAATTCACAACTAAAACGAAAACCGTAGTGTAGCAGTAGAATAACCTCGAGTGTCGATCTCTAAGGACTATAACTAGCTTTATCAAATCTAATTTAGAATATAAAAACAGCAGACGATATAGCAAGGGTTTTTCTAACAGATAATGGAAATTGGTGATAGTATGGTCTTTCAAAGCATAACGGGTTAATAATCATGCGTAAATTCCTCGGTTTTGCATGGAGATCTTTGATCAATAATTGTCCTGTAGTAATTATCAAACACTACGAAGATATAGATACTGATAGGTCAAACACTATTGTCCAATTGTGTTCCGTAATTATTCAACACTACGAAGATATAGATTCTGATAGGTTAAAGACCGTTGTTCTATTGTGTGCAATAATTAATCAACATACGAAGATAGATATTCTGCAAGATCAAAGAAATAAAGCAATAACACGTAGTATAATGCGCTATATAGCAATTAGCATAATTATCAACCCTTCGCTAAGAATTCACATACTATCACCAACGAGAAGTTTAGCTACTCATAGTTGTCATGCAATCAACAGAAATCATAGAAGAAAACATGTTGAAAGATATATAAAAATAAGTAGAAAAACTGTAAGATACAATGTTACCGAAGGTTGTCAATCTCCGAAGAATCGCGATCTTACAAGCTCCAAACTGCTATGAAAAAGTATCTCCTAAGCTATGAACCCCCAGAACAGGCTCTGGGAAGTTCCTACATAAAACTACAGAGAAAGGTGAGAGAATAGGTCCGGAAAAGTATGAATTTCGGAGAAAATCTGAGCAACTATATATAGTGTTCGAATTTGTGTGGGGCGAAGGGCCCCACACACCGGGTGAGTCGCCTGGTGTGGGGCGATTCGCCCGACGTCCCAGGCGATTCGCCCGGGAGTATTTTTCTGGAATTTCCGCGTTTTCGACGCGTTTTTGGATTTCTTCCCCTTTTCGGACTCGGTTTCTGACTTCTAGTGGCCTTCTAACCTCCAGATTCGACCCCTAGACTCCAAATCCTATCCGGAAACCTTCAGATACTCCAAATAGGCTTCTGGAACACCAATTCCTTGTCAACTTCAATATAATTGCCCTGAAATCCTCGTTTTTCAACCAAAACCTGTAAAATAAAAACTAAAGGGAAACGTGACACTATTCTAATAAACTGCACTAAAATATACCTAAATTAACATAGAGGATAGTTAAAATAGGTGAAAAAGACTCAGATGAAAGTGTAAAATACACATTCATCATCTACTGTCATTGATCCGTTCCAAGACTTAAAGCTTGAAAAAGCTACTTGTGAAGAAGTAGAATTTGCACGACTAAGAAATTAGTTAAGTGTTCTTTCTTTCTTTCGAACAAGAACAAGTCTTGACACCAGAAACAATCAAACTTGTTTACTGCAAAGTTTTCAAAGTTTTGTTTCTTAGATTACTTGTTGTAACTGAATAAGTTATAATTAAGTTTTCTCATCCCAAACCTCTCTAACTGAAAATACACCCTTTCAGGCGTGATATTCAGGGGGAACTTAATCGAGCATACTGTATTTAGTTTTCAGCAAATCATATCTATCTGTACACAGTCACTCACATCACTTGCTGAAACCTTCATTTACTGAAAGAAGCATTTATTGTATCAAAGACTTCC
The DNA here is from genome assembly GCA_028274465.1 of Plantago ovata. NCBI lineage: Eukaryota > Viridiplantae > Streptophyta > Magnoliopsida > Lamiales > Plantaginaceae > Plantago > Plantago ovata. The sequence continues at coordinate 102,892,476 of CM051456.1, read as the reverse complement.
GCTCTCTGATTTTAAGTATCAGCAAACCTAGTTACTGCAAAGTAACTTGCGCTTGCTGAGAAAGTTAAGTATCAGCAAACTCATTACTGAAAAGTAATAAGCACTTGCTGAGAATGTTTTAAACGACGAAAGTTTGAAAAGACTATTCACCCCCCCCCCTCTAGTCTTTTCTTGTTGTTTAAAGGGACCAACAGTTATGAATGGATATGCCCAAGTTTTAAGTCTAAAAAAATTCACGACCAAAAGGAGATAGAACTCGACTTTCCAATTCGGCCTTCGACGGAAGACCATCGAAAGCTCAAAGTATCCTCTCCGTCTCAAACACTTTGGAGTCTACTCGAAAAGATGTCACTTCGACGGGATGACAATCTTTCAACGCATTCTCCAACCCTGAAACAAATGTTCTCGAGATGAGAGTTTAGCAATTTCACTAGGATAATCGACGGATTATACCTCGTCAAAATATGCACTCGGAAACATAATTACTTCGAAAAATCCAAACCACCTTTTTTCGACGGTTACCAAAGCACGCGACGGATAACCCTTTTCGACGGAGGGGGTCATACCACGACGTGTACTTGTCGACAGATTCTTTTTTCGACGGTTACCAAGGCACACGACGGATAACCCTTTTTGACGGAGGGGGTCATATCACGACGTGTACTTGTCGACGACGGATTAAAGCGTCAACAAAGAAAAAAACAGAATGTAAAGCGAAGATACCAATTAGAATTTCATAAATCTCAAAAGTACGAATTCCTAAACAAAAGAAGGCAAGGGACACAACCCATCTCGATAAAGGATTCAAATAGGCCATCAAAAACTTACAGGTGGCCCCTCGACGAATCCCCTCCGGAGCACTTAATAGTTCGAAATATCCAAAACAAAATACACAAATAATAATTGAAATTTGTTCAAAATTACATTTCCACCCGGCATACCGGGCCTTCGTCAAAAGAAACCAAAAGGAGCCTGCTTCAAGGATTCTGCTCCTTTTGGACTGGATCACTGCTTCGAGCCGTGTCCTTCTCATCGCCCTGAGAGTTGAAGTAATCCCACAAAGAGTCGGAGTCCCGGTATGAAAGGTCCCTCAAGGTAATCCCTACGTACGGAAAGGAGATCGAAGTTACCCAGCGAACACAACTCAGGTACGAAGGAAGGGACCGAGGGGGAAACAATCGTCGAGGGGGCCTCATCGGGGTGAGCCACATGGAAAAATTCCTCTTTCTGCAAAAGGGCGAAACTTTCCTCCTCGGTCAGTTGAGGAGCACCATCGACAACATCAGCCATTTCAACACCCTCCAGGGACTCGAAGTTCCCACCCTTCAAAAGATCTATCTCCTTGTCATCATCAAAGGCCTCGGGAAGATGTTTTCGGAACTTCAACTGAGCCACCACCTTATTTTTGGTATCTACCGCCGTGTCCGCCATCCTTTTACTCAACCAGTATTCAAGTGATTGCGACCCCATGAAATCACGTACGACATTAACCCTAAAAAACTTTCCCTTTCGAGCCAGCTCCTCGCGAGTCTTGCGGAGGGATGTCTCGATACCACCCCTTTCCTTGCTCAACCGTTCCACTTCACCCTCCAACTGAGCCTTCACTTCTTCAGACTTGGCCAAGGCCTCCTCCCGAGCGGCCCCCTCCCCCTGAGCTTTCGCCTGTTCCTGGGTCAAATGTTCCACTTACCGGTCCGCCGCCACCAACTTTTCCTGAGCCTTCTGGCGCTCCTTTTTCTCCTCCTGATACTTACCGCTCGTTGGCGGTCTTGTTCGCCTAATCAGGGAAATGGGACCCTCGAAACTCCCGGAGAGGGTAGACTTCTTATCCAAACGGTTGCCGATATGCTTAGCAACGGTCATCAGCTGCAAGGGGGGATCGAAATGTAAAAGGAGGGACTGAAAGAAAAGTTGAAAGGTATACAACATTACAAGATGTACCTGCATCTGCAAGGACGCCTCTTTCATCCTAACCTCCGCATTTCAGCTACACCTGATCGACCTTCGAAGCCCACAGTTCCCTCCACCCCAGGGCAACGTGCTCATTTTCGCGCAAGAAGGAATATTCGTGGCAAGGTTGATTCGTCCCCAACGGAGGAAGATGGGGGATCTGCAGAGCCCCAGCATCTTCCGAGCCATCCTGTGAATCCAGCTGGATATACTCTCGACGACTCCTCTTCTGGGGGTTCCCCGAAGCAGAATGTTGCCCCGTTTCGAGCCGCCGGGAAGTCTTACCCCCAGAGAGGTGTGTATCCTCTGACCCCTCGACTTGCCGACCAGAAGTGGGCTGTTGAGGCTGAGACACATGTGGGCCTGTTCGAATTACGCCAAACCCGGAAGCACCCTCGCCTTGCTGAGGAGCGACCCCAGCACCGGGCTGAATGGCCGGGAATTGGCTAGGGTCAACGATTTTTCGAGATATCCACGGGCTTGTCCTCATTGAACTTCGACGGTTGGGAAGCCTTCAACTGCCTTTCGAGGGCCCTACGATTCAGAAATTCTGCAGATAGCTTCATCCAGTACCCTACGGAATAAACAGGCCTCGTCAGTTAAGAGGTTCGGAGTAAATAAAAAAGATGACAAAATAAAACACAAAAATAGACTCGACATACCCAAGTCGCGTATCACCGTAGCCCCCGGCTCAACACTCGAAATATTCCCTAAGAAAAGGATCGGCTCGACCAGAAGGCTATACGGATTGATCCGCTGACCAAGGGAAAGGTTCCTGTATTTATTCCACGATTCACTTCGATCCTTATCCTCCACACAAGGAACATGCCCCGGTCGTCTCCAAAGTCGCGGGGTTGGAACAGCCCCCAGACTCCCATCCTCCTTTCGAGGCATACGCACATACACATAGCGCCTCTTATATCCAGCCCCATGAGAGGACTGGAACTTGGAAAAGATCTCGAAAGAGGGGATGGGAGAGAAGTAAAAGAAGCACCCACCGTCAGCACTAGCATTAATAGAGAAAAAATAAAGAAAATTCGAAGGGGTGACCTTTCGACCCACCGACTCACACCAAACACAGAAACATATCAAGAACCCCATAGTATTCGGAAGGAGCTGAGTAGGACATAATCCAAGTGTAGTCTGAATCCTCAAAATGTCTGCACTAATAGGGAAGTGGAAGCCGTGTTCCAGAGATTGGAGAGTAATCGCTACACAGTCGACCGGGGGACTATACATCTTATCCCCATCCCCGAGAATGATAACTTTATAATCGACATGTATGCCATACCTATGATGGATATTTTCAATATCCTTAGGCCTTATCGAACTACAATCGGTCGAAAGCTTCTGGTCCGTGTTATTTTCAGTAGGGATAGCGGCCACTTCGACCCCACCGGCCGCAACCTCGACAAGATCCTCACCACCATCTTAGGCCATATCCGAACGACGGGTATGACTCCTCAATACCCGGGTCGAAGAACTAGGTCGAGCAATCTTGGTAGAAAGCTTAAAAAATGAAGCCGCCCTACCCTTCAAAACCTGATTCGAAGTCAAAAACTCCCACGAATCAGAGGGGAAAGGAGGTCCAGTATCACTACCTAAGACAGGAGAGGGCCTATGTACACTAAAAGAATCAGAGTTACAAGATTTCGAATCACCACCGGCATCGGGTTGGTCAATGACGTGTTTCGACATACTGGAGGTACCACTACCAAATACGAAAGAAACATCAGTAGGAACCCCAACCCGGAACCAATAAACACGATTTCGAGCAGACTTTTGTTAAAAATTGAGCAAAAAGACCCTAAACCACACCTCAATTTTGAAAAATCAATGCCATTTTAACACAAGGGAAACGATAAGACGAAAACACACCGAAAAATGTCACTGGAATCCGGCAAAGAAACAAACGGAAAAACCAAAAAGAAGAAAAACAACCAGAGAGAGATCGAGGAGTACCTGTTTGCAAGACGACGAGCGACAATCAACGAGATCTGGGAACGAACCGACTGGAAGCAATGGAAAATCCGACAAAAGACAAAATATCAGATAAACGCGAGAAAGAGAAGAGAAAAAAGTTAAAGAGTTAAAACCAGAGAACTTATCGAGATAAAAAGCGCAGCAATCTAGAAGCCTGAAGAAAAACCGGCGGACGGAAGACGGACGGATGTTGGCCGACAAACAGAGGAAATCTAAAATAAGGAAGAAAAGAATAAGGGAGAAAGTGAAGAGGAAGAATAAAGAGGAAAAGATAAGTTGAAATACTTCATTTACTACCCCTCATAAATGCGGCCACGGTGCCCAAGAAGCGTCTACAACACGACCGATCCTCACACGACACACGGAGAAATACGAGCGGGCCAACACTCCTTTCGCCCCTACCCGCTGCCGGAAAATAGGTGACCAAAGTTTTCACCCCCCCCCCCCCCGTTTTTTTCCTTTTGTAGAAGCGGCCTTCGAAGAGAGCATTACCTTGAAATTCCGATAGTCGAATATTCGCCTATCGAAATTTGGGGGACTCATGATATGGGGAAAAGAGGACCACTACGTTGGACCCCCCGTCTGTACATCATAGACCATGTCCACGTGATCCCCCTTCGAAAGAGACAGGGTTAGTCATATATCACTCAGAATGGACAAGGGTAACCACGCCTTACGCACCAAGCCCTCGAAAGCGTTAGACAAAGGACCCCCCCTCGAAGGATGGGGACATGATACATCGTACTGACCCGTATGTCCTATGGTCCGGACAAAAGAAACATGCTCTTGCAATGGTACCCACTTCGTATCCTCTATATATATATGTCTCCATTTATTATGCTCGACACATTCAGACACACTACAATCATGTCTCTATTATTTCTATCAACCTTAAACGGAAGAACGGCCTAACTAAGGTAGACCGTCTTCCACTCCACTCCCTTAATTCTCCCCCCTCCCCCCCGTTCACTGTAGGTACCGAAGTCCCGCCCTTCAAATACTCAAATCGTACGCTCCCACGGATTGAGAGATGGTGGAGTAGGCCTTGAAACGGTCTTTACCCTCATCAGTTAGGAAACTTGTAATTTTGATTAACAATTAACCATGCTAAATTAACCAAAGTCCAGTAACTAGTACTCTTAAGGTCCATAGGAATTTAGAATTTAAAGGACATTGTAAAAGAGGAACTTTTGCTGAAAGACTTTAGAGTAGGTACTAGTTAGGTTCTTAAACATGCTGATGATGTACTTTGTTTACTAAAACAATCTATTGAAGACCTAGAACCACTCAGAAAGTTGAAGACTTGAAGACTTGAAGACTTAGAAGATTTCTGAGAAAGGTATCTACAAAGGTGCATGTTATCTCAGAAAGTGAGAAACTCAACAACCAGTCAGTTGACTCAGTTTAAGTGAACATCTATATGACAGAGTAGGTTGAACCTTCTGAACTGAGTACGCTTACTTACTGATAACACATGTGACCTCCTTGTTGAATCACAACTGCATTTTGGCTCCAACATTCACATATGAAATTCAAAAAACATTAAATGCTAAAGCTGATAGTGTATATGTCCTAGAGACAGTCCTTACTAAGGGCATAGTGCCCTTATAGAGGGCATATATGTACTATTACACAGGTCAACATAATATAATATATGTTTGTTGCATTTTACTATTGAGTATCGCTTTCATGTTTATATTACACCAGGCATGCAGCATGTCATATCTCTATTACTGTCTGTATCGATATTAAACATGTCCCCTCGGATAGATGACCGATCACACAGATAGTGGGAGCTATGTGAGTTATCATCTATCCCAAACTCTCCCTAGTCGAGGTTCATCTCGGATGTAGGGGTCTGAATGAACCAGACGAGACTAGTATGCGTGGAGGTTATACTTGTTGGAGCAAGTGTGAGCCGATCCCACGGCCACAGAACGGATTGTTGGACAATCGAGAAACGTTCCCATAACTGCGCATAGTTGTTCGAAGAAGCTTTATCGAACAATAGAAGTACCCACCGGACACTCCCATCGATGTATACTCTACACTGAAGTGTCTATGGGAACCGGTAAGTTGTCGAAGTGATGCCAGTCGTCCTTTGTACTTACAGGACTTTATCATCACATTTGTTGCCCCATATCCTTGGTGGACCCGTCGATGTCAGCTCTGAATAAGCAGCTGACCTAAGACACGATCCAGGATTATGGCTACATACAAATGGGGATGATAAGTGTTTCTATGAAGGATTCATGTCTCAAGTGTAGCACAGGAGAGTACTGCTCATAGTCTGCATAGTTGTGTTGGTAAACTCACTGGCCAGTGCAAATGATATATTATGATGGTCATATGTATATCTTAACCAAGCAACTACCTGAGACGCCCGTGGATGTATTATTGGGATAGACACTTCATCGATCCTAGATACATTCGAGCAAGTCAGATGAAGGGACGTTACCATCGCCGCGTTGAGCGCAACAGGCTTCGCAACGAAAGGGTTAGCTTTGTGAAACCTCTCAAACGACCTCACGTATTAATATTGCAAATGGAACCGTCTAGGAATTCCATGTTGCCTAGTCTAGGACTTGCTTAATACGATGAGTCCCTATGGGTCACACTATATGGTGATTCAGCTTATCAGAATATCCTTGAAGATGGAATCGCAATTAATTTGGAATTAATTGTGATTGATGGATTATGATTGATTTGGAATTAATTATAATATTTGGTGGCTCAATTAATGATTTGGAATTATTAATTGAATTGGCTAATTAATTGTATTTTATGTAAATACAATTAAAGATTATATTTTGGAAATATAATAGACGTTTGATTAGAAAGGATATGTTAATTTACAATTAACATATGCACTTGGGCAAAATTTACTTGGAGTTTGAATTGCCTTAGAACTATAAGTGGGTCCCAAAATTGGGACCCACCTCCCGTAGGACAGAGCGCGCGCGCACGACTGGGTAGGGGAAGGAGTTCGACTCCTTCCTCTATTAGAAGTCCAAGGGATAAGTTAGATTTTCCTGATTGAGTTTTAATTTGATTGGGAATGAATCTAGACTTCATATTGGTTTCCTTGTGCGATAAGAATTAAATTCTTATTCCTTTACGAAGTCTAATTGCTTATGCTTTAGGCTTCTATTGACTACTATATATAGTAGACTATTGGAGAGCTTTTGACACAGACTCATATAGTTTTTGCACTCATTTATTCTACCCAGTTTTCTTAGAGAAAATAAAAGCTCTCCCCTCCTCTCTAAAGCCACACGCGCGCGCCACCTCTGCCGGAGGAATCGCCGTCCCGTCTTCTTGGTCACACAAAGAATATCCTAGCATTCTTCCGATAGGTTGTTCATCCGTGGATACCAAGATTGAGGTTCAAGGAGCTGGAAACTAACTCTTATTGTGTTGCAGATAATCAGAGTATTGTAGATATCTTCGACTTCTGCGAAGGAGAAGATACACCGGATTATTATGAAGACTTGGAAGCTGCTTTGGAAGTAAGGTTAGTCTTCTAATTGACGTGTTAATATATATACGACATATGCATAATCAATTAACCTGTATGTTAAGAAAATTTATGAAATTCCGCTGCGTAACCTAGGGGTAACTCTGACCATATTTTCTTACAGTGGTATCGGAGCCAAGTTAATTGATTACGTATATACGTATATATATTGTATGATTTTGTAGATATGTGTATGCAATTGATTCTAGGATTAAATCGATTTTCAAAAGTTTTGTTTTTATATAAATTTCGAATTTATATTTTCCAAAAAAAAAATAAAATAATTAAATATATATATTTTTGACAGGGCCGCCATACTTAAATAATTAAGTATGACGCAGGCGCTCGGGCGCCTGAGGTACCGCAGGCGCCGTGCCCGCGGCACGGGCGCTAGACGCCCGTGTGCCACGGGCACCCTGGTACCTGCGTGACGCAGGTACCCGGGGCCTGCGGACGCAGGCGCCCGGTGCCTGGGGCGCCGAGCGCCTGCACCCGCGGCACCGGTACCCGCTTGCCGCGGGCGCCGGTCGCCCGGGACCGTGGCGCCGGTACCCGCGTGCCGCGGGTACCGTGGGGACGGGACCTACTGGGGACGGGACTAGGTCCCGTCCCAGATTTTAATAAATATATATATATTTTTTCCGGGTTGGACCCAAAATCGAATTTTGAAAGTTTTGAGGATTGAATTTTATATTTGGAATATAAATATGATTTAATTGTAATTGTTTTTAACTAGAGGGGTTAAATTTAATTAGTATAAAGTTAAAGGGCTTATTCGTAATTTATCAATTTATTGTTTATTGCAAATTAGTCCTTTTTACTTTTGAATTTTAGATTTAACACCTCCAAGGTTTCGAAAATTATAATTAAGTCCTTCGAGTTTTCGAAAATTGCTACTTGGTCAATAGAATTTTCGATTTTTCAATCCAGTCCAAATTTTCAATTATTTCATAGAGATTATAAGTATGGGATTATAATTTTCATAATGAAATTATGAAGTCATTTGTCATCCACATAGGCTACTACTTGTTTCATATGCTCTATATGCTATTGTTTGACAATGCATGTTTAAATACCAAGTATTTTACATTCCGTTCGACCGCTATGCATGCGAGGGTAGGCGGCGCCCTCTTATATGTCAGACCGCATATTTATGTATGGGTAGGCGGCACCCATTATGTGCTTGACCGCGTTTAGAACTAGAATGGATAGGCGACATCCATTACGTGTAGACCGTTCATGCATGATGGGTAGGCGGCGCCCTTATTTGTTTGTAGATGACTGATAACAACCCTCAAGCGACAAGCCCAAATCAATATAAGTACAGAAATATATATATGTATGTATTTCTGAGATGCTTTCCATAGGGTGCTTTAATTCTGAACTTTCATTGCGTTTTCTTGTATTGACGACCTCGTCTTACAGACTCGCAATGATCGTCAGATTAGAGTAAGCCTATGGTTATGACTTACTGCATATTGTATATAGTGACCTCGATAGGTACAGTATGTAGGGCATCGGGTTAAATTAGATTTAACAACAAAGAGTTGCGTGATGCAATTGGATAATCCTACCGGTCATATTATGCTATGCGACCAGCCCCCGTTGGAGTATAGCATAGTATGGATTTGGATCTTGGCCACTACGGTAACTTGTTGGACATTACCCGTATGTTTGTTGTGGGGGCAAGCATATGTGAAAATAGTGGGAGCTAAACAGCTAAAGGACCTTGTTGTTTAGTTATGTTGACTGTATATTTAGAAATAATATTTCAATAGTTGATTTATTATTTTCGTTCTATATTATTTCTCCTTAGGATATTAGAAATGGCGAGTATCTCGCTCCGTGCTGTCTTAGAGAAGCAAATTTTGATCGGACCAAACTTCCTAGATTGGATCAGGAATATACGTTTGGTGCTGAGGTACAAAAAGATTGAGTACGTCTTGGACGAGGTCATTCCCGTGTGCCCCGAAAATCAGACTGCCGATCAGGTTGCTGCTTGGAATCAAGCCAACAAGGCAAAGTCTGATAAGCATCTTGACGATGCTAGATCCGCGCAGTGTATTATGCTGGAGGCAATGAGCAATGAGCTGCAAAGGCAACATGAAAGCATGTTGCCGTATGAGATGCTGAAGCATCTAGAGTCGCTCTTTAAGACGACAACTAGAAGTGTTGAATTTGATTTGATCAAAGAGATACATAGATGCAAGCTCAGTGAAGGAGGGACCATGTCTGAGCATGTTCTCAAAATGATTGGTCTCTTTGAAAAGCTTGCCGATGCCGGCGTTAAGCTAGAGAACAAGATCATGGTGATCTTTGTCCTTCAATCATTGCCGAGTTCGTATTCACAGTTCATCATTAATTACACGATGAATGCGAAGGACGTAACACTGCCTGAACTTCATAATCTGTTGAAGATATATGATCAAACTCTTCCTAAGAAGGAAAAGTCGATCATGCTTGTTGGGCAACCGTCTAACCCAAACCCGAGAAACAAAGGTGCTAAGGGTAAGGGAAAGTCGGGAGCCAAGGCTAACACTTGGAGTGATAAGCCTAAGCGTCCGAACCAGAAAAGGAAGTTCAAGAGAAGCGGAACGGTACGCACAGATGAATGTCTTTTCTGTAAGCAGAAAGGACAATGGAAGAAAGATTGCCCTAAGCTTAGGGCAGATCAAGCTAAGAAGCAATCGGCTTCTGGCTCAGGTATGTTTGTTATTGAAATGAACATGACTACTTTTGACTCCAATGGTTGGGTATTAAATACAACATGTGGCTCACACATTTGTAATAATGTGCAGGGGCTAATTGATCACAGGCTAGTCAAGCAAGGTGAAATCGACTTGCATGTTGGGAATGGCAATCCAGTTGAAGCTAAACACGTTGGATGCAGCAAGATAGATATACCTTCGGGACAATGTTTAAAACTTGATAATGTTTATTTTGTTCCATCCATTGTCAGAAATATAATTTCCATTCCATTGTTAGACAATATGGGTTTTTCCTTTCGATTTGCGAAAAATACTTGTTATTTTTCATTAAATGATCAGTATTATGGAAAAGCTCGCTTGGTGAATGGTTTATATATTTTGCAAAGTAGTCTACCTTTATTTCAAATACATAACAAACAACTGTCTTCAAGTAGGAAGAATAATCCATCTTATCTATGGCATTGTCGGCTAGGCCATATCAATGAAACACGGATTCAAAGACTAAGGAAGTTGGACTACTTAGAACCATTTGATTTTGAATCATATGGGACATGTGAATCTTGTGTTAAGGGTAAGATGACGAACAAACCTTTTGTTGGACAAGGTGTTCGTGCCACTCGCTTCTTAGAGCTCATACATACCGATGTATGTGGACCTTTTAAAGTCCATGCGCGTGGGGGTTATCCTTACTTCATTACCTTTACTGACGATTTCTCAAGGTATGGATATGTTTATCTTATGAAGAATAAATCCGAGACCTTTGGGAAATTCAAGGAGTTTAGGAATGAGGTCGAGAATGAATTGAACCTAAGGATAGTCACTCTTCGATCAGATCGAGGAGGTGAATACCTTAGTGAAGAATTTATCGACTACTTGAAGGAAAATGGAATTCAATCGCAATGGACTCCTCCTGGAACACCACAGTTAAACGGTGTGTCTGAGAGGAGGAATCGAACCCTGTTAGACATGGTAAGATCAATGATTGGATTCTCGACTCTTCCAAAGTATTTGTGGGGATATGCACTACAAACTGCAATCTACATTCTGAACCGTGTACCATCTAAATCAGTGGAGAAAACTCCTTACGAGTTGTGGAAGGGAAAGAAGCCTTCACTAGGCTATCTTAGACCTTGGGGCTGTCCTGCGATAGTCAAACTCATGCTCACTGATAAGTTAGATGCCAAGGGTGTCAAAGTATATTTCATAGGCTATCCTCGTCAGACGAGAGGCTATGAATTCTATCATGCTGAAGATCACAAGGTGATCGTATCTAGAAACGTGAAGTTTTTAGAAGCTGAATACCTCGAAGAAGAGAGGTTAGATGACATGATAGAACTTGAAGAAATTCAAGACTTTGACACGCGCGAACATGAGGTCTCTAAATCTTCTAATTTGGACTCAAGTTTAGTGGGAGCTTCCGAAGCAGACAAGGGTGATGATATGACACTTGCTAGGCATGTCATAGTCAGTGGGAGTCCTGTGATTAGATCAACAGTTGAAACCACACCAATAGAACCCGTTGTCAACCAACCTGTGCAACAAGTTGCACAAGAGCAGCCTCCCGCAAGGGAACAGGGTCGCGCCCAGCGACCAGCTGCATCAGTACCCACTGATAATGTTCGTGTTACACGAAGCCAGAAAAGAAAAGCACCAGAACCAGTCGAGCTCCGTAGGTCGAAGAGGATCCTAAAAGGACCTTAGAAGCAAAGCCTTATGATAGAAGACATCAGTGAACTTGATGTCGGTTTATCAGATCGGGAAGATCCTGAGACCTACAAAGAGGCAATAATTGATATTGACTCTGACAAATGGCAAGAGGCCATGGAATTAGAAATGGATTCAATGTACCAGAACCAAGTTTGGAACTTGGTAGACTTGCCCCAAGGGGTTAGACCTATTGGGTGCAAATGGGTCTTTAAACGAAAGACAGATGCCGATGGCAAGGTACAAACGCACAAAGCTAGGCTTGTGGCGAAAGGCTACACGCAAAGGTATGGCATCGATTACGATGAAACCTTTTCACCGGTAGCAAAATTGAAGTCCATTCGAATTCTACTTGCGATAGCTGCCTACTATGATTATGAAATCTGGCAGATGGATATGTAAAGACTGCCTTCCTCAATGGCAACCTTGAGGAAGAGGTCCATATGGTACAGCCGGGAGGTTTTATTAGTAAAACCAGGCCAACTGCTGTATGCAAATTACAAAGATCCATCTATGGGCTAAAGCAAGCGTCAAGGAGCTGGAATATCCGCTTTGATGAAGCTGTCAAATCGTTTGACTTCATCAGAAGCAAGGAAGATCCCTGTGTCTACGCTAGACACAGCGACAAAGGAGTTGTTTTCATGATCATTTATGTAGATGACATTTTGATCATGGGAAACAATGTCTCTATGCTAGAAGAGACTAAAGTTTGGTTATCAAGTACCTTCTCGATGAAGGACTTGGGTGAAGCGAACTACATCCTAGGGATCAAGATCTTTAGAGATAGATCCAAGAGGATGTTAGGAATTGATAGTGTATATGTCCTAGAGACAGCCTTTACTAAGGGCATGGTTCCCTTATAGAGGGCATATATGTACTATTACACAGGTCAACGTAATATAATATATGTTTGTTGCATTTTACTATTGAGTATCGCTTTCATATTTATATTACACCAGGCTGCAGCATGTCATATCTTTATTACTGTCTGTATTGATATTAAACATGTCCCCTCGGATAGATGACCGATCACACAGTTAGTGGGAGCTATGTGAGTTATCATCTATCTCAAACTCTCCCTAGTCGTGGTTCATCTCGGATGTGGGGGTCTGAATGAACCTGACAAGACTAGTATGCGTGGAGGTTATACTTGTTGGAGCAAGTGTGAGCCGATCCCACGGCCACGGAACGGATTGTTGGACAATCGAGAAACGTTCCCATAACTGCGCATAGTTGTTCGAAGAAGTTTTATCGAAGAATGGAAGTACCCACCGGACACTCCCATCGATGTATACTCTACACCGACGTGTCTATGGAAACCGGTGAGTTGTCGAAGTGATGCCATTCGTCCTTTGTACTTACAGGACTTTATCATCACATTTGTTGCCCCATATCCTTGGTGGACCTGTCGATGTCAGCTCTGAATAAGCAGCTGACCTAAGACACGATCCAGGATTATGGCTAAATACAAATGGGGGTGATAAGTGATTCTGTGAAGGATTCATCTCTCAAGTGTAGCACAGGAGAGCACTGCTCATAGTCTGCATAGTTGTGTTGGTAAAGTCACTGGCCAGTGCAAATGATATATTATGATGGCCATAAGTATATCTTAACCAAGCAACTCCCTGAGACGCCCGTGGATGTATTATTGGGATAGACACTTCATCGATCCTAGATACATTCGAGCAAGTCAGATGAAGGGACGTTACCATTGCCGCGTTGAGCGCAACAGGCTTCGCAACGAAAGGGTTAGCTTTGAGAAACCTCTCAAACGTCCTCACGTATTAATATTGCAAATGGAACCGTCTAGGAATTCCATGTTGCCTAGTCTAGGACTTGCTTAATACGGTGAGGCCCTATGGGTCACACTATGTGGTGATTCAGTCTATCAGAATATCCTTGAAGATGGAATCGCAATTAATTTAGAATTAATTGTGATTGATGGATTATAATTAATTTGGAATTAATTATAATATTTGGTGGCTCAATTAATGATTTGGAATTATTAATTGAATTGGCTAATTAATTGTATTTTATGTAAATACAATTAAAGATTATATTTTAGAAATATAATGGAGGTTTGATTAGGAAGGATATGTTAATTTAGAATTAACATATGCACTTGGGCAAAAATCTACTTGGAGTTTGGATTCCCTTAGAAATATAAGTGGGTCCCAAAAGTGGGACCCACCTCCCGTAGGACTAGGCGCGCGCGCACGCGTGGCTGCGTAGGGGAAGGAGTTCGACTCCTTCCTCTATTAGAAGTCCAAGGGATAAGTTAGATTTTCCTGATTGAGTTTTAATTTGATTGGGAATGAATCTAGACTTGATATTGATTTCCTTGTGCGATAAGAATTAGATTCTTATTCCTTTACGAAGTCTAATTGCTTATGCTTTAGGCTTCTATAGACTACTATATATAGTAGACTATTAGAGAGATTTATACACAGTTTTGAACACAGTTATTCTACCCAGTTTTCTTAGAGAAAATAAAAGCTCTCCCCTCCTCCTCTTAGCCTCACGCGCGCGCACCACCACCTGGAGGAATTGCCGCCCCGTCTTCTTGGTCACATAAAGAATATCCTAGCATTCTTCCGATAGGCTGTTCATCCGTGGATACCAAGGTTGAGGTTCTAGGAGCTGGAAACTAACTCTTATTGTCTTGCAGATATAAGGAGCATTGTAGATATCTTCGACTTCGACGAAGGAGAAGATACACCGGATTATTACGAAGACTTGGAAGCTGCTTTGGAAGTAAGGTTAGTCTTCTAATTGACGTGTTTATATATATACGACATATGCATAATCAATTAACCTGTACGTTAAGAAAATTTTTGAAATTCCGCTGCGTACCCTATGGGTAACTCTGACCGTATTTTCTTACAGGAATGACACAGTCCACCTACATCGACAAAATACTGAAGCGTTATAAGATGGACGACTCAAAGAGAGGCTTTCTCCCAGCTAGGCATGGGATTGTCTTATCAGTTAAGGATGGTCCTAAAACTGATGAAGAAAGAAATGCAATGAGTCGTGTGCCCTATGCTTCGGCAGTAGGGTCTATAATGTATGCTATTAATTGCACAAGGCCCGATGTGGCATATGCGCTTAGTGTCACTTGTCGATACCAATAGAATCCAGGAGTACCTCACTGGACTGCTGTAAAGAACATTCTTAAGTACCTTCGACGGACTAAAGAGATGTTCTTGGTGTTTGGTGTTGAACCAGAATTAAAGATGTCTGGGTATGTCGACGCTGGATTTGAATCAGATCCTGATGACTTTAAGTCACAGACAGGATACGTATTCAAATTGAACGGAGGAGCTGTCTGTTGGAAGAGTTCTAAGCAAGCCACGGTTGCTGACTCATCCACAGAAGCCGAGTACATTGCTGCATCAGAAGCATCAAAAGAAGCTGTCCGGATTTCAGAGTTCTTGAAGGAATTGAGGGTTGTTCCTGCTCCTAGTCCAATAACGATTTATTGTGACAATACGGGCGCCGTCGCTCAAGCTAGGGAGCCTAGATCTACAAACAAGAACAAACATGTACTTATAAAATATCACGTTATACGTGAGATTATAGATAGAGGAGAAGTTAGTATAGAACGTGTCTCAACCACGGACAACGTGGCAGATCCTTTCACCAAGGTCTTATCAGTGGAAGTTCACTTAAGACATTATGCTAATCTGGGTATTAGGCATAAAGGTGACTGGCTCTAGTCCAAGTGGGAGATTGATAGTGTATATGTCCTAGAGACAGTCCTCCTTACTAAGGGCATAGTGCCCTTATAGAGGGCATATATGTACTATTACACAGGTCAACGTAATATAATATATGTTTGTTGCATTTTACTATTGAGTATCGCTTTCATATTTATATTACACCAGGCATGCATCATGTCATATCTCTATTACTGTCTGTATTGATATTAAACATGTCCCCTCGGATAGATGACCGATCACACAGATAGTGGGAGCTATGTGAGTTATCATCTATCCCAAACTCTCCCTAGTCGAGGTTCATCTCGGATGTAGGGGTCTGAATGAACCAGACGAGACTAGTATGCATGGAGGTTATACTTGTTGGAGCAAGTGTGAGCCGATCCCACGGCCACGGAACGGATTGTTGGACAATCGAGAAACGTTCCCATAAATGCGCATAGTTGTTCGAAGAAGCTTTATGGAACAATGGAAGTACCCACCGGACACTACCATCGATGTATACTCTACACCGAAGTGTCTATGGGAACCGGTAAGTTGTCGAAGTGATGCCAGTCGTCCTTTGTACTTACAGGACTTTATCATCACATTTGTTGCCCCATATCCTTGGTGGACCCGTCGATGTCAGCTCTGAATAAGCAGCTGACCTAAGACACGAACCAAGATTATGTCTACATACAAATGGGGATGATAAGTGATTCTGTGAAGGATTCATCTCTCAAGTGTAGCACAGGAGAGTACTGCTCATAGTCTGCATAGTTGTGTTGGTAAAGTCACTGGCCAGTGCAAATGATATATTATGATGGTCATAAGTATATCTTAACCAAGCAACTCCCTGAGACGCCCGTGGATGTATTATTGGGATAGACACTTCATCGATCCTAGATACATTCAAGCAAGTCAGATGAAGGGACGTTACCATCGCCGCGTTGAGCGCAACAGGCTTCGCAACGAAAGGGTTAGCTTTGAGAAACCTCTCAAACGTCCTCACGTATTAATATTGCAAATGGAACCATCTAGGAATTCCATGTTGCCTAGTCTAGGACTTGCTTAATACGATGAGTCCCTATGGGTCACACTATGTGGTGATTCAGCTTATCAGAATATCCTTGAAGATGGAATCGCAATTAATTTGGAATTAATTGTGATTGATGGATTATAAATGATTTGGAATTAATTATAATATTTGGTGGCTCAATTATTGATTTGGAATTATTAATTGAATTGGCTAATTAATTGTATTTTATGTAAATACAATTAAAGATTATATTTTGGAAATATAATAGAGGTTTGATTAGAAAGGATATGTTAATTTAGAATTAACATATGCACTTGGGCAAAATCTACTTGGAGTTTGAATTGCCTTAGAACTATAAGTGGGTCCCAAAATTGGGACCCACCTCCCGTAGGACAGAGCGCGCGCGCGCGTGACTGGTAGGGGAAGGAGTTCGACTCCTTCCTCTATTAGAAGTCCAAGGGATAAGTTAGATTTTCCTGATTGAGTTTTAATTTGATTGGGAATGAATCTAGACTTGATATTGGTTTCCTTGTGCGATAAGAATTAGATTCTTATTCCTTTACGAAGTCTAATTGTTTATGCTTTAGGCTTCTATTGACTACTATATATAGTATACTATTGGAGAGCTTTTGACACAGACTCATATAGGTTTTGCACACAGTTATTCTACCCAGTTTTCTTAGAGAAAATAAAAGCTCTCCCCTCCTCTCTAAAGCCACACGCTCGCGCCACCTCTGCCGGAGGAATCGCCGCCCCGTCTTCTTGGTCACACAAAGAATATCCTAGCATTCTTCCGATAGGCTGTTCATCCGTGGATACCAAGGTTGAGGTTCAAGGAGCTGGAAACTAACTCTTATTGTGTTGCAGATAATCAGAGTATTGTAGATATCTTCGACTTCGGCGAAGGAGAAGATACACCGGATTATTACGAAGACTTGGAAGCTGCTTTGGAAGTAAGGTTAGTCTTTTAATTGACGTGTTAATATATATACGACATATGCATAATCAATTAACCTGTATGTTAAGAAAATTTTTGAAATTCCGCTGCGTACCCTAGGGGTAACTCTGACCATATTTTCTTACAAAAGCACGCACTCTGAAGATCTGGAGACTTGAAGACAAAAGAAGACGCCGCTGAAAATGACCTTACAACAAGATAGTGACATCTCTTGGTTGAAGACCCAAAATTCAAATTCAAACGACTCCCTTGAGACACTATAAATAGAGGTCCTTAGGCTGAGTAGAAGGGTGTGTCAACAACGTGATCAAACTCTCACTTGTGCTTAAACACTCAAACCTTCTCTACTCTCAAATTGCCTATTGATCCGTTCCAAGACTTAACCTTGAAACCAAAGCTACTTGTGAAAAAGTAGAATACTAAATCTAAGAAATTAGTTAAGTGTTCTTTCCTCTAAACAAGAACAAGTCTTGACACCAAGAAACAATATACTTGCTTACTGTAAAGTATTGTCAAGTTGAGTATCACTAGATTGCTTTTATTAACTGAAAAGTTAATTTTAGTAATCTCATCTGATGACAGTGTTTTTTACACTATCATTCGGGTCTTTTTCACCAATTTAGCTATCATCTTGCATGCATTTTAGTGCATTTTGTTGGAATAGTGTCACGTTTCCATTTCTTTTGTTATTTTCAGGTTTTAGGTGAAAATCGTACTTTTGGATATAAATCATGGCGAAACAATGAAGTTTTGGTGCAACGAGATCACCCATGGTGTGTCAAGGAGTACCGGGACGAGTTTCTAGGCCAAAAGACCAAGTTTCGGAGCTCAAAACCGTTCCCAAGGCCAAGGAGAGCATGAAAGATTCGATATATCTTGTATGAGGCGGAAACGGTAGTTCATTCGGAGTTCGGATGAAGATTTTGGAGCCTTTGAAGTGAAATCTGGAAGTTCCATTTGCATAGTCTCAGTATTTTGGGCACCCGTCTTTCATACAATATTGGATTGGGATGAGGTTACAACTTACGCGTAACTAACTCGGAGAGCTATCCAATGGTGGGTTTTACGTGCTAATCCTAGTTCGGACGCGCCCGAAATATCTGTTAGAACTTAGAGGAAAAACTGACAAATTTGCTGCCCGTGCCAGGCGGACCGCCGCGTACCAGGCGGTCCGCCGGGGAGCTTCCGACAGCTATATATATAATTGTAAAGGTTGCGAATTTTCATATCTTTCATCATTATTTTGCAGACTTAAACCCTAGAGCTTGTTCAGGGTATTTTTTCTCTTAGAACCATTGTTTCTTAGCAATTTTGGAGCATTGAGTAGAGATTTGGACATCAATTGATGTCACCTTGCTAGATCTTGGTGAGTTTAGCAATTGACCGGAGATTGACAACCTTTGGTGGTAACTTTGTATCTCACAATTTCTGCTATTTATCTTTCAATTCAACTATGTTTTCTTATATGATTGCTATTGTTGTTTATGATTTTGATATGACTAGCTAAACATCTAGTTGGTGATAGTATGTAAATTCGTAGCTAGGGTTCATATTATGCATGATTGAGTTTCTGAGTCTTTTACTTATTTTATTGTTATATTCGAATCTTTGATCAGACTAAGTCAATATCTTCGTAGAAAAGTGTTAGAAACACTAGGACAATTCAAGATCATCGTTTTCAATATCTTCAATTACAAGTATTGCTTGAACTAAGACTGACAACCTTAGCCAAGTATTAGTATAGATAGGAAGCTTTGAAAATACACGTCTACAAATCTGTTTTTGGTGTTTGTTAATTCGAATTACTTTTAAAGCAGTACGAGTTGCACTTTCATGCATAATTAGAACTTGATGCTTAGAACGAACATACTATCACCAGCTCCCATTGTATATTGTTAAGTCAAGCTAAGTCAAATTTGTTTTCTGAATTTATATAGTTAGTTATTTAGTTAAAGCTAGTTTAGTCCCTAAAGATCGACACTCGAGGTCATCTTACCTCTGCACTACGTGTTTTGTGTAGTTGTGAGTTGCCCTTTGGCTAAAACAAATTTATTTGAATGTTCGAGTCTGACAATCCCGTTCATCAAATTGGCGCCGCTGCCGGGGACTATTACTCCTTTTTACTCTTTAGCTTATTTATATTTTCAGCATTCAATTCTCAGAATTAGTGGTTTAGTTTGTGTCTGATAATTCAGATCTCCTTATCGTATTTATCATGTTTTCATATTCATATTCTGCGTATGCTATGTATTTTACGATCATGAGTAACTGATTATCTTGTTGGTGGTAGTTTGGAAATAGATGCTTGTGGTTGAGATTGCATGTTAGTTATGCTAAATATAAGTGCAACAACCTTTGGAAATCGATGCTTATGGTTGAGATTGCATGTTAGTTATGCTAAATATAAGTGCAACAACCTTAGCTAGATTAGTTCCATACATCCACCTCATTGTCATCAAACTAAACTACCAAGCTCTAGGGTTTACTCTCAGCAACTTCACTTTCTTACCTCATTTCTTTCCCCCCTATTTTTTTCAGAAAATTTATCTAATCTGCTCTTGGTTACCTTGCGTGCTTGTGCTCTTTGTATACATTATTAGATTAGAGGATTTTTTTTTCCTTGCAAGTTTTTTGTTATTCTTTTGTGGATTCTGCTCCTTGGTTTCTTGTTTCCTCCTGTGCAGAAACTAGTTCCTTGTAAGGATGAGTATGCGAGCTTCTTTGACAAGGTATGTGCAATCTCGAGGGCCTTGCATAACATTGGACGAAGATTGCAAGGATTATGAGTTTGATCCTTCGTACTACTCCATTGTTTCCACGTTTTCGAGTGGTGATGATCCAAGAGGGTTTTTAGACACGTTCGAGGAAGGTGTGTTGAGGATACCTTGTGAGAATGTGGAGGAGGTTATTTTATCACATGAGCAGCTTTGTATAAGAGGATTTATGGGAGCCTTGAGAGGGAGCGCTCGAGAATGGCTCAAAATCCCGCCGGCAAGATCATTGCACACTTGGGGTGAAATAACCAACAAGTTTCTGGAACATTGGGATTGGGACTCACCTCTCGGTTCAAAGACATGGACGTCTCGCTTCGCTAGTCCGCCACCAGAAATCGACACAGCCAATGTAGAGGAATGTGGTGAAGAATCTATTGATGAAGCCTCTTCAGTGCTTAGCTTGGATTCCATGTCCTTAATTGAGGATGTCAAGACTGTTGGTAAAGAAGAAGTTGTGGAGGAGGTGATGACTGAATCCATTGCTTCACCTGAGTCAGACAGTGTTGTCTTGAGTTGTGTTGAGATCGAGGAGCCACTCTCTGAAGATTTTGGTGTCTCTGAATCGACATGTTTGGAATTCTATTGCTACAGACACTCTTGATCTTGACTCCTATGTTTTGGTCCATGCACCCACCTATGAGTTTCAAGGGAGTTTTGATCCACTTTTCTCTTTTTATTTTCCATCCGATTCCCTTAGTTATTTTTTAGATTTTGATTTTACTGATTTTGTTAATTTTAGTTTTCAGGGAATCGTGGACTTGGTTGAGCAGCTAAGGAGAGGAGCCAAGGATGGTTCCCAAGATGCAAGGAGTAATGGAACGGATGCACAAGATTCGTTTAAATTTGATAATGGATAGCCTTAGTGGTATTGCTCGCATGTAGTTTAGTTTTATCGCCTTCTTGCATTGCATATTTATTTTGAGCACTTCATTGTTTTTTCTCCTATGCTTAAGTATGTTTTTGGTGATAGAATAGGTAAAAAGATGGTAAATTTGTGTATGGGACGGAAAAACCTCGGTGCTGGTGTTAGGGTTGAAATATGTCCAGTCCGCATGTACGAACTGGAGCGGTCTAAGAGCGCGACAAAGCATCATAGGCCGTCCCTCAAGGGGCACAACCACACCCAAGTATGTCACTAAGGTGTGGATCGACCAACATAGGGTCCGACCATCACTGGGAGGACGACCCTCAAAATAAGCTCCTCTCAAGGACAAACCTGCCAGTGGGCTCGAGGAGCATCTCTCTCGGGCTCGAGGAGGCCTTACGTCAAGGTAACGCTCCTTGACAGAAACTGAGCAGGACACTACTCGCATCACCCACGCACAAGGAAGGCACGAGGACCCCAGAGCGACCAGCCATGGTTGCTCTCTTGGGCCAAGGCCCACGGACCTCCTTAATGGGCCTGGGCCGAGGAAGGCCTCAATCCTGGCCGTACACGTGGCGTGATCCTACATGACCTGAAGATGAAGGGTCTCAAGTATAAAAGGCCCTCATTTACTCCCCAACAGTAAGCATTAACTACGTCACCCGAGCACCACTCTCACTACTCTTACTAGGGAAGCCTCACAACTCCCTACTCGTAAAGTCGCCTCTCCGGTTTGATACCTTACAGACCGGGCAAGAGTCACTAACCCCCCCCTCTAGTCTATTTCAGGTACGAGGAAGCTACAAGAAGGCTCATTTCCTATCTCAGAGGGACACTACAAGAAGAAGAACTAGAAAGACTTAGAATAGTGACTCATTGCGAACTTAGAAAGAAGCACGAATTACCCTTCAACATTTGGCGCCGTCTGTGGGAACCGACACAAAAGGTCATTCCTTGCCCTACTGGTCGAGCCACTTTCCTCCTCGTGACACTTCACGAATATGCCTCCCAGAAGAAGCAACCGTCTTGCTAATGCACCACCCGCAAATCCTCCTCGACCTAGAGGCCGTCCCTCTAATAACGGTCGCGGAGGAGGAACGGAGGGTGTTCCTAGGGAGCCAAGAAATAACAATGTTGCAAGGAACCGGGATTACACGGAGGGGGCATTTACTAATGTCACTCACTCCCAAAATGAGACATCCGGGGAAAACAACCCGCAAGGAGTCCCGGTAGGAAACGCCTATGGAGCCTTGAGAGTCGCAAACAACGCCGAGTCTAGGGGGCAGCCTCATCCGGTAGCAGTCAACCAACCTCCCGTGGCAGTGAATCCTCCTCAACCGGCCGCATTGACCTTCACCCTTCCTGATGGACGTGTCGTCCGACCATCAGATTTCGGGATGGGCGAAGCTCAATACGGTCTATTCTTCTTACTTTACAAGGATATGTCGGAGGTAATGAGGCTATTAGGGTTAATACCGAGATACAAGCTCCAGTAGAACCACAAGCACCGGTGCAAGAGCAACCTCGAGCCACATTGGTCGCTCCTCGCCAATCTCTGGGAAGAGCACCTGTTGCCCAAGATGAAGCACATTCAAGAGCCAACACCAGGCCGATCCAATCTCGACTTGGACCTTCAAGAATCCAATCAAGGTTAGGACCACAAGGTGCCCCGGATGATTTAAGAGACCTGATTGATAGAAGAATAAGGGCATCATTGCAAAATGTAGCGCAACAAGAAAATAGGGCTCAGGTGGTCGCTACACCACCCGCTCTCCCAAATCAAGTTACCCCAACCAGGTAACTCCTCAAAACCAACAAGAAGCGGTGGAAGAGAATCAAGCATTGAGAACAGTAGCTGAGGTAACCCCCCTGGTCGATCCGATCACGGGGAGGAGGCTCACTCTGGAGGAACTCAACGCGAGGAAATCCGCACTTGACGCTCAGATAGAAACTCTTCGCGGAACCGTCCAAGAGAGAGAGCAAGACCAAGATCCGAGCCCTTTGTGCGATGAGATCAGGAACCACCAAGCCAAAATTGAAAGAGGCTTTCCCACCTTCGAAAGCTATGATGGAACAAGTTGTCCGAAGGACTACTTGGTAAGATTTGGCACCAAAATGGATGCTTACGGTCATGACTCAAGGACTAAGGCACTCCTCTTCCCGGCTAACCTTTCCGGAGAAGCCATGAAATGGTGGTCGCGCCTCCCTCACCGATCCATTAAATCATATAGAGATCTCTGTAAGGAGTTTTCTAAGCGTTTCGAGAAAGTGATGAACGCCAAGAGACGGGTGAGGTACTTGGCCGAAATTGTCCAAGAAACAACGAAGACTTGAGGGACTTCATCAACCGCTTTCATGAAGCAGCCCTCCAAGTCGAGGATCACTCGATCAATGAGAGGAAGGAATACTTGTATGGTAACACTACCAACATAAGATTCCAAGATGTACTCTCAGCATCGTGTATAGAGAACGAAGCACAACTTGCCAAGTTTGCAAGGACTTCCTCGAAGCTGAGGAATTCCGAAGAACGGTCACCGTGAGAACCAATCTTCCCAAGGAAAAAGGGAAAGAAAAAGAAAAAGAAAAGGAGTACCCTCCTCGACCCCAAAACCCCGGGAAGCAGAGGAAAGAGCAAAAGTTTGGGTTGATCAAGGAGGGCAACTCAAGAAATGATTTCAGAGACAGGAGGTCTCCTCCCAGAAGGTCGCCTCCAAGACGATATAGCAACTACACAGACTTGAATAGGCCAAGATCCGACATCTTGAACTATATAGTCTCGAGGAAGCTAGACGTCTCGTGGCCACCCCCGATTAAGGAAAACCAAAGGAACAAGAACTCGGAAAAATTTTGCAAGTTTCACAAGGGGAAAGGGCACACCTCAGATGAGTGTGTCGAGCTCAAGAACGAGATTGAGAGAATGATACGCGGCGGTCAATTGGTTAACTACATCCGGAAGGAGGAACCCCTGGCACTGCTGCCTCCACCTCCTCAAACAGGGAGCGAGCACCCCTACCAAGGAAACCCTCAGGACGACGACATTCATAATTACAACAATTATGAGAACCGCCCCGTAAATGGAAGCATCCGCACTCTCACAATTGCGGGAGGACCCGCCGGCGGCGACACTCGTAATCAAAGGGAGATTACGGCGGACAACCTTAGGGTCCGAGATGTGAAGTACGCTCAAGCCGCGCGACCGGGAACCAACGTTATCTCTTTCGATGATAGCGAGATACCTCTGAAGCATGCAGGAGGAGGCAACATCTATGATCCTTGCGTCCCGCTTGTAGTGTCCTTGGATGTTCAATCCTACAAGTTGGGAAGGATCCTCGTCGATACTGGATGCTCGGCAAACTTGATCTTCACCGGAACCTTGAAAAGGATGCACATGAACCCAAGGGAAGGGCTCAGAGAAGTGAGGAGCGCATTGGTAGGATTCGGAGGACAACCTGTCATGCCGCTCGGAATGATCAACCTCACAGTGTCAATGGGTAGCGCTCCTAGAAGGGTAACCCAACAAGTTCCTTTTGTGGTGGTCGATATGCCATTTGATTATTTTGCGGTCCTAGGCCGACCTGCTCTCTCTCAATTCCGAGCCGTAGTGTCCACGGTCCACAACAAGCTAAAATTCCCCACTCCTTTGGGAATCGGACAAGAAGTAGGAGACATACGAGAAGCATGGGAATGCTACACTCTGTCGGCCAAGTTCACTTCAAGGGTTGCCATTGGAGAACCCAACCCCGGGCAATCATCCGAGGAGATACCCCTTGTTCACAATGCGCCTTATCGTTTCTACACGGTTCGGCGAGTGAAGAAAAAATCAAAAAAGCCAAGTCCGTCACTTAGGCGAAGAAAAGCAACCATGAAGAAAGATGAAGATACTCTAGTAGGAGCTGTTAAGGAGCTCGAGGAGTATCAAGTGATTCCACCAGTCCCACCCTCTTCCAAAAAGAAGAAGTTCTTTGAGGAAAACAAAATCGAAGCAAGAGAAGCCCTAGAAGAAATCCAAATTGTCGAAGGAAGTGCCGACAAGGTCACAAAGATTGGCACAGAGATGGCCACTGAAGTCAGGATGAAGCTCATCCAATGTTTGAAAGATAACAATGATGTCTTCGCGTGGAGCACCGAGGACCTGAAGGGGATCGACCCACGTGTCGCCGTTCACCGTCTGAACGTAGATCCATCGATCACCCACATTAGAGAAAAGCGAAGAGACTTCAGTGCGGAAGATAACGCCATCATAGAAGCGGAAGTACAAAGGCTTCTTAAAGCTGGCCACATCAAAGAAGTGAGATACTCAGACTGGGTATGCAACGTGGTCCTCGTGGAGAAGGGTCCGGGAAAATGGCGAATGTGCAACAACTTTACAAGGCTCAACAAGTTTTGCCCGAAGGATCCATACCCTCTCCCTAGGATCGACCAGCTCGTTGATTCCACCGCTGGATGCGCCCTCCTGAGTTTCATGGATGCGTACCAGGGCTTCTACCAGGTCAAAATGGCCAAAGATGATGTGCCTAAAACCGCCTTCTTCGCTAACGGCAATGTGTATTGCTTCAACGTGATGCCATTTGGCCTTAAGAATGCCGGAGCGACCTACCAAAGGCTGGTCAACAAGATGTTCAAGGAAGAACTTGGTAAAACCATGGAAGTATATGTCGATGACATGCTCGTCAAGAGCAAGACCGAGGAGCAACATGTAGGTTACCTGGCAAAGTGCTTCTCAATCTTGAGAAAGTATGGCATGAAGCTCAACCCGGCAAAGTGTACCTTCGGTGTCAAAGGGGGGAAGTTCCTCGGTTACATGGTGACCGAAAGAGGAATAGAAGCGAACCCCGAAAAGATAAAGGCCATCCTCGATCTTCCCCAACCTCAGTCCATCAACGAGGTGCAACAATTGGTGGGAAAATCAATCGCATTGAGTAGATTCATCTCAAGGTCCGCCGAGAAAAACCTACCTTTTTTCAAGGTATTGAGAAAGAGCAGCCACTTCGAGTGGACAAAGGAGTGCGAGGAAGCCTTCGAGAAGCTGAAAGAATACCTACTCGCTCCTCCTCTATTGTCAAAACCCGTGGACGGAGAGGTACTCTATCTGTACTTAGCAGCAACTGGGAAGCTATCAGCTCGGTTTTGGTACGAATCCAAGGGAACGACCACTTGCCCATCTACTACTTGAGCAAAGTACTTGCCGGGGCTGAAACGCGGTATATGGATATCGAGAGGCTTTCCTTTGCCCTCGTCTATACGGCAAGGAGGCTAAAACCCTACTTTGGGGCTCACAAGGTTGTTGTTTTGACAAAGCAACCTCTCAAGCAAGTCCTCGGAAAGCCCGAGAATTCGGGAAGAATGGCAAGATGGGCGATCGAGCTAAGTGAGTACGACATCGACTATCAAGCACCCGTAGCCAAGAAAGCACAAGTCATAGCCGACTTCCTCGTGGAGTATCCCTCAAAAGGAACTTCAGAGGAAAACTCTTCAGCAACAAAGAGTGCTATGATGATGGTCGAAGAGCAGCCCCATCAAAACAACCCGATGCAAGCTCTAGAGGATGCTTTAAAAGAGCTTAAGGCAATGTCCCAAACCAAAAGGAAGAGGCATGAAGTGTTCCTGACAGAGAAAACCGACGAGCCAAAGGGTGCGGAGACCGTCTCTCCAAAACCCAAAGAGCTAGTCGACCACGGAGACGTCTGGATTCTTCATGTTGATGGATCCTCATCAGGAAAAAATGGCGGGATAGGAATATACTTCAAGAGTCCTGGAGGGGCTGAACTAGAGTACGCCGTTACTCTTAGTTTCCCGGTCTCCAACAATGAAGCAGAATATGAGGCCATCCTCATCGCTCTACGTATGGCAAAATCATTGGAAGTGAAGAAGCTACATCTCTTCACCGATTCTCAACTGGCCGAGAAGCAAATCTCGGGGAAATTCAGAACCAAGAAAGACTCACTTGCTGAGTACAAGAGCGCCATCACGGAAGAAATTCAAAAGTTTGAAAGCTGTGAGATTGAAAAGTTCTCAAGAGATCTCAATCAAAGGGCAGATGCCCTATCAAAGTATGCCTCAGCATCCGGAGGAGTTGATACCCGGAATGTGATACTCATGAGGATCAATGCATCATCTCTGTGGTCATCAAAGCCAAACGTCTTGGCAATTGACGATCAACCGAATTGGATGCAAGAGATAACAACATATCTCAAAAATGGAAGCCTTCCTCGAGACAAAGCCGAGGCAAGAAGAGTCAAGGGGAAAGCTCCTCGATACATCATGCAAGGAGACTACTTGTACAAAAGATCTTTCGAGGGAGTCTACTTGAGATGCGTCGCCGAGCATGAAGTTCAGAAACTTCTCGGAGAGATGCATCGAGGAAGTTGCGGCGACCACGCCGGAGGAAGAACCCTCGCGCAAAAAGTCATTCGACAAGGATATTACTGGCCCACTGTTCGCGAAGACGCTGCCCAATTTGTTAGGAAGTGCGAGGAGTGTCAATTGCACGCCAATTTGATCAACGTCCCGGCGAAACCCCTCATGCCCATCGCCATCACTTGTCCGTTCGACATATGGGGCATCGACATAGTCGGTCCCTTTCCAAGAGGCACGGGCCAAAAGAAGTTCATCATCGTTGCGGTCGAATACTTTAGCAAGTGGGCGGAAGTTGAAGCAGTCTCTACCATCACCGAACAAAGAGTCATGAACTTCGTGTGGAGGAACATCGTGTGTCGATTTGGCTTGCCAAGGGTCCTCATCTCGGATAATGGTGCTCAATTTTGCGGCCAAAGATTCAATGAATGGTGCAAGGAAATGAAGATTGAGAGGAGGTATACCTCTGTAGGACATCCTCAATCCAATGGGCAAACAGAGGCCGTCAACAAAATCCTCGTCAACAACTTGCAGAAGAGGTTCGCTACCAATAGGGACTGGGTCGACGAGCTTGATGGAGTGGTGTGGGCATACCGCACTACTTCAAAAACAGCTACAAGAGAGACTCCCTTCTCGCTAGTTTATGGGTCCGAGGCGGTCATACCAGCAGAAGTGGCGGTGGAAACCCTCAGAATCCAAGGGTACCAACCCGAAGACAATCATACAGAGAGACTCTTCGACCTCGAGACAATCAGTGAATCGAGGACCAACGCCTTGGCCAATATCCTCAGATATCAAGCACTCATCGCGAAGACCTACAACAAAGGCGTAAGAGAAAGAGACTTCCAAGTAGGAGACCTAGTACTCCGAAGAGCAGACATCTTGGGCAAGTTGGGAAGATGCAACCCAATTGGGAAGGCCCCTACAAGATAATTGAAGCAAGGTCCAACGGAAGTTACCGTCTTCAAGACATGGAGGGAAGGGTATTGAAGAACCCATGGAACACTTCCAACCTCCAGAGATTCTACGCTTAAAGTTGTAGGAAGAAAAAGCTTTTTGAAAACCTATTTGGAAGGTCCAGTGATCGAGGAGGGCTTCTCACGGATTCAAGTGAGAGGTACCTCTTCCTTTTGTTGAAAAATCATTGTAAGCAAGCTGGCCGAGGAGCCCACATCATTGTAATTGTATTTCCGACAAATCAATGCAATGTCTACGTCTCAAAACTTGTTCAATTTTAGAACTATTATGCTGCTCTTCATTACGAAAACCTACTCGATTTACATATTGGAACTCGCGAGCGGAAGAAGATCGACGAGAAACCAAAATCGACTTCGCCCAACACTTAGACTTTTTCTTGATTTTTAAAAGGAAATCGAGGAGCGCTGCAACTATATCACAAGTTCGAACAATATCAACCGAGTTGTTAACGAAGAATATCTCGAGGAGAGAGGCTGCTCGATCTTCACTTACTTGTATTTGACTACCCTATTCGAGTTATACGTCATAACTACGGAGCAAGTAGAAAAATGCTAAGTACGGAAAACAAATCGAGGAGCAAATTGCATTTAGACAAGACAAGAAAACATACATTATGTTACAATACAACATGGAGCGAGTACGCCACAAAGGGCCGAATGACACATTATTGAGTATGCCACAAGGGGCCGAATAGCAAGTTAAGAAAACAGGAAATTGTTCAGAAAAAACTTGAAAAATTACAAGTACAAATATTAACCGAGCATACTCGGCCTTGTTCAACGGGTCCGGCTCGCGGAGAACTCACTCTGGTTAGCAGGCACGCTGCTCGTCGAGGCACCGGCTCGAGGAGGGCTGTTCGGGTTGTGCAAAGTCGCGTCGCCACCTTTCTCGCGCGCCTCCCTTATAGCACCAGCATGGGCGGTCAGCTCCGGCTCCACAAAGCCCTCTCCGCGCCCTATCACCGGTTTGTTCAGCTGAATCCAATTGGCGTTTCGGAGAGGAGCCTTCTCGAACGGAAGAAGGAGACCGGCCCGGATGCACTCGGGGACCCACCGGGGGAGATATGAAGGCTTAGTAGGGTAAGGCACATCCGGATCCGTAACAAGCTCCCCGAACTCGCATGCATGATGCATCTCATCGCTAGGGATCTCATCAGGATACCGGGTCATGTCATCGCGCCTCCCGGCATGCATGTCATCTCGAGCATCCACATCAAAATCCTCGGGAAGGAGCTTCACCCTCTTCAGCTGCCCGATGCAGGAGAAGAAACCCTCCTCGCGAGCGGTATCCCTGATGTCCTGGGTAGCCAGCTTGTAAGTGGCGGACTCCATGAAGTCCCGGGCTGTCTCGAGCCGACTACCGACAAGGAAGGATAGCACACTGTCCTTGAATTTCTGCATGCACTGCGACAGAGTGGAGTATCCACCCTTGTAACTCAGGGCTCGCTGCTTCTCCCTAGCCAATTCCCTCTCGAGCTGGTCCACTTTCTCATGGGACTTGCGCACCTCCTCGTTCGCCACCTGGGCCTTTGCCTTTTCGGCCGCCACCGTCTTCTCAAGCTCCTCGATCACTTGGCCTATGTCGGAGCGATCAGCCGCAACGTTAGCGTACGCCTCCTTGATGTGCTCGAGCTGCAACAGTTCGAAGAAGTCAGGTTTTGCAAAAGCGAGAAGGAAATAAATTATACTTGTGAAAATTTCGTATAAGATTTACCTGAAGAGCGCAGAGGCTCAATTCATGAGCGCGATCCAGCTCGGACATTTGGACGAACCGCTTTATCTCAGCTTCGCGGTCGACATCTAGAGCGGCCGCCCCTTTTTTGCGAGCAGGCTGGTCGCTCGCCCCTAAGTTCAGCTGCCTCTTCGCGCCGGCTCGTTTTGCAGGAGGAGCCCGGTCCTTAGGACGCTTTTCCGGATTACCATGATCGGCCTCCCCGGTCTTCTTGGCAGCGGCCGCGTCCTCCGCGGCCTTTCTCTTAACGGCCTCCAAGGGGTCCTCGATCACCGCGAGCCCCTCCTTGACCAAAGTGTCTCGGTGCTCAGCCGCATTTTTAGGGTGGCTAATGTCCAAAGACCCGAGGATCTTCGTGGTCTTACCAGCCAAGCGCTGTTTGCGCCTTTGCTCCTCCTTGGCTTCCAACGTCTTCGACATGATCCAAGTGAACCAGTACTCTGCAAGATCGAAGAGAATAAATGGTTAGCCAGCGCGAACAACAAGGGCATTCGATACAGGAAAAACGGAGTAAAAACACAAGTCAAAAAACACAAGTAAACACAAAGGGGTCCTCGAACTAGTTACCAAAGAGGAGATCATCCGTATGGCCCGAGTCCTTGTAACCCGTGTAGACCGGCGAGGACAGACCGGCCAGATAAGGGAGCGGTTGCAACACTAACCCCCAGTAAAAATATTTCTCCGGGTCCTCGCTGGCATTCTTCTCCTCGAGCGCCTGAACCCAAGGGTCGAACTCAACAGGGTGAGGGTACCGATCAGAGATAGGTCCTCGATAAAAGTGCTTGGGCACTCCCCACTCCACGTCAGAGTCGCTCATACCGGGGAGCTTCTTCTTCTTCACATAAATGTACCGATGGAACCACTTGTAGCCCGAGGAGGACGGAGCGTCCACGATGAACCCAAGCCCGGGCCGAGTGTTGAAATAATAGAAAAATTTATTCCCGGAGCTCATCGATACCCTGAAGAGCTGGTTGAAATTATGGAAGTTCACCGGGATCCCGAGCTTCTTGCAGAGCACCCCGAAACAAATTAGAGTGCCAAAGGCACTAGGAAGGAGCTGCCACGGAGCGAGGCCCAGTTGGTTGATAATCTCCTTGAAAGGATCGCAGAAAGGAAGGATCCATCCTCGATCCAGCGTCAAAAGATGCACGGCCATATAACCTGGCGGTGCATTGTAAAAAGTCTGATCGGGACGAGGAACGAGGATATCTATCTTCCTCTTGCTCAACCGATATTTTTGGCGAAGGGCCGATATCTCCTCCTTTTTGACCGTGGAGGCAGTCGTCGGGATCAATCCATCCTCATTTTTCTCACCCTGTGGATCGGGGAGGTCAACATCCTTAGCTCCTCGCGTGAACTTCTTCACATTGGCCACGGTCACTTTGGCGGCCTCCTCGAGCTCAACAGTTTTCTTTCTAGATCGAGAAGCCTTCTTCTTCGATCTCTTCGGGGCTTTACCCGGTGCGTGGACAACTTCCTCGTCATCGTCCGAAATCAATACCTCCTCGCCCCGCTTACGTTTATTGTCACGATCAAGGGCAGCTTTGGCACGCTCCCATTCTGCCTCTTCGATCGGATGGGGAGGCCTTACGTTACTTGGTGCAGGGAAACTAAAATCGATCTGGGTCGGATCGATGGTCTCATAGGGAATCAAGTCGTCGAAACCATACTGCTCTTGGATAAGCAGCTCTCGCTCCGCATTCCTGTTCATCTCAGAAAAGGAAGGAGAGGGAAAACTGCGGCTCGGACCAGCTTCATTCCCGTGGAGATCCCCTATCAACTCCAGAGAATCATCGTCGCTACTGATAACCGTGCGACGAACAGTTTGCGCGGGCAGATCGGACCTGCGTACTCGAGATGGGGAGGGCCGCTCGGTCTCCTCACGTTGGCCCTCCTGGAAGGAGTGTTCTCCCTCCTCGAACCAAGCAAGCTCTGGAGTAGGCTGCTCGGTATCATCCATGTCCTCAATCCGGAGGGGAGGCGGGTCGAGACTACCTCGGACGCCATAGTCACGCCCGAATATCTGGGCGGCTTGAGTTATGATGGCGGCCGGAACGCCTGTCTCGGGAGGACCCCCTTGCGCCTCGGTCCGGTCATCGATAAAATTCTCGTCGGTTCTCCGCCGTTTTCGAACCTCCAGGCGGTATTCATCCTCCTCTTGCTCCTCCTCGGAGTCATCCTCTTCTCCTTCCTCGCTATCCCCACCCTCGATCTCCTCGATCTCAGGAGCCGGGTCTTCATGATCGGAGGAGAGCTCATCCAGAAAGGTAGTCGATATGGACGTCTCCTCGGACGTATCCTGGCCGCTCCCGTAGTCAAGAGCGTCGTTACGGTTTTGGCTGTCGTCGCTCTCGGACATCCTAAAAGGTAGGCCAGAAAAATAGTAAGGATGGGTGGTGATAGTCCGAGAGGTCCGTTTATGTGTATTGATTATGCTCGACCTCCCGAACGGAGATAAATC
The DNA here is from genome assembly GCA_028274465.1 of Plantago ovata. Taxonomy (NCBI): domain Eukaryota; kingdom Viridiplantae; phylum Streptophyta; class Magnoliopsida; order Lamiales; family Plantaginaceae; genus Plantago; species Plantago ovata. The sequence goes on along the minus strand of CM051456.1, from coordinate 102,859,756 downwards.
TCACAAAAAAAAAAAAGAATGAAAAAACGACACAAGTAGGCAAGAAGTTACTCTACAGCAAAATATAAAGAGGGATCGAGTAGCATGTGAAGAGCGACCAACCGCGTGAAACGGGCATGCAAGGAGCGACAAGCGTAAAGCGTAAACCTAGCATGCAGGGAGCGACCAACCGCTCCGTACTTAGCATTTTTTCAAATTAAGAGGCAGTTGGGCATGCAGAAAATTGAAAAAGGGGAGGCATTCGGAAAATCTACAACATTTCAAGCATGATAATTAAAGTCCTACAGGTCCATTTACAGTTTAATTAGGTCCAAGGCCGTTCTAAGGCCGCCGTCCGCCGGCAAGATTTTCAGGTGACTATTCCGGCAAGAAAAACAGAAAAGGAAACGAAATTGAAGGCATACACAGCAAATTCAAGCGGAATGGAGAAGATTAAAGCAAGAAACTAAAGGCAAGAGATCGGAAACTTACGTGTTTATAAGTTGGTTGGAGATAGAAGCCTGAAAGGAAGCCGGAAAATCAACAAGTCGCCTGAAAACTAAGTTCTGACCACCGGTAATGCTCCTCGCGCTCTCTTGGTCTCGAATACGGCACTGCTCGATCACGAAAAGTTGCTCTCCGACTGCTTTTTTACGCTCCTCGCTCTCTCAAGTAAGTTCGACAGAAATTCTGGCAGAAAGTGAAAAACGAATTCGGTCCTTACCTATTTATAGAAGGGTATCCGAGGAATTTGAAACGTCGCTGCCCCTCGCTCCGTCCGGACCGACCACGTGTCCAAGATCAACGGCCCAGATTGCAGCCGCCGGGCGAAATTCCTATTTTGTCCTCCGCGCTCCCGTTCCGGCTCGAATACGCTCCCAACTCAGGGACGAATTACCTAACCACGGTGATAAATCCGCGGCGCGAGCATCAGTCTACTCGAGACAAGCGGAGATAGATCGACGACCATGATCTGTCCTCCTCGGATCAACATCGCGAAAAATCTCAGAACCACGGAAACGCGACGGCCACGTGCCAGGGGACCGAGGAGCCGCCCATGCAGCTTGCCTCCTCGAGATTCTTTTTACACAAGTATCTCTCCGCGAGATACTTTGCAAGCAAAAAAGCGGCAGGAAGTCATTCCATTCCTTTTACACAAGTATCTCTCCGCGAGATACTTTGCTAGCAAAAACATGAATACATCTCTCCTCGAGATTCCTTTTACACAAGTATCTCTCCGCGAGATACTTTGCTAGCAAAAACATGAATACATCTCTCCTCGAGATTCTTTTTACACAAGTATCTCTCCGCGAGATACTTTGCAAGCAAAAAAGCGGCAGGAAGTCATTCCATTCCACTAAGGGATACTTACCCGGATCCGATCTTTTCCCAGCAAAAATACCTCTTTTCATAAGGTCCGAGCAACGTCTGCTCGCACCCTATAAAAAGGGGGGGGGAGGGAGAGATAGGAGGAGGGAAAGGTACCAAGGTGCGAATACGGAAATCTTTTTTCGCCCACTACTAGTCGAGGCTCTGCTCGACCTCTACTTCAACATAGTTCCTCAACTATCTTCTACAAAGATACTTGGAAACTAGGGGGACATATGTTAGGGTTGAAATATGTCCAGTCCGCATGTACGAACTGGAGCGGTCTAAGAGCGCGACAAAGCATCATAGGCCGTCCCTCAAGGGGCACAACCACACCCAAGTATGTCACTAAGGTGTGGATCGACCAACATAGGGTCCGACCATCACTGGGAGGACGACCCTCAAAATAAGCTCCTCTCAAGGACAAACCTGCCAGTGGGCTCGAGGAGCATCTCTCTCGGGCTCGAGGAGGCCTTACGTCAAGGTAACGCTCCTTGACAGAAACTGAGCAGGACACTACTCGCATCACCCACGCACAAGGAAGGCACGAGGACCCCAGAGCGACCAGCCATGGTTGCTCTCTTGGGCCAAGGCCCACGGACCTCCTTAATGGGCCTGGGCCGAGGAAGGCCTCAATCCTGGCCGTACACGTGGCGTGATCCTACATGACCTGAAGATGAAGGGTCTCAAGTATAAAAGGCCCTCATTTACTCCCCAACAGTAAGCATTAACTACGTCACCCGAGCACCACTCTCACTACTCTTACTAGGGAAGCCTCACAACTCCCTACTCGTAAAGTCGCCTCTCCGGTCTGATACCTTACAGACCGGGCAAGAGTCACTAACCCCCCCCTCTAGTCTATTTCAGGTACGAGGAAGCTACAAGAAGGCTCATTTCCTATCTCAGAGGGACACTACAAGAAGAAGAACTAGAAAGACTTAGAATAGTGACTCATTGCGAACTTAGAAAGAAGCACGAATTACCCTTCAACAGCTGGGGTCTGGAGCTCCCGGGCGAACCGCCCCCCACACGGGGCGGTGTGCCCGGGAGGGCCAGCCCGCCTGGGGCTCTCTGGATGCCCCAGAGAGAACCGCCCCCCACAAGGGGCGGTGCGCCTGGGGGTCCAGAGCGCTGGGTGTCCGGATTTTCATCCGGACACCCCATTTTGTCCCATGTTCAAATTTATCGATCTTTTTATCCTTTTATCACCCGTCTTGGTTTCTCACGAGTTTCATTGAGTAATACAGGTTACAGGTACTCTTCCAGCTCTCACCCAATATCCACTTTCGATGTTCGGGACGTACGACAAAGTTCAGGTTTGGGGGGGGGGGGTTATCTCTGGGTATTTCAACTCGTTTTTCTTAGGATTTAGTTTGCTAGCATGCATTCATCCTTAGTCTAATTTTGCATGATGTTGTGTAGAGTTTATTGCCAAATGTTTTGAACTTTTTTATTGTATAGACTAAGTGTTTGTGACCATTGCCCATACATTGCATCTCTATGGAATAGTTTGAGGTTTGTCTTGCTTGGCTTGTCATATTTGTATGTGCACTAGTTAAACTTGGTAGTCTCGACATCACTATGTGGTGTTTTCTCTACTGCGGTTCGCGAAGGCCTTATAAAATGTTGCATGTTAGAGTCTTTGGTTGTATTCTCGTGTAATTATGTACCTAAGAGGCAACAAGTCTTCACCTTGCTTTTTGAGATTGGTAAATGCCTAGGAAGGAGGTAGAGTGAGGTGTGTGATCCTTTGTTTGAAACCTATCCTAACGAATAGGTTTGGGGAGGGGGTTACCATTATTATGACTTGTTTTTCGTCTTGTTGAGTCATGTTGAGTTTGTTTTTATTTTTCTTGTGAGTTTGTGCTCAAACCTATTCTTTCGAATAGGTTTGGGGAGGTCTTTGTAGTGTCATTGTTATTTCCTTTCATTGTACTTACATTGTGCTACTTCTGGCTATATAAATAAAAGAAAAAAGAAAAAAAATCGAAACTTCCAGAATCTGGAAAAAGAAAAAAAAATGAAAAAAAGAATAAGACCCAAAAAAATAAAAGAAGGGTCCAAGCAAGCCAAAAAGCAGTTTTAGCGAAGTATTGCATTATTTTTCAGCTTTTGTAGTAGTTCGGAATCGAGTTGTAAATTCTTCCTTGTGTTCTCGTGTCGCCTAGTCCAAGGCTTGTTCTAGACCACCCTCGTCCTGCCATTTAGGAAGTGGTGAAGAGTTTTTCTTTAAGAGTCGGGTAGAATAGGGGAGTGTTGTCTTTTAGGGAACCCTCCTTCGTTTGATGAGAACCAGTATTGGTTCGACCTCTCTTGAGGGAAAGTCTCACTTGGTGAACAGTAGTAAGCCCTCAGTTTCATAGGCACGGGGCAACCATTTGTATTCTAATGTGCATCATTACGTCATCATTGACTAGGTCCAGGTAGAGAATGTTACGAGAGACTCTTTTTTTTAACAAAGTGCATATGTGAATGTGTATAGGTTCAATCGAAACATTCTTCAACCTACTTCCATATTATGATTTGTCTGGTCTTTGTTCATAAGCATTTGGTAGATACAATCGATTAGTTCTTCTTGTTTGGCATGAGACTCCTCTTTGTGTTGCATGTAGGTTGCATAGAGTCTAGCTAGTTGCTTGAGGACAAGCAAAGGTTCGGTTTGGGGAGTTTGATGACAGTGTTTTTTACACTATCATTCGGGTCTTTTTCACCAATTTAGCTATCCTCTTGCATGTATTTTAGTGCATTTTGTTGGAATAATGTCACGTTTCCATTTCTTTTGTTATTTTCAGGTTTTAGGTGAAAATTGCACTTTTAGATATAAATCATGGCGAAACAATGAAGTTTTGGTGCAACGAGATCACCCGTGGTGTGTCAAGGAGAACCGAGACGAGTTTCCAGGCCAAAAGACCAAGTTTCGGAGCTCAAAACCGTGCCCAAGGCCAAGGAGAACATGAAAGATTCGAGATATCTTGTATGAGGCGGAAACGGTAGTTCATTCGGAGCCTTTGAAGTGAAATCTGGAAGTTCCATTAGCATAGTCTCAGTATTTTGGGCACATACGATATTGGATTGGGATGAGGTTACAACCTACGCGTAGCTAACTCCAAGAGCTATCCAACGGTGGGTCTTACGTGCCAATCCTAGTTCGGACGCGCCCGGACTCGCTGTTAGAACATAGAGGAAAAACTGACAAACTTGCTGCCCGTGCCAGGCGGACCGCCGCGTACCAGGCGGTCCGCCGGGGAGCTTCCGACAGCTATATATATAATTGTAAAGGTTGCGAATTTTCATATCTTTCATTATTATTTTGCAGACTTAAACCCTAGAGCTTGTTCTGGGTATTTTTTCTCTTAGAACCATTGTTTCTTAGCAATTTTGGAGCATTGAGTAGAGATTTGGACATCAATTGATCTCACCTTACTAGATCTTTGTGTGTTTAGAAATTCATCGGAGATTGACAACCTTTGGTGGTAACTTTGTATTTCACAATTTCTACTATTTATCTTTCAATTCAACTATGTTTTCTTATATGATTGCTATTGTTGTTTATGATTTTGATATGAGTAGCTAAAACATCTAGTTGGTGATAGTATGTAAATTCGTAGCTAGGGTTAATATTATGCATGATTGAGTTTTTGAGTCTTTTACTTGTTTTATTTTTATATTCGAATCTTTGATCCGACTAAGCCAATATCTTCGTAGAAAAGTGTTAGAAACACTAGGACAATTCAAGATCATCGTTTTCAATATCTTCAATTACAAGTACTGCTTGAACTAAGACTGACAACCTTAGCCAAGTATTAGTATAGATAGGAAGCTTTCAAAATACACGTCTACAAATCTGTTTTTGGTGTTTGTTAATTCGAATTACTTTTAAAGCAGTACGAGTTGCACTTTCATGCATAATTAGAACTTGATGCTTAGAACGATCATACTATCACCAGCTTCCATTATATATTGTTAAGTCAAGCTAAGTCAAATTTGTTTTCTGAATTTATATAGTTAGTTATTTAGTTAAAGTTAGTTTAGTCCCTAGAGATCGACACTCGAGGTCATCTTACCGCTGCACTACGTGTTTCGTGTAGTTGTGAGTTGCCCTTTGGCTAAAACAAATTTATTTGATTGTTCGAGTCTGACAATCTCGTTCATCATCATCCCAAACCTCTCTAACTGATAAAAACAACCTTTCAGACGTATTTGTCACGGGGAACTATTCAGTCATAGTTTTGTCGATAAGTGTCCCAAGTTTGGTGGAGAACAAGGTTACAGTTTTCTATTTAGGTTGGAAACTAAGCAAGGGTGCTTTAGTTTCTGAGAATTACTAGTGATAGGATTTGTAAGGAACCTCATCTCTTATCTTAGTGGATTCAGTCCTAGAAAGGACAAAGTGGATTAGTTTAGTGATTACGCCACCCTCAGATACCACTATAAAAGTGTTTGTGTAATTTACTTTACTGCATTTTACTTTCAACAAGTTGTTTTGTTTATACTGTTTTCTTTTTCACTTGCTGAAACCAGCTTCCTGCAAAGCACTTATTGTAAAAGAGTTTTGCACTCTGAATTTTAAGTATCAGCAAACTCATTACTGAAAAGTAATAAGTACTTGCTGAGAAAGTTTTTAGACACGAAAAAGTTTTAAAGACTATTCCCCCCCCCCCCTCTAGTCTTTACTTGTTGTCTAAAGGGACCAACAAGTGGTATCAGAGCTGGAGGCTGTTTAACCTTCAACACTGAACCTAAATCCCCTTAGGTGCTTTCCGTAAATCACTTTCACTTGATCTGTTTAGTAGTTGTTTGGTGACAGGATGTCTCTAGGAGAGGCTCCCCAGCTGAAGTTGGAAAACTACGAGAAATGGCGAAACAACATGATGCTACATCTTGAAGCCATTAGTGATGAGATGGTCACTATCATTAATGATGGTCCACTCAAGATCACTAAGATTGGAAAATCATTTCCACACACCACAAAAGACTCAGATGGAAAAGACTTACCCGGTGGTGATCCATTCGACATGATTGTGGATAAACCAAGAGAGGGTAATTAGTTCTTTCCTCTGGAGCGTCGTCGTAAGGCGATAGTAGTGCTTTCCTCTGGAGCGTCTGAAGCGAGAGTCTTCAAGTGCCCTCCATACTTGTTCGTAGGACCTGAGATATAACTTAGCAAGAGAAGGGGGGTTAGTGCCACAAGCCCGGCTTGTCAATGATCAAGCCGGAGGGACGACTTTACGTGTAGGGAGTTGATATGCTTCCCTAGTAAATGTAGAGTGAGAGAGTAGAGTGATGGGATGAGGTGATGATTGAATGATTGAATAGTTGAATCATGGTTGGTACCTTGAATGGGGTGAGCCCCTATTTATACTAGCAATAGAATATTGCCTGAACTCCTAGGATTGTGACAAGTGTCCGGTCCAAATTGAGCCTCCATTAGGCTTTGGCCCATTAAGAGTAGCCCATGGACGTTGGCCCAGGCTTATTGCTAGAGTTGGTAGGAGTAAAGTGGTCCTTTCGGGTGCCATAAGACTAGTAGGGCGTGTGTCGCCTTGGTACCGCCAGAGGACGGGGTAGTAGGACGCACCTTAAGATCCTACGGTCCGAGGACCACCCTTTCCTTGGGACCAGTTAGATCTTTCTTGTCGGAAGGAGAGCCACTACGTCCAAGGACCACCTTTTCCTCTGGATCAGGACTTAGGCTATTTAGCTCTTCCTTGTCGGAAGAAGAGCCGCTACGGTCCGAGGACCAACTTTTCCTCTGGACCAGGACTTAGGCTATTTAGCTCTTCCTTGTTGGAAGGAGAGCCGCTACGGTCCCAGGACCACCTTTTGCACTGGGCCACGACTTAGGCTATTTGGCTCTTCCTTGTCGGAAGGAGAGCCGCTACGGTCCGAGGACCACCTTTTCCACTGGGCCACGACTTAGGCTATTTGGCTCTTCCTTGTCGGAAGGAGAGCCGCTACGGTCCGAGGACCACCTTTTCCTCTGGACCAGGACTTAGGCTATTGGGCTCTTCCTTGTCGGAAGGAGAGCTGCTACGGTCCGAGGACCACCTTTTCCTCTAGACCAGGATTTAGGCTATTTTGCTTAATCTCTTGCTGGGAGGACTATGGTGGTGGGTAGTAGGACCCTTTTATCGTGGTCAGCCCCTGACGTCCTAGTATGCTTTTAGGTGCCCTTAGGGGTTGGACATATTGCGACACCAACAATGGTGAAGTTAGAAACATCATTATTCGGTCTACTCCATACACCATACAATGCAAACTGTGGGGTGCTAAGACTGCTAAAGAAGCTTGGAATATGGTTCAAGACTTGTGTACTGGATCTGACAAAACCAAGAAAAACAAACTTGAAGTGCTGAAGTTGAAGTTTCAGAATTTCAAACAAGGCGCTACTGAGTCACTGGAAGACTTGGATTTCGGATTCACAACTCTCATGAGTGAAATGGCTGCACTAGGTTTTGGAAGTTTCTACTCAGATTTTGAGAAGGTGAAAACCATCATAAGAAGTCTGAATCAAGAGTGAGTTCACACTCAAAACTTCTACTACAATCAAGGAATGCCTAACATCACTCCCACTGAGTTGTTCTCTCATCTTGCTCCTGTCAACTATGAGACAAAGCAAAGAGAAAATGTGTTTGCTAAAAAATTGCAACATTGCTCTTGCAGCAAAGCCTTCAACTTCTGAAAAGAAGGATCAAAAAGAGCCTTCTGGTGAAAGTTCTCTAGCTGCTAGAAACATGAGGAAATTCATCAGCAAGGAACTCGAAAGGCAAAAGGTAGTGCTGTTACACGAATCGAGCCTTATCGAGTACTCGGCTTGGCTCGGCTCGTTAAGGCTCGGCTTGGCTCGGCTCGACTCGATAAGGTTTTCGAGACGAGCTCAAGCCTAAACTTAGGCTCGTTCCACTAACGAGCCGAGCCAGGCTCGGCTCGCGAGTACTCGATAAGGCTCGTTAAGGTTCAATATTAGTATTATAAGTTATGATTTAAGTTTGAGATTATTGGTTTGAATTGCTTATATTTGCATTTTGTTAGACTTTAATGATTTCATCATTTGGGAGTTGATTGTAATGCATAATCTTGAATTTGTTTATATTTTATTTAATATTTTAACATATTATTCATGGTATTGTAATAAACGAACCGAGCTCGAGCCAAATGAACCGAGCTTTAGTCTGAAATTAAGCTCGCTTCGTTAAACGAGCCGAGTCTAAGCTCGGCTCGTTTGTTAACGAGCTCGAGCTCGAGCCTGAAATCAGGCTCGTTTCGTTAACGATCCGAGCCGAGCCTCAGCAATACTCGGCTCGTTATACAGCACTAGCGAAAGGCAAAAGAGAAGCTGAAAAAGCATCTTGGCAACAACTATCACAAGTACAAGCCTGAAGCTAGCTCGCTGAACAAGCAAGCTCAGCAAGCTCCGCAAGCTACATCTTCTGAAGAACCAGCAATTTATTGCAAAAAGCCTGGTCATTTCAAAGCCAATTGTCCCTTGCTGAAAGGCAAGTATGCTGACAAAAGGAAGAAATTCAAAAGGGCTTTGATTGCTGAAGAAAAGAAGAAGCTTCAAGCTAAGATTGATGCTTTATGCATTGATACAAGTTCTGAAGACAGTGAGACGGAAGACTCAGATACTGAAGAAGAGACGGCCATGGATGTGGAGATTGGGAAAGAAGTTTGTGGAATTGCCATGGAAGCATATCCGGACGTATCAAATGTCGAATTCTGCCTCATGACTGACCAGGTAATTTCTCAAGACTCATATTCAGAATCAAAAAGTGAAAATGAAATTGATCTTGACAAAATTCAAGAAGAAATTGAAAGATTTGAGAAAACTCTGAGCAAACAGCAAAAGAAGATTCAGAATGCTGAATTCCTAGCAAAGCAAACTACTGAAAAGTATATAGTGCTAAGTGCTGAATCAGAAAGAAAGGATGCTGAAATAGTGCATCTTAAGAATCTTGTTGCTGAAGCCACTGACAAGAATGCTCAACTTTCAATAGAACTTCAAGAATATCAGTCTTCTATCCTAAAGTTACTTGCTGAAATACAAGAACTTAAGAAAATGAAGGTCAACTTCAAATCTTATGCAAATGCAAGTAATACCTTGACTGAATTGCAAACGTATCTGAGAGATCCCTCTCAGAAAGAAGGATTGGGTGCAACTTATGAAGGTGATGAAGTGATTCTCTTGAGTAAAGACAAATCACCCATGACCTTTGTTTGTGCCTCTGATAGTAGTCAACCAGAACTCTATCAGATTGGTCAATCCAAGATTGCTGAAACAAGCATTAAGGAACCTGTTAGGAAACTTGTAATTTTGATGAGCAATTAACCATGCTAAATTAAGGAAAGTCCAGTAACTAGTACTCTTAAGGTCCATAGTAATTTAGAATTTTAAGTACATTGCAAAAGAGGAACGTTTGCTGAAAGACTTAGTGTAGATACTAGTTAGGTTATTTCGTTTGCTGATGATGTACTTTGTTTTTACAAACGAACTATTGAAGCACTAGAACCGCTCAGAAGCTTGAAGATTTGTTAGGAAACTTGTAATTTTGATGAGCAATTAACCATGCTAAATTAAGAAAAGTCCAGTAACTAGTACTCTTAAGGTCCATAGGAATTCAGAATTTTAAGGACATTGTAAAAGAGGAACGTTTGCTGAAGACTTAGTGTAGGTATTAGTTAGGTGCTTTAATCGCTTATGATGTATCTTGTTTTCTGAAAAGAAAAACAACCTATTGAAGCATTTGCTGATTATGTACTTTGTTTACACAAACAAACTATTGAAGCATTAGAACCGTTCAGAAACTTGAAGAATTCGAAGACTGAAGACTAAAGAAGATTTCTGAAGATGGTATCTACAAAGGCACATGTTGCTCAGAAAGTGGAAACTTCAGCAACAACTTGCATAAGTGAAAATCTAAATGACAGAGTAGGTTGCTTGCTGAAACTGAGACTGACCACTTGCTGAAAGACATATGTGACCTCCTTGCTGAAAGTACTTGCATTTACGCTCCAACGTTCACATTTGAATTTCATTCAAATGAACATTAAATGCAAAGTAAGCACGTGAAGAACATAAAGACTAGAAGACAAATAAAGGACGCTGCTGAAAGTACAAAAGAAAGATAGTGATATCTTAAGGAACAAAGCCTTAGAATTTGAAATTCAAACAGCTCCCTTGATTCACTATAAATAGAGATCATCCGGCAAAGAGTAGAAGTGTGTCAACAACGTGATCAAACTCTCACTTGTGCTTAAAGACTCAAACCCTTCTATACTCTTCACTGCCATTGATCCGTTCCAAGACTTAAAGCTTGAAAAAGCTACTTGTGAAGAAGTAGAACATTCACAGCTAAGAAATTAGTTAAGTGTTCTTTCTTTCGAACAAGAACAAGTCTTGACACCAGAAACAATCAAACTTGTTTACTGCAAAGTATTCAAAGTTTTGTTTCTTAGATTTCTTGTTGTAGTTGAATAAGTTATAATCAAGTTATCTCATCCCAAACCTCTATAACTGATAAACACCCTTTTCAGGCGTGAAATTCATGGGGAACTTAATCAAGCATAGTGTTGTTGATTATAAGTCCCAAGTTTGGTGGAGAACAAGGTTTCATTCTCTAGTTAGGTTGGAAACGAAGCAAGTGCGCTTTGGTTTCTGTAGAATCGCTCTAGATAGGTGTTGTAAGGAACCTCAAACTTATCTTAGTGGATTCAGTCCTAGAAAGGAGAAAGTGGATTAGTTGAGAGATTACGCCACTCTCAGATACCACTATAAAATTGTTTGTGTGATTTACTTTACTGCATTTAATTTTCAGCAAGCATATCTATCTATACACTGTCACTCTGCTCACTTGCGGAAACTATCACTTACTGATAAAGCACTTATTGTACAAAGACTTCCGCACTCTATTTTTAAGTATCAGTAAAACTCGTTACTGAAAAGTAACTAGTACTTGCTGAGAAAGTTAAGTATCAGCAAACTCATTACTGAAAAGTAATAAGTCCTTGCTGAGAAAGTTTTTAAACGACGAAAGTTTGAAAAGACTATTCACCCCCCCCCCCCTAGTCTTTTCTTGTTGTTTAGAGGGACCAACAAGTGGTGTCAGAGCTGGAGGTTCTTTAACCTTCAGCACTGAACCTAGATCCCCTTAGGTGCTTTACGTAAATCACTCTCACTTGATCAGTTTGGTAGTCTTTTGCTGACAGGATGTCTTTAGGAGACGCTCCCTTGCTGAAGCTGGAAAACTATGAAAAATGGCGAAACAACATGATGCTACATCTTGAGACCATTAGTGATGAGATGGTTACTGTCATAAATTATAGACCTATCAAAATCACTAAACTTGAGAGAAGTTTTCCTCATAAAACCACATAAGCTGGTAAGGAAACTATCTTAGGTGAACCAGTTGATACTGTCGTTCCAAAACCAAGAGAGGAATGTGTAAGAAAATACGATCAGATTTACCCCTAGGGTACGCAGCGGAATTTCAAAATTTTTCTTAACATACAGGTTAATTGATTATGTATATGTCGTATATATGTAAACACGTCAATTGGAAGACTAACCTTACTTCCAAAGCAGCTTCCAAGTCTTCGTAATAATCCGGTGTATCTTCTCCTTCGTCGAAGATATCTGCAATACTCTGATTATCTGCAAGACAATAAGAGTTAGTTTCCACCTCCTAGAACCTCAACCTTGGTATCCACGGATGAACAGCCTATCGGAAGAATGCTACGATATTCTTAGTGTGACCTAGAAGACGGGGCGGCGATTCCTCCGGCAAGGTGGTGCGCGCGCGTAGGCTATATAGAGGAGGGGAGAGCTTTTTATTTTCTCTAAGAAAACTGGGTATTGAACTGTGTGAATGTCTATTTGACTGTATGTCAAAAACTCTCTAATAGTCTACTATATATAGTAGTCAATAGAAGCCTAAAGCATAAGCAATTAGACTTCGTAAAGGAATAAAAATCTAATTCTTATCGCACTAGGAAACCAATATCAAGTCTAGATTCATTCGCAATCAAATTAAAACTCAATCAAGAAAATCTAACTTATCCCTTGGACTTCTAATAGAGGAAGGAGTCGAACTCCTTCCCCTACTCCAGCTCGCGCGCGCGCACCTATCCTAAGGGAGATAGGTGGGTCCCAATTTTAGGACCCACTTATAGTTCTAAGGCAATTCAAACTCCAAGTAGATTTCGCCCATGTGCATATGTTAATTCTAAATTAACATATCCTTTCAAATCAAACCTCTATTATATTTCTAAAATATAATCTTTAATTGTATTTACATAAAATACAATTGATTAGCCAACTCAATTAATAATTCCAAATCATTAATTGAGCCACTAAATATTATAATTAATTCCAAATCAATTATAATCCATCAATCACAATTAATTCCAAATTAATTGCGATTCCATCTTCAAGGATATTCTGATAAGCTGAATCACCACATAGTGTGACCCATAGGGCCTCATTGTATTAAGCAAGTCCTAGACTAGGCAAAATGGAATTCCTAGACGGTTGCATTTGCAATATTAATACATGAGGACGTTTGAGAGGTTTCTCAAAGCAAACCCTTTCGTTGCGAAGTCTGTTGCGCTCAACGCGGCGATGGTAACGTCCCTTCATCTAACTGACTCGAATGCATCTAGGATCGATGATGTGTCTATCCCAATAATACATCTACGGGCGTCTCACGAAGTTGCTTGGTTACTAAGATATACTTATGACCATCATAATATATCGATGCACTGGCTAGTGACTTTACCAACACAACTATGAAGACTATGAGCAGTACTCTCCTGTGCTACACATGAGAGATGAATCCTTCACAGAAACACTTATCATCCCCATTTGTATGTAGCCATAATCCTGGATCGTGTCTTAGGTCAACTGCTTATTTAGAGCTGACATCGACGGGTCCACCAAGGATATGGGGCAACAAATGCGATGATAAAATACTGTAAGTCCAAAGGACGACTGGCATCACTTCGACAACTTACCGGTTCCCATAGACACTTCGATGTAGAGTATACATCGATGGGAGTGTCCGGTGGGTACTTCCATTGTTCGATAATCATTCTTCGAACAACTATGCGCAATTATGGGAACGTTTCTTGATTGTCCAACAATCCGTTCCGTGGCCGTGGGATTGGCTCACACTTGCTCCAACAAGTATAACCTCCACGCATACTAGTCTCATCTGGTTCATTCAGACCCCTACATCCGAGATGAACCTCGACTAGGGAGAGTTTGGGATAGATGATAACTCACATAGCTCCCACTATCTGTGTGATCGGTCATCTATCCGAGGGGACATGTTTAATATCAATACAGACAGAAATAGAGATATGACATGTTGCATGCCTGGTGTAATATAAATATGAAAGCGATACTCAATAGTAAAACGACAAACATATATTATATTACGTTGACCTGTGTAATAGTACATATATGCCCTCTATAAGGGCTCCATGCCCTTAATAAGGACTGTCTCTAGGACATATACACTATCAGAATGGACTTCCGACGAAGCCAAGAGATTCCGTCTTGATGGCCGAGCAAGAAACATCATCATTCGATCAACTCCGGATACTATGTAGTGCAAACTTTGGGGTGCGAAAACTGCTAAGGAAGCTTGGAAAATGGTTCAAGATCTTTGTGTTGGATCTGACAAAACCAAGGAAAACAAACTCGAAGTGCTGAAGTTAAAGTCCAGAACTTTAAGAAAGGTACAAATGCGTCACTGGAAGACTTGGACTTCAGATTCACAACTCTAGTTAGTGAGCTGGCTGCCTTGGGATTTGGAAATCTTTACTCAGATTCTGAGAAGGTGAAAACCATCATCAGAAGTCTGAACCAAGAATGGATCCACACTCAGAATTTCTACTACAATCAAGGTATGGCAGACATCACACCTATAGAGTTGTTCTCTCATCTTGCTACTGTCAACTACGAGACAGAGCAAAGAGAAAATGTGTTTGCTGAAAAATCGCAAAACATTGCTCTTGCTGCATAGCCGTCATCTTCTGAAAAGAAGAATGATAAAGAGCCTACTGATGAAAATGCTTTAGTTGTTAAAAACATGAAGAAATTCATCAGTAAGGAACTTGAAAGGCGAAAAGCAAAAGAGAAGCTGAAAAAGCATCTTGGTAACAACTACCATAAGTACAAGAATGAGACTAACTCGCTAAACAAGCAAGCTCAGCAAGCAAACTCATCAGAAGAACCAGCAGTTGGAATTGATCTCTGTTTTTACTGCAAAAAGCATGGACACTTCAAAGCAAATTGTCCTTTGGTGAAAGGCAAATCTGCTGAAAAGAAGAAGAAGTTCAAAAGAGCTTTTATTGCTGAAGAAAAGAAGAAGCTTCAAGAAAAAATCGATGCATTGTGCATTGATACTAGTTTCGAAGACAGTGAGGAAGAAAGCTCAGACACTGACGATGAAGAAGCCACTCTTGACGTAGAGATTGGTAAGAAAGTTTGTGGAATAGCCATGGAAGCTTATCCAGATGTGTCAAACTACGAGTTCTGCCTCATGGCCGGTCAGGTAAACAGTCCTACCTATGACTCTGACTCAGAAATTTAAGATGAGATTAACCTTGACAAGATTCAAGGAGAAATCAAAAGATTTGAGAAAACTCTGAGCAAACAGCAAGAGAAACTACAGAATGCTGAGACTCTGACCAAGCAGACTACTGAAAAGTATGTCTTGCTGAAGGAAGAGACAGAAAAGAAAGATGCTGAAATAATGCATCTCAAGAAGTTGATTGCTGAAGCTACAGAGAAGAATTCTCAGATGGCAATAGAATTGGAAGAATATCAGTCCTCAATTCTAAAGTTACTTGCTGAAATCCAAGAAATGAAAAAGATGAAAATCAATGTCAAATCTTATGCTGATGCAAGTAATACGCTGACTGAACTAAACTCTTATCTGAGAGATCCATCTCAGAAAGAAGGTTTAGGTGCAACATATGAAGGTGATGACGTAATAATCTTGAGTAAAGATAAATCACTGATTTCCTTTGTACGTGCTACTGATAGTGGTCAACCAGAACTCTATCAGTTTGGTCAATCTAAGGTTGCTGAAAAATGCAATCAAGTACCTACGACCGTAAAGCCCGTTGTTGCTACTCAAAGTAACAAGACTTTAAAAGGAAAACAAGTTGCTGAAAAGCAAACTGTAAAGAAAAAGGATGATGTAAAGCATTCTGCCAAACAAGTTGCTGAAAAGCAATTTATTAAGTCAAAAGGCAAGATTACTAAAAGTAATCAGAAGACCTTTGCTGACAAACCTGAATCAAGTAAGGTTGCTGAAACAAAAGCTCAGCATTCTCCGAAAAGTGGACTCGGTTTTAAAACCAAGCAAAGTCAACTCTTTCACGAGTATAAGCAAAGTCAACAAAGATACTTCAAAGAGATGAACAAAATCAAGCCTAAGAGTTCTGAACAAGACTCAAAGTGCTAGGGCTAGAAGGAACCTTGCTAGAAAAGAACTTACTGAAAAGTATGTTCAGCAAAAAGGTCAACGGAGCAAGACACCACATCAGAAAGTGGATTTGATCAGCACGAATCAAAGTCTTTTGGTTCAAAACCTCCTAGTTCCTCAGCAAGTAGAAAACAAGTCAAAGTTGGATAATTAACTTGTTTGCTCTTGATTGTGCAGACTTCAGCCACGGAGACAAACGATGCAATCTGGCACTTTGACAGTGGTTGTGAAAAGCACATGACGGACAACAAGAATAACCTTATAAACTATAGACGATGGTCTAAAGGTCCAACAATAAGGTTTGTGATGAATGTGTATTTTACACTTTCATTCGAGTCTTTTTCACCTATTTTAGCTATCCTCTATGTTAATTTAGCTATATTTTAATGCATTTTATTAGCATAGTGTCACGTTTCCGTTTAGATTTTATTTTACAGGTTTTGGTTGAAATTCGAAGATTTCCGGGCAATTATATTGAAGTTGACAAGGAATTGGTGTTCCAGAAGCCTATTTGGAGTATCTGAAGGTTTCCTGATGGGATTTGGAGTCTAGGGGCCGAATCTGGAGGTTAGAGGCTACTAGAAGTCAGAAACCGAGTCCGAAAAGGGGAAGAAATCCAAAAACGCGTCGAAAACGCGGAATTCCGCGAGAAATTCTCTGGGGTGAACCGCCCCACACCGGGCGAACCGCCCGGTGTGTGGGGCCGCCCCACAGTATTTCGGGGCCTATATATAGTTGCTCTGTTTTCTCCGAAAATCATATCTTTCCAGACCTACTTTCTCACCTTTCTCTATAGTTTTAGGTAGGAACTTCCCGGGGCCAGTCCTGGGAGTTCCGTAGCTTAGGGGATACTTTTTCATAGCGGATTGGAGCTCGTAGGATCGCAATTCTTCGGAGATTGACAACCTTCGATAACTTGTATCTTACAGTTAAATCTGCTTATTTTATATATCTTTCAATATGTTTTCTTCCATGATTTCTATTGATTGCATGCCTATTATGAGTAGATAAACTTATCGTTGGTGGTAGTATGTGAATTCTTAGCGAAGGGAAGATAATCATGCTAATGGCTATATCGCGCATTATACTCCGTGTCATTGCTTTATTTCGTTGATCAGGCACAGCCTAAATTCTCGTATGTTGTATTAATTATTATGCACAATTGGACACTTGTCGACCTGTATGCGAGTTTATCTTCGTAGTGTTGAATAATTATGGAACACAATAGGACAACAGTGATTGACTTGTCAGACCAGTTATCTTCGTAGTGCTTAATATTTGCAACAGGACACTAGATTGATTCAAAGATCTCTATGCAAGACCGAGGAATTTATGCATGATTATCGACCCGTTATGCTAAGAAGGACCATACTATCACCAATCTCCATTATCTGTTAGAAAAACCCTTTGCTATCTATCTGCTGTTTATATTCTCTTGTTAAATAGATAAAGCTAGTTATAGTCCTGAGAGAACGACACTCGAGTCATTCTACTGCTACACTACGGTTTTCGTTGTAGTTGTGGATTGCCTTTGGCTTAATTACAAATATTATTTGCTTGAATTCGGAGCACGACATCCGCGCGTTCATCAAATTGGCGCCGTTGTCGGGGACTATACTCCTTTTTTCTGTTTAATTTGTTTATATATACAGCTTTAGATTCCTAATTCTACTAGTTTTAGTTTTTCTTTTTAATCTCTCTCTGATACTGCTTCCCTAGTCTGTTTCTAATTCACCTTTCCTAGTCTGTTACAGATAGTGTATGCCGCATACACGTTCTGCAGGAACACCGCTTTCTGATTCAATTGCTGAGATCGACAGAGTCTACCACCAAAGAAGGCGACTACTTGAAAGGAGCGCACTAGAGGAAATAGAGGAAACCGATTTCTCTGAATCTCTACTCAGTCTCTTCAAGGAAATCGACGGAATGGCAGAAGCTAGACCACTGAAGGCATGGGTTCAACCCACCAAGGATTGTATGAGGGGACCGGCGATTGTTCTTTCGTCTGCAACCCGAGATCTGGAGATCAAGAACCACGCATTCCAACAACTTCCGAGGTTCTATGGCTTATCAAGGGAAGATGTGATGGGGTACTTGCACGGTATCGATGATTTCGTCAACCAACTCCCACGACCCGGAGCTGACATAACAACGGATGAGTTACGGATGAAGGTTTTTGCTATGGGACTTGGCGACAGAGCCAAGTCATGGTTAAGTTCTCTTCCAGCAGGCTCGCTGGACACTTGGGAGAAGGTTTTTTCAGCTTTCATGGAGAAATACTTCCCACACACCTTGACTACCGCGCTTAAGGCGCAAATCACTGGATTCAAGCAGGACTATGATGAGACCATCTACACCGCGTTCGAGAGGTTCCAAGATCTCACGAACAAGTGCCCTCACCATGGTTTTGAACTTTCCGACCTAGTCCAACACTTCTACAATGGACTAACCTTCGAGAACCAACAAGTGGTGGATTTCTGTTAGGAAACTTGTAATTTTGATGAGCAATTAACCATGCTAAATTAAGGAAAGTCCAGTAACTAGTACTCTTAAGGTCCATAGGAATTTAGAAATTTAAGGACATTGTAAAAGAGGAACGTTTGCTGATGACTTAGTTAGGTGTTAGATAAGTTATTCCTTTTGCGTATGATGTATTTTATTTTCTGAAAAGAAAATATCTTATTGATGCTTAGCTTTAATGTATCTTATTTTCTGAAAAGAAAATAACCTATTGAAGCATTTGCTGAAGATATATTTTGTTTATTACAAACAAATTATTGAAGCAAATAAGAAACCGGTCAGAATCTTGAAGACTTTTGAAGATCTGAAGACTTGAAGACTTGAAGACTTGAAGATTGCTGAAGACTGGTAAGGCACGTGTTGCTCAGAAAGTGGAATTTTCAGCAACAGCATTGCATAAGTGAAAATCTGAAAGACAGTGTAGGTTGTACTTGCTGAAACTGAGACTGACCACTTGTTGATAAACATATGTGACCTCTTGCTGAATGTACGAGAATTTGCGCTCCAATGTTACTGTTTGAATTCTATTCAAAAGTGCATTTAATGCAAAGCATGCACGCGAAGGACATGAAGACTAGAAGACAAACAAAGTCGCTGCTGAAAGTACAAAAGCAAGATAGTGACATGTTAAGGAACAAAAGCCTTAGGATTTGAAATTCAAACGACTCCTTACTTGCACTATAAATAGAGGTCATCCGGCAAAGAGTTGATGTGTGTCAACAACGTAATCAAACTCTCACTTGTGCTTAAAAACTCACAAACCTTCAAACACTCTTACTGCCATTGATCCGTTCCAAGACTTAAAGCTTGAAAAAGCTACTTGTGAAGAAGTAGAACAAACTCGGCTAAGAAATTAGTTAAGTGTTCTTTCTTTCGAACAAGAACAAGTCTTGACACCAGAAACAATCAAACTTGTTTACTGCAAAGTATTCCAAGTTGTGTTTCTTAGATTACTTGTTGTAACTGAATAAGTTATAATTAAGTCATCTCACCCCAAAACTCTCTAACTGAAAATACACCCTTTCAGGCGTGATATTCAGGGGGAACTTAATCGAGCATAGTTTTGCTGATTAAAAGTACCAAGTTTGGTGGAGAACAAGGTTGAGTTCTCTAGTTTAGGTTGGAGACAAAGCAAGTGTGCTTTGGTTTCTGTTGAATCGCTTTAGATAGGAGATTGTAAGGAACCTCAATCATATCTTAGTGGATTCAGTCCTAGAAAGGACGAAGTGGATTAGTTGAGAGATTACGCCACTCTCATATACCACTATAAAAGCGCTGTGATTTACTTACTGCATTTAGCTTTCAGCAATTTATATCTGTTTGTACACAGTCACTCAATTCACTTGCTGAAATCCTTTACTTGCTGAAAGAGCACTTAATTGTTTCAAAGACTTCCGCTCTCTAATTTTAAGTATCAGCAAACCTAGTTACTGCAAAGTAACTCACGCTTGCTGAGAAAGTTAAGTATCAGCAAATTCATTACTGAAAAGTAATAAGCACTTGCTGAGAAAGTTTTAAACGACGAAAGTTTGAAAGACTATTCACCCCCTCCCTCTAGTCTTTTCTTGTTGTTTAAAGGGACCAACAAGTGGTATCAGAGCAGGAGGTTCTTTAGCCTTCTGCACTGAACCTAGATCCCCTTAAGTGCTTTCCGTAAATCACTCTCACTTGATCAGTTTGGTAGTGCTTTGCTGACAGGATGTCTTTAGGAGATGCTCCCTTGCTGAAGCTGGAAAATCACGAGAAATGGCGAAATAATATGATGCTACATCTTGATGCCATTAGTGATGAGATGGTCACCGTCATTAATGATGGACCTATCAAGATCACCAAGGTTGAAAGGAGTTTCCCTCATAGAACCACTGAAGCTGGGAAGGAAACCATCCAAGGCGAACCATCAGATACGGTTGTGCCAAAACCAAGAGAGGAATGGACTTCTGACGAAGCTAAGAGATTCCGTCTTGATGGCCAAGCTAGAAACATCATCATTCGATCAACTCCGGATACCATACAGTGCAAACTGTGGGGTGCTAAGACTGCAAAGGAAGCTTGGAAAATGGTTCAAGATCTTTGTGCTGGATCTGACAAGACCAAGGAAAACAAACTTGAAGTACTTAAATTAAAGTTTCAAAACTTTAAGCAAGGTGCTAACGAGTCACTGGAAGACTTGGACTTCAGATTCGCAACTCTTGTTAGTGAAATGGCGGCGCTGGGTGTTGGAAATCTTTATCCAGATTCTGAGAAAGTGAAAACTATCATCAGAAGTTTGAATCAAGAATGGATCCATACTCAGAATTTCTATTATAATCAAGGAATGCCTGACATTACACCAACAGAGTTGTTCTCTCATCTTGCTACTGTCAATTATGAGACAAAGCAAAGAGAAAATGCGTTTGCTGAAAAATCGCAAAACATTGCTCTTGCTGCAAAGCCGTCATCTTCTGAAAAGAAGAATGATAAAGAGCCTGCTGATGAAAATGCTTTAGTTGTTAAAAACATGAAGAAGTTCATCAGTAAGGAACTTGAAAGGCGAAAAGCAAAAGAGAAGCTGAAAAAGCATCTTGGTAACAACTACCATAAGTACGAGAATGATACTAGCTCGCTGAACAAGCAAGCTCAGCAAGCTACATCATCCGAAGAACCAGCAGTTGGAAATGATCTATGTTTTTACTGCAAAAAGCCTGGACACTTCAAAGCTAATTGCCCTTTGCTGAAAGGCAAATCTGCTGAAAGGAAGAAGAAGTTCAAAAGAGCTTTCATTGCTAAAGAAAAGAAGAAGCTTCAAGCAAAAATCGATGCATTGTGTATTGATACAAGCTCCGAAGACAGTAAGGATGAAAGTTCAGACACCGACGATGAAGAAGCCACTCTAGACGTGGAGATTGGCAAAGAAGTGTGTGGAATAGCTATGGAAGCTTATCCAGATGTGTCGAACTACGAATTCTGCCTCATGGCCCGGTCAGGTAAATAACTCTACCTCTGACTTGATTCAGAAAGTGAAGACGAGATTGACCTTGACAAGATTCAAGGTGAAATCGAAAGATTTGAGAAAACTCTCAGCAAACAGCAAGAGAAACTACAACTTGCTGAAACTCTGACCAAGCAAACTACTGAAAAGTACGCTTTGCTGAAGGAAGAGACAGAAGAAAAGGATGCTGAAATAAGGCGTCTTAAGAAGTTGATTGTTGAGGCTGCAGAGAAAAATTCTCAAATGGCATTAGAATTGGAAGAGTATCAGTCCTCAATTCTAAAGTTACTTGCTGAAATCCAAGAAATGAAAAAGATGAAAATCAATTTCAAATCCTATGTGGAAGCAAGTAATACGCTGACTGAACTAAACTCTTATTTGAGAGATCCATCTCAGAAAGAAGGTTTAGGAGCAACGTGCGAAGGTGATAACGTAGAAATCTTGAGAAAAGATAAATCACCTATCTCCTTTGTACGTGCTACTGATAGTAGTCCTCCAGTAATCTATCAGTTTGGTCAAACTAAGGTTGCTGAAACATGCAATCAAGTGTAAGAAAATATGGTCAGAGTTACCCTAGGGTACGCAGCGGAATTTTAAAAATTTTCTTAACATACTGGTTAATTGATTATGCATATGTCGTATATATATAAACACGTCAATTAGAAGACTAACCTTACTTCCAAAGCAGCTACCAAGTCTTCGTAATATTCCGGTGTATCTTCTCCTTCGTCGAAGTTGAAGATATCTACAATACTCTGTATATCTGCAAGACAATAAGAGTTAGTTTCCAGCTCCTAGAACCTCAACCTTGGTATCCAGGATGAACAACCTATCAGAAGAATGCTAGGATATTCTTTATGTGACCAAGAAGACGGGGCAGCAATTCCCTCCAGTGGCGGTGTGCGCGCGCGTGAGGCTAAGGGGAGGAGGGGAGAGTTTTAGTTTCTCTAAGAAAACTGGGTAGAATAACTGTGTCTGAAACTCGTGTTCAAAACTGTGTTTCAAATCGTATATAAAACTCTCTCTAATAGTCTACTATATATAGTAGTCTATAGAAGCCTAAAGCATAAGCAATTAGACTTCGTAAAGGAATAAGAATCTAATTCTTATCGCACAAGGAAACCAATATCAAGTCTAGATTCATTCCCAATCAAATTAAAACTCAATCAGGAAAATCTAACTTATCCCTTGTACTTCTAATAGAGGAAGGAGTCAAACTCCTTCCCCTACTCAGCCACGCGCGCGCGCGCCTGTCCTACGGGAGGTGGGTCCCACTTTTGGGACCCACTTATATTTCTAAGGCAATCCAAACTCCAAGTAGATTTTGCCCAAGTGCATATGTTAATTCTAAATTAACATATCCTTTACAATCAAACCTCCATTATATTTCCAAAATATAATCTTTAATTGTATTTACATAAAATACAATTAATTAGCCAATTCAATTAATAATTCCAAATTATTAATTGAGCCACCAATTATTATAATTAATTCCAAATCAATTATAATCCATCAATCACAATTAATTCCAAATTAATTGCGATTCCATCTTCAAGGATATCCTGATAGGCTGAATCACCGCATAGTGTGACCCATAGGGCCTCATCGTATTAAGCAAGTCCTAGACTAGGCAACATGGAATTCCTAGACGGTTCCATTTGCAATATTAATACGCGAGGACGTTTGAGAGGTTTCTCAAAGCTAACCCTTTCGTTGCGAAGCCTGTTGCGCTCAACGCGGCGATGGTAACGTCCCTTCATCTGACTTGCTCGGATGTATCTAGGATCGATGAAGTGTCTATCCCAATAATACATCCACGGGCGTCTCAGGGAGTTGTTTGGTTAAGATATACTTATGACCATCATAATATATCATTTGCACTGGCCAGTGACTTTACCAACACAACTATGCAGACTACGAGCAGTGCTCTCCTGTGCTACACTTGAGAGATGAATCCTTCACAGATTCACTTATCACCCCCATTTGTATTTAGCCATAATCCTGGATCGTGTCTTAGGTCAACTGCTTATTCAGAGCTGACATCGACGGTTCCACCAAGGATATGGAGCAACAAATGTGATGATAAAGTCCTGTAAGTGCAAAGGACGAATGACATCACTTCGACAACTCACCGGTTCCCATAGACAAGTCGGTGTAGAGTATACATCGATGGGAGTGTCCGGAGGGTACTTCCATTTTCGATAAAGCTTCTTCGAACAACTATGCGCAGTTATGGGAACGTTCCTTGATTGTCCAACAATCCGTTCCGTGGCCGTGGGATCGGCTCACACTTGCTCCAACAAGTATAACCTCCACGCATACTAGTCTTGTCAGGTTCATTCAGACCCCCACATCCGAGATGTACCACGACTAGGGAGAGTTTGGGATAGATGATAATTCACATAGCTCCCACTAACTGTGTGATCGGTCATCTATCCGAGGGGACATGTTCAGTATCAATACAGACAGCAATAAAGATATGACATGCTGTAGCCTGGTGTAATATAAATATGAAAGCGATACTCAACAGTAAAATGAAACAAACATATATTATATTACGTTGACCTGTGTAATAGTACATATATGTCCTCTATAAGGGCACCATGCCCTTAGTAAGGACTGTCTCTAGGACATATACACTATCAATCTCCCACTTGGACTAGAGCCAGTCACCTTTATGCCTAATGCCCAGATTAGCATAATGTCTTAAGTGGACTTCCACTGATAAGATCTTGGTGAAAGGATCTGCCACGTAGTCCGTGGTTGAGACACGTTCTATACTAACTTCTCCTCTATCTATAATCTCACGTATAACGTGATATTTTCTAAGTACATGTTTGTTCTTGTTTGTAGATCTAGGCTCCCTAGCTTGAGCGACAGTGCCCGTATTGTCACAATAAATCGTTATTGGACTGGGAGCAGGAACAACCCTCAATTCCTTCAAGAACTCTGAAATCCAGACAGCTTCTTTCGATGCTTCTGATGCAGCAATGTACTCGGCCTCTGTGGATGAGTCAGCAATCGTGGCTTGCTTAGAGCTCTTCCAACAGACAGCTCCTCCGTTCAATTTGAATACGTATCCTGTCTGTGACTTAAAGTCATCAGGATCTGATTCAAATCCAGCGTCGACATACCCAGACATCTTCAATTCTGGTTCTCCACCAAACACCAAGAACATCTCTTTAGTCCGTCTAAGGTACTTAAGAATGTTCTTTACAGCAGTCCAGTGAGGTACTCCTGGATTCTGTTGGTGTCGACAAGTGACACTAAGCGCATATGCCACATCGGGCCTTGTGCAATTCATTGCATACATTATAGACCCTACTGCCGAAGCATAGGACACACGACTCATTGCATTTCTTTCTTCATCAGTTTTAGGACTATCCTTAACTGATAAGACAATCCCATGCCTAGCTGGGAGAAAGCCTCTCTTTGAGTCGTCCATCTTATAACGCTTCAGTATTTTGTCGATGTAGGTGGACTGTGTCATTCCCAACATCCTCTTGGATCTATCTCTAAAGATCTTGATCCCTAGGATGTAGTTCGCTTCACCCAAGTCCTTCATCGAGAAGGTACTTGATAACCAAACTTTAGTCTCTTCTAGCATAGAGACATTGTTTCCCATGATCAAAATGTCATCTACATAAATGATCATGAAAACAACTCCTTTGTCGCTGTGTCTCGCATAGACACAGGGATCTTCCTTGCTTCTGATGAAGTCAAACGATTTGACAGCTTCATCAAAGCGGATATTCCAGCTCCTTGACGCTTGCTTTAGCCCATACAGCAGTTGGCCTGGTTTTACTAATAAAACCTTCCGGCTGTACCATACAAACCTCTTCCTCAACGTTGCCATTGAGGAAGGCTGTCTTTACATCCATTTGCCAGATTTCATAATCATAGTAGGCAGCTATCGCAAGTAGAATTCGAATGGACTTCAATTTTGGTACTCGTGAAAAGGTTTAATCGTAATCGATGCCATACCTTTGCGTGTAGCCTTTTGCCACAAGCCTAGATTTGTGCGTTTGTACCTTGCCATCGGCATCTGTCTTTCGTTTAAAGACCCATTTGCACCCAATTGGTCTAACCCCTTGGGGCAAGTCTACCAAGTTCCAAACTTGGTTCTGGTACATTGAATCCATTTCTAATTCCATGGCCTCTTGCCATTTGTCTGAGTCAATAACAATTATTGCCTCTTTGTAGGTCTCGGGATTTTACCGATCTGATAAACCGACATCAAGTTCACTGATGTCTTCTATCATAAGGCTTTGCTTCTGAGGTCCTCTAAGGATCCTCTTCGACCTACGGAGCTCGACTTGTTCTGGTGCTTTTCTTTTCTGGCTTCGTGTAACACGAACATTATCAGTGGGTACTGATGCAGCTGGTCGTTGGGCGCAACCCTGTTCCCTTGCGGGAGGCTGCTCTTGTGCAACTTGTTGCACAGGTTGGTTGACAACGGGTTCTACAGGTGTGGTTTCAACTGTTGATCTAATCACAGGACTCCCACTGACTATGACATGCCTAGCAAGTGTCATATCATCACCCTTGTCTGCTTCGAAAGCTCCCACTGAACTTGAGTCCAAATCAGAAGATTTAAAGACCTCATGTTCGCGCGTGTCAAAGTCTTGAATTTCTTCAAGTTCTATCATATCATCTAACCTCTCTTCTTCGAGGTATTCAGCTTCTAAAAACTTCACGTTTCTAGACACGATCACCTTGTGATCTTCAGCATGATAGAATTCATAGCCTCTCGTCTGACGAGGATAGCCTATGAAATATACTTTGACACCCTTGGCATCTAACTTATCAGTGAGCATCAGCTTGACTATCGCAGGACAGCCCCAAGGTCTAAGATAGCCTAGTGAAGGCTTCTTTCCCTTCCATAACTCATAAGGAGTTTTCTCCACTGATTTAGATGGTACACGATTCAGAATGTAGATTGCAGTTTGTAGTGCATATCCCCACAGATACTTTGGAAGAGTCGAGAATCCAATCATTGATCTTACCATGTCTAACAGGGTTCGATTCCTCCTCTCAGACACACCGTTTAACTGTGGTGTTCCAGGAGGAGTCCATTGCGATTGAATCCCATTTTCCTTCAAGTAATCGATAAATTCTTCACTAAGGTATTCACCTCCTCGATCCGATCGAAGAGTGACTATCCTTAGGTTCAATTCATTCTCGACCTCATTCCTAAACTCCTTGAATTTTCCAAAGGTCTCGGATTTATTCTTCATAAGAAAGATATATCCATACCTTGAGAAATCGTCAGTAAAGGTAACGAAGTAAGGATAACCCCCACGCGCATGGACTTTAAACGGTCCACATACATCGGTATGTATGAGCTCCAAGCAGCGAGTGACACGAACACCTTGTCCAACAAAAGGTTTGTTCGTCATCTTACCCTTAACACAAGATTCACATGTACCATATGATGCGAAATCAAATGGTTCTAAGTAGTCCAACTTCCTTAGTCTTTGAATCCGTGTTTCATTGATATGGCCTAGCCTACAATGCCATAGATAAGATGGATTATTCTTCTTACTTGAAGACGGTTGTTTGTTATGTATTTGAAATAAAGGTTGACTACTTTGCAAAATATATAAACCATTCACCAAGCGAGCCTTTCCATAATACTGATCATTTAATGAAAAATAACAAGTATTATTCGCAAATCGAAAGGAAAAACCCACATTGTCTAACAATGGAATGGAAATAGTATTTCTGGCAATGGATGGAACAAAATAAACATTATCAAGTTCTAAACATTGTCCCGAAGGTAAATCTATCTTGCTGCGTCCAACGCATTTGGCTTCAACTGGATTGTCGTTCCCAACATTCAAGTCGATTTCACCTCGCTTGACTAGCCTGTGATCAATTAGCCCCTGCACATTATTACAAATGTGTGAGCCACAGGCTGTATCTAATACCCAACCATTGGAGTCACAAGTAGTCATGTTCATTTCAATAACAAACATACCTGAGCCAGAATCTGATGACTTCTTGGCCTGATCTGCCCTAAGCTTAGGGCAATCTTTCTTCCAATGTCCTTTCTGCTTACAGAAAAGACATTCATCTGTGCGCACCGTTCCGCTTCTCTTGAACTTCCTTTTCTGGTTCGGACGCTTAGGCTTATCACTCCAAGTGTTAGCCTTGGCTCCCGACTTTCCCTTACCCTTAGCACCTTTGCTTTTCGGGTTCGAGTTAGACGGTTGCCCAACAAGCATGATCGACTTTTCCTTCTTAGGAAGAGTTTGATCATATGTCTTCAGCAGATTATGAAGTTCAGGCAGTGTGACGTCTTTCGCATTCATCGTGTAATTAATGATGAACTGCGAATACGAACTCGACAATGATTGAAGGACAAAGATCACCATGATCTTGTTCTCTAGCTTAACGCCGGCATTGGCAAGCTTTTCAAAGAGACCAATCATTTTGAGAACATGCTCAGACATGTTCCCTCCTTCACTGAGCTTGCACCTGTGTATGTCTTTGATCAAATCAAATTCAACACTTCTAGCTGTCGTCTTAAAGAGCGACTCAAGATGTTTCAATATCTCATACGGCAACATGCTTTCATGTTGCCTCTGCAGCTCATTGCTCATTGCCGCCATCATAATACACTGCGCGGACTTAGCATCCTCAAGATGCTTATCAGACCTTGCCTTGTTGGCTTGATTCCAAGCAGCAACCTGATCGACAGTCTGATTTTCGGGGCACACGGGAATGACCTCGTCCAAGACGTACTCAATCTTTTCGTACCTCAGCACCAAACGTATATTCCTGATCCAATCTAGGAAGTTTGGTCCGGTTAAAATTTGCTTCTCCAAGACAGCACGGAGCGAGATACTCGCCATATCTAATATCCTAAGGAGAAATAATATAGAACGAAAACAATAAATCAACTATTGAAATATCATTTCTAAATACACAGTCAACATAACTAAAAAACAAGGTCCTTTAGCTGTTTAGCTCCCACTATTTTCACATATGCTTGCCCCCACAACAAAGATACGGGTAATGTCCAACAAGTTACCGTAGTGGCCAAGATCCAAATCCATATTATGCCATACTCCAACGGGGGCTGGTCGCATAGCATAATATGACCGGTAGGACTAGTAAGACTATCCAATTGCGTCACGCAACTCTTGGTTGTTAAATCTAATTTAACCTGATGCCCTACATATTGCACCTATCGAGGTCACTAGATACAATATGCAGTAAGTCATAACCATAGGCTTACTCTAATTTGACGATTACTGCGAGTCTTGTAAGACGAGGTCGCCAATACAAGAAAACGCAATGAAAGTTCAAAATTAAAGCACCCTATGGAAAGCATCTCAGAAATACATATATATATATATATATATACATATTTCCGTACTTATATTGGTTGGGGCTTGTAGCTTGAGGGTTGTTATCAGTCATCTACAAACAAATAAGGGCGCCGCCTACCCATCATGCATGAACGGTCTACACGTAATGGATGCCGCCTATCCATTCTAGTTCTAAACGCGGTCAAGCATATAATGGGTGCCGCCTACCCATACATAAATATGCGGTCCGACATATAAGAGGGCGCCGCCTACCCTCGCATGCATAGCGGTCGAACGGAATGTAAAAATATGGTATTTAAACATGCATTGTCAAACAATAGCATATCGAGCATATGAAACAAGTAGTAGCCTATGTGGATGACAAATGACTTCATAATTTCATTATGAAAATTATAATCCCATACTTATAATCTCTATGAAATAATTGAAAATTTGGACTAGATTGAACATTCGAAAATTCTATTGACCAAGTAGCAATTTTCAAAAACCCGAAGGACGTAATTGTAATTTTAAAAACCTTAGAGGTGTTAAATCTAAAATTCAAAAGTAGAAGGACTAATTTGCAATAAACAATAAATTGATAAATTACAAATAAGCCCTTTAACTTTGTACTAATTAAATTTACCACCTCTAGTTTAAAACAATTACAATTAAATCATATTTATATTCCAAATATAAAATTCAATCCTCAAAACTTTCAAAAATTCGATTTTGGGTCCAACCCGAAAATATATAACTTTCTTTTTTTTTTTTTCTAAACGTGGGACGGGACTAGTCCCGTCCCACCGGTGCCTGCAGCCCCGGGCGCCCGGCGCCCGCGGCACGCGGGTACCGGACGTCGCGCAGGCGGCCCGGTAGAAAAATTATATATAAATTTTTATTTTTATTTTTTGAAAAATATAAATTCTAAATTTATATAAAAACAAAACTTTTGAAAATCGAATTCATCATAGAATCAATTGCATCCACATATCTACAAAATCATACAATATATATACGTATATACGTAATCAATTAACCTTGCTCTGATACCACTGTAAAACCATAAATATCAGCCACCACCCACCACCCACCCCACTATCCAATTTCAAATAAAAAATTAATTTCTCTCTCATACACATACCCCATCCTTCAACCAACCCACCACAACACCAAAAACCACATTTATCCATGCCACCCACCATCCAATCAATTCAATTTATTTGTTTTATTATTTTCTTATTATCATTTAATAATTATAATATAATAATTGTATATTATTATAAAATTACTGTATTAATCTAGAAAAGTTCTCTAATTTTCCGAAATAACAAATTAAGCATTATTATATTAATAAAGTACAACCATTACTAAAATTACTAAAGGAAAAAATTAATATTACAATATCTTTATAAATTGGTTACAACGAAAAACATGAAATGCAGAATTATGGAAAAACGAAATAAAAATACATGGGAAACCTGAAGAGTTTTGGGTACTTTGATAAGTAGAATAAAACTCTGGAAAGAAATCTTCATTTGGCTAGGAGAGAATGAGAGAGAGATTGAGAGTAATTTAGGGTTTTTAGAAGTGTATGAAATATAATGAAGCTAGGTTATATTTATAGATGGAAAAAAATTATGAATTTTAATATATATATATATATATATATATATATATATATATATATATATATATATATATATATCTATATATATATATATATATATATCAGATATATATATAGATTAATAATAAAATATCAGATAATATAAAGATAATAATAAAATCTAAAAGATAATTAAATAGATAAATAGAAAATAAAAAAATGGACAAATAGGAGGGGGACAAGTGTCCCCCTCCATATATGCCACCAGCCGGTGGCTGGTGGCATCATGGGCGCACGTAAACGTGCGCCCATGCATCATCTATTTTTTTTTTTGTTGGGCACAGTGGGGCCCACTGAACAGTGGCCACCAGTTGTGACCCAACAGACCGATATTTTCGGTCTAAGAAAATATGGTCAGAGTTACCCCTAGGGTACGCAGCGGAATTTTAAAAATTTCTTAACATACTGGTTAATTGATTATGCATATGTCGTATATATATAAACACGTCAATTAGAAGACTAACCTTACTTCCAAAGCAGCTTCCAAGTCTTCGTAATATTCCGGTGTATCTTCTCCTTCGTCGAAGTCGAAGATATCTACAATACTCTGTATATCTGCAAGACAATAAGAGTTAGTTTCCAGCTCCTAGAATCCTTCACAGAATCACTTATCACCCCCATTTGTATTTAGCCATAATCCTGGATCGTGTCTTAGGTCAACTGCTTATTCAGAGCTGACATCGACGGGTCCACCAAGGATATGGAGCAACAAATGTAATGATAAAGTCCTGTAAGTGCAGAGGACGAATGGCATCACTTCGACAACTCACCGGTTCCCATAGACACGTCGGTGTAGAATATACATCGATGGGAGTGTCCGGTGGGTACTTCCATTGTTCGATAAAGCTTCTTCGAACAACTATGCGCAGTTATGGGAACGTTCCTTGATTGTCTAACAATCCGTTCCGTGGCCGTGGGATCGGCTCACACTTGCTCCAACAAGTATAACCTCCACGCATACTAGTCTTGTCAGGTTCATTCAGACCCCCACATCCGAGATGTACCACGACTAGGGAGAGTTTGGGATAGATGATAACTCACATAGCTCCCACTAACTGTGTGATCGGTCATCTATCCGAGGGGACATGTTCAGTATCAATACAGACAGCAATAAAGATATGACATGCTGCAGCCTGGTGTAATATAAATATGAAAGCGATACTCAACAGTAAAATGAAACAAACATATATTATATTACGTTGACCTGTGTAATAGTACATATATGTCCTCTATAAGGGCACCATGCCCTTAGTAAGGACTGTCTCTAGGACATATACACTATCATCAAGTACCTATGACCATAAAGCCCGCTGTTGCTACTCAAAGTAACAAGACTTTAAAAGGAAAACAGGTTGCTGAGAAGCAAACTGGAAAGAAAAAGAATGCCGTGAAGCATTCCGCCAAATAAGTTGCTGAAAAGCAAGTTGTTAAGACTAAAGGCAAGATTACTAAAAGTAATCAGAAGTCCTTTGCTGACAAACCTGAATCAAGTAAGGTTGCTGAAGCTAAAGCTCAGCATTCTCCGAAAAGTGGACTAGGTTTCAAAACCAAGCAAAGTCAACTTTTTCATGAGTATAAGCAAAGTCAGCAAAGATACTTCAAAGAGATGAAGAAAATCAAGCCTAAGAGTTCTAAAAAGACTCCCAATGCTAGGACTAGAAGGAACCTTGCTAGAAAAGAACTTACTGAAAAGTATGTTCAGCAAAACGGTCAACAGAGCAAGACACCACATCAGAAAGTGGATTTGACCAGCACGAGTCAAAAGTCTTTCAGCTCAAATCCTCCTAGTTCCTCAGCAAGTAGAAAACAAGTCAAAGTTGAAAAACTTCAGACTTGGGTTTCCACTGGACGCATTCTTGAACATGTTAATGGACATCCATCATTGGATAATTAACTTGTTTGCTCTTGATTGTGCAGACTGCAGCCACGGAGACAAACGATGCAATCTGGCACTTTTATAGTGGTTGTGGAAACCACATGACGGGCAACAAGAATAACCTTATAAACTATAGACGATGGTCTAAAGGTCCAACAATAAGGTTTGCTGGTGGAGGCTCCGGATCTACAAAAGGCTATGGTGATGTGAAGTTAGGATGCATAACCATTTCTGGAGTTCTTTATGTCAAAAATCTAAAGTTTAACCTTTTCAACATGAGTCAATTTGCTGACAAAGGATACTTCATCGAAATTAAAAGTGATGAATGTAAACTTGTTGATTTTGAGATTAAAAAGGTTATAATGATTGCAAGAAGATCAGGAGGCTTGTACACCGTTGATTGGTCTTCAGCAAACGTTGAAAAATGCCTTGTCTCAGATCATGATTGCCTTGCTGAAAAAGCATGGTTATGGCATAAACGAACAAGTCATCTAAACTTCAAGACGCTGAATAAGCTGTCTAAAAAGGCACTTGTAGTTGGATTACCTAGGGTTACTTTTAAGAAGGATGGTGTTTGCAATGCATGTCAGCAAGGAAAGCAAACCAAATCTTCTTTCAAGAACAAGGCAGTACCGTCAACTACAAAACCTTTACAACTCTTACACATGGACTTGTTTGAATCTTCTTCAACAAGATATGCTGGTAAGAAGTATGGTCTAGTCGTGGTAGATGACTATTCAAGATTCACTTGGGTAGTATTCATCAAGCACAAATCTGAAACCAAGACTGAAATACCTAACTTGCTGAATAAACTTGAAGTCATGAAAAATGACAAGGTAAAAGTCATAAGGACAGACCATGGTACTGAGTTTGTAAATCAGTACATAACTGAATATTGTACCTCAAAAGGTATTCAACATCAGTTATCCTCAGTAAGGACACCACAGCAAAACGGTGTTGTTGAACGGAAGAATCGTACCCTGAAAGAAGCCGCAAGAACAATGCTTGCTGACACTGAAATAAGTGAGGCTTATTGGGTTGAAGCGATTAATACCGCCTGCTATACTCAGAATAGATGTTTGATTACTAAGGAATATAACAAAACTCCTTATGAATTGTTTGTTGGAAGACCTCCTAACATCACTCATCTAAGAGTTTTTGGTTGCAAGTGTTTCGTTCTTAACAATGGTAGAGAATACCTAAGAACATTTCAACCAAAGGCAGACGAAGCGATATTTCTTGGCTACTCCTTGCATAGTAAAGCTTATAGAGTTTACAACAAAAAGGCACAAAAGATTGAAGAATCTGTGCATGTTGTATTCTACGAAAAGTCACAAGGTGCGCCTGCTGAAGAAGAAATATCAGAATGTATGAAAAAGCTAATCATACATGAGCAAAGAACTGAATCTGATGCTAGGCAAATCAAGTCAATTGAACTAAATGATGATTCTGACAATGACTCTCCTCCCCGAGTCATGACAAGATAAATATAGTTCACGACAAAGAATTTCCAGCAAAAGATGCGGTTGCTCCGGAAGTTGCTGAAATTACGCAATCTCCAGTGCCTGCTGATGAAATACCTCAGTCCAGCAATGCTGAACAAGCAGTTGCTGACGAACAAATCTCAGCAGAGACACAAATTCCCAGTAGTACTGAACAAGTACATACTGAAGAGTCACATGCTGATGAGCCAACATATCCTGATCCAACAAACAGGAAACCTGTTAATAAATGGATTAGAGATCATCCCTCTACGGATATGATTGGCGATATTAATAAACGCCAAGTGACTAGATCCAAAGCTACTCACGGAATTGCTGAAGAAGCAACTGTCGTAGAAGTAGAATCTTTATTCTCTTGTTTTGTATTAGAAATTGAACCTAAAACCATAGAAGAAGCTTTGAAGCATTCTGAATGCAAGAAGAATTGGATCAATTTGAAAGAAACAAAGTCTGGAAACTTGTGCCACTTGCTGAAGATAAGAAAGCTATTGGTACAAAGTGGGTGTTCAGAAACAAGCTGAGCGAGTGTGGTGAAGTAACAAGAAATAAAGCACGCTTAGTTGCTCAAGGTTACTGTCAGACTGAAGGATTGGACTATGATGAGTCTTACGCTCCAGTTGCAAGATTGGATGCAATTAGGCTTTTCTTGGCCTTTGCTGCTCACAATGACTTATTTGTTTACCAAATGGATGTTAAAAGTGCATTCTTAAATGTTGAACTTGCTGAAGAAGTCTACCTAGAACAACCCCCTGGCTTTGAACTTCCCTCAGAAATCAAGATGGTATACAAGCTTCAGAAAGCTGTATATGGTCTAAAGCAAGCACCAAGAGCATGGTATGATACCTTGGCTAAGTTCTTGCTGGAAAATGGTTTCAAGAAAGGTGAAGTTGACAAAACATTATTTACCATGAACCATGATGGTAAATTAATCTTAGTTCAAATTTATGTGGATGACATAATTTTTGGATCTAAGGACAAGCGACTTTGTGATGATTTTGCCAAACTCATGACAATAAGTTTGAAATGAGTATGATGGGAAAATTGAATTACTTCCTAGGGTTGCAAGTCAAGCAACTCAAAGATGGAATATTCATAAATCAAGCAAAGTATGCGAAAGAAATGCTCATAAAGTTTAGGATCAAAGAGGATGAGAAACCTGAAAAGATCCCTATGAGTGTTGGTACCAAATTGGGCTATACTAAAGAGGACAAAAGTGTTGAAGAACACAAGTATAGGAAGCTCATTGGTTCCTTGTTGTATCTAACAGCAAGTAGACCTGACATTCAGTATGCTGTTTGTGTGTGTGCAAGATTCCAATCTGATCCAAGAGAATCACACTACAAAAAGGCAATTAAAATACTGAAATATGTTAAAGGTACAGTCAATGTTGGATTATGGTATCCTAAAGATTCTGGACTTGAATTGGTTGGCTATTCTGATGCTGATCATGATGGATCAACTCTTGATAGAAAAAGTACCTCTGGAACTTGTCAGTTTTTGGGTACTAGATTAATATCATGGTTCAGCAAGAAGCAAACGTGTGTCGCCAATTCATCTACTGAATCTGAATACATTGCAGCTGGTTGTTGCACGGCTCAAATCCTATGGATTCAGCAACAATTAAGAGATTATGGTATTTCTGCAAAGAAAACACCAATCTTTTGTGATAATACAAGTGCTATTGCAATTACGCAAAATCCTAAGTTTTACTCTAGGACCAAGCACATTGATATTAGACATCATTTCATTAGAGATCATGTGGAAAAAGGTGATATTGAGGTTGTGAAAGTAGGTACTGAAGATCAGCTTGCTGACATCTTTACCAAGCCCCTACCGGATAATAGGTTCGCAATGCTAAGGTATAACCTTGGATTGATTGAACTACCTTAATAAAGGATACACTTAGCAGAATGCTGAAACAGGTATTCAGCAAGCCAAAGTATTCCTGTCTAAAAGACCAAGTCACTGATTTCTTCTAATAAATGATAAGTCACTACATGATTGCTGAAACAGGCATTCAGCAAGTAATTCCTTCAAAACAGGTATTTGTTAGGAAACTTGACCACTTGCTGAGACAGAAACTCAGTAAGAAAAAGAACTTAAGGATTGCTGAGACGGGTACTCAAACAATCAAAAGATACTGAAACAGGTATTCAAGTATCAAAGGAATTCTCTGAGACGGGAACTCAGAAAAAGAGCAAAAGCTCATCTCTCAGATTTTACCAAAGGATGTCTCAAGTTCAAAGAATTTACTGATACGGGAAATCAGAAATGTCTTTTAAACTAAGAAAATATGAGATATCTAAGTAAGGGGGAACTTTCAGCAAGTATCTAGATTGTTAATCCAAACTCGCTGAAAGATTCTTGTCTATTTCAGCAAGCAATCTATCCCGTATTACTCGGTAAAATCAATTTGTGACGTTAAGCTGGCACAGATAAACTCGCAATAAGCATGACATGAAATTCAATCGTGGCCATTGATTAAAAGGAGTTACTAATCTAACGGCTAACAAAACAAAGAGAGAGTGTGCTCTGACGGTTTTAGTTAGTGGGCCACTACGCATTCAATGCAAAGGCTCCACTAACTCCAGTGTTTCTCTGTTTTACCCTTGCTGAGAGCTCAAATCGATTGAGTTTCTCACACACCAGAGACACTATATAAAGAAGGAGTTAGAGAAATGACAAATTTCTTTAACTCACATTTCCTTTCTCTGCAAATTCTAGCCTGAATCTACTGTACCTCCGGTCAAAAAGCAAACTATCTTTTTCATACACATTTTCTTGCTCTATATAAAGAAATGGCTCCCAAGAGACAGTTATCAAAGTCCTCAAAATCGTCAAAGGTTGATAGTGCTGAAACACGCACTACTCCGGTGACTGCTCCGGTGACTACTCTGGCCCAGACACAACGAAAGTTGTGTTGAAAAACGACCGAATCACTGTAAAACCTATGCCTCCGTCATATCTTGACACTGCAAAGTGTGAGATGTTGATGCAATGGGGAGGGTTTGCAAAAGAAAAGTACATTAGGTACTTTTATGAACAAGAACTTGATGACCAAAATGAAGAGGCGCTTGAGTTCATCAAACAGCAAGGCCTCATGAACTTTATCTCTGCTCGCACTAAGAAAGTGAGCATGATTGATACAATGGAATTCTACAACAATGCAGAAATCCAGTCCCTTACAGACAGTAATGGAGTCACTGAAAAAGTGATCCTTACTTATGTTCAGAACACGCAAATCGTCCTGAAATGGACTGATTTAGCGGAGATTTTTCAGATTCCAACCACTGGAACTGAAGATGACGTCACTGCTTCTGACAAAGAAATTGAAGCTTTCTACAGTGACGTCAGAAATGCAAAAATGAAGAAAGGCGAGATAGCTCCCGTGACTTGGACAAAGCACGTTAAGAGAAAGCATCTCTGCCATTCACTTGGTCTAGTAGCTCTGCTACTGATAAAAGTTCTTGACTCCCAAGTTGGAGGAATTGACCAAGTAGGCCTGAGAAGATGGCCATTGCTGATGCATATCTATGAAAATAAATCGGAACTTAACTGGGCTAAGTACATTTTCAACAGGCTTGTTGATTGTGTCACTAAGTTTAAGGTAAAGGTAGAAGACAACAAGGTCTCACCTTCCTTTCCAGTTATGTATGGAATCAAGATATGCTATATCCTTGAACATTTCAGGATTCAGCTAAGAAACCCATTGCCAATCAAGAAATCTGTGTGCAATGTGGGAAGATCTTTCTACAAGCAGAATGTACCTAAGATTGCTGGAAAGAAAACCAAGAAGACAACAACTGCAAATGTTGTCAGCACAAGCCAGCAAGAAAGGTATACAACAACTGCAGATGTTACCACTCAGCAACTTAGAGATGAAACTGCTGTTGGTGGTGGTAACACAAATGAAACTGCTGTAGAAAATCAACAAGGTACGTGTACAACACCTGTTGCTGAAAAGGCAACAATAGATGACTCTGGGAAACTGGAGAAATCTAAAAAGAAAAAGAGGAAAGCTGATGATGACACTCAGACTACAGCGTCATCAGCAAACCCCGTACGTAAGAGGAAACGGACAAGCAACAAAAGAAATAAGACACTGGCTTCTCAGTCAGTCCCTAATGTCCAAGACTCCTCAGTCAATTCCCAGACAAATGCTGAAACGCATTTGCCAGTAGATGTTGCTGAAGTAATTACTGAAATATATATCAGCAATGTTGAAGTGTTTGCGGAAGCCTTCAACAATCAACTTAACGTTGATAACTCTACTGAGAATAGACCACAAGGCAGTGGAAATGAAATTCCTGCCCAAGTCCCAGATATCTACATTGTAGATAATTTGGATGATCAAACCATGGAACCAGTAAGCGACATTGCTGCTGATATGCAAAGAGCGGCACTTGCTGATGCTGCTGAACAGATGGTTGCTGAACAAGCAACTCATCAAGTTGTTGAAACCCAGCTTGCTGAAGGACCAGTTGCTGAAATAGCAATGGTTCCAGTTCCTGAAGTTGCTGAAACTCAAGAAGCATTATTCAAAGACGCATCTCTTGATGCTGAGAATACTGGCCCAAGTTCACCCAAGACATCAATTGACAAAGTCCAGCTTGTACTGGAAGATTTAAGCAAACAAATGGAGTTGGAGATTGAAGAATCATCCAACAAGTCAATTGATCTCTTCATGACAAGCAGTGAGCTTAAAGGTCAAGATGCTTCTGCTCAACTTGTCATTTCAGAGACAAGGGAGATTGCTGAAACCGCACAACTTTCTCAGTTAGAGCAAAATCAGAAGTCTGCTGAAGAAACAGTCCAAGAAGCTGAAGAAACTGTTAATGCTGA
Organism: Plantago ovata; assembly: GCA_028274465.1. Taxonomy (NCBI): domain Eukaryota; kingdom Viridiplantae; phylum Streptophyta; class Magnoliopsida; order Lamiales; family Plantaginaceae; genus Plantago; species Plantago ovata. Next base: position 102,821,221 of record CM051456.1, on the reverse strand, counting down.
AAGGACTGAGCCACAACCTGTCCTTCCTCAGCCGGTAGTTAATTCAACCATCAGTAAAACTTCAAATTCTGAAAATTGTTCTTTTGCTAAAATTGATAGTGTATATGTCCTAGAGACAGTCCTTACTAAGGGCATGGTGCCCTTGTAGAGGACATATATGTACTATTACACAGGTCAACGTAATATAATATATGTTTGTTTCATTTTACTGTTGAGTATCGCTTTCATATTTATATTACACCAGGCTGCAGCATGTCATATCTATATTGTTGTCTGTATTGATACTGAACATGTCCCCTCGGATAGATGACCGATCACACAGTTAGTGGGAGCTATGTGAGTTATCATCTATCCCAAACTCTCCCAAGTCGTGGTACATCTCGGATGTGGGGGTCTGAATGAACCTGAGAAGACTAGTATGCGTGGAGGTTATACTTGTTGGAGCAAGTGTGAGCCGATCCCACGGCCACGGAACGGATTGTTGGACAATCAAGGAACGTTCCCATAACTGCGCATAGTTGTTCGAAGCAGTCTTTATCGAACAATGGAAGTACCCACTGGACACTCCCATCGATGTATACTCTACACCGACGTGTCTATGGGAACCGGTGAGTTGTCGAAGTGATGCCATTCGTCCTTTGCACTTACAGGACTTTATCATCACATTTGTTGCTCCATATCCTTGGTGGACCCGTCGATGTCAGCTCTGAATAAGCAGTTGACCTAAGACACGATCCAGGATTATGGCTAAATACAAATGGGGGTGATAAGTGATTCTGTGAAGGATTCATCTCTCAAGTGTAGCACAGGAGAGCACTGCTCGTAGTCTGCATAGTTGTGTTGGTAAAGTCACTGGCCAGTGCAAATGATATATTATGATGGTCATAAGTATATCTTAACCAAACAACTCCCTGAGACGCCCGTGGATGTATTATTGGGATAGACACTTCATCGATCCTAGATACATCCGAGCAAGTCAGATGAAGGGACGTTACCATCGCCGCGTTGAGCGCAACAGGCTTCGCAACGAAAGGGTTAGCTTTGAGAAACCTCTCAAACGTCCTCGCGTATTAATATTGCAAATGGAACCGTCTAGGAATTCCATGTTGCATAGTCTAGGACTTGCTTAATAGGATGAGGCCCTATGGGTCACACTATGCGGTGATTCAGCCTATCAGGATATCCTTGAAGATGGAATCGCAATTAATTTGGAATTAATTGTGATTGATGGATTATAATTGACTTGGAATTAATTATAATAATTGGTGGCTCAATTATTGATTTGGAATTATTAATTGAATTGACTAATTAATTGTATTTTATGTAAATACAATTAAAGATTATATTTTGGAAATATAATGGAGGTTTGATTGTAAAGGATATGTTAATTTAGAATTAACATATGCACTTGGGCAAAATCTACTTGGAGTTTGGATTGCCTTAGAAATATAAGTGGGTCCCAAAAGTGGGACCCACCTCCCGTAGGACAGGCGCGCGTGGCTGAGTAGGGGAAGGAGTTTGACTCCTTCCTCTATTAGAAGTCCAAGGGATAAGTTAGATTTTCCTGATGGAGTTTTAATTTGATTGGGAATGAATCTAGACTTGATATTGGTTTCCTTGTGCAATAAGAATTAGATTCTTATTCCTTTACGAAGTCTAATTGCTTATACTTTAGGCTTCTATAGACTACTATATATAGTAGACTATTAGAGAGAGTTTTATATACGATTTGAAACACAGTTTTGAACACGAGTTTCAGACACAGTTATTCTACCCAGTTTTCTTAGAGAAAATAAAACTCTCCCCTCCTCCCCTTAGCCTCACGCGCGCGCACACCGCCACCGGAGGGAATTGCCGCCCCGTCTTCTTGGTCACATAAAGAATATCCTAGCATTCTTCTGATAGGCTGTTCATCCGTGGATACCAAGGTTGAGGTTCTAGGAGCTGGAAACTAACTCTTATTGTCTTGCAGATATACAGAGTATTGTAGATATCTTCGACTTCGACGAAGGAGAAGATACACCGGAATATTACGAAGACTTGGTAGCTGCTTTGGAAGTAAGGTTAGTCTTCTAATTGACGTGTTTTTATATATACGACATATGCATAATCAATTAACCAGTATGTTAAGAAAATTTTTAAAATTCCGCTGCGTACCCTAGGGGTAACTCTGACCATATTTTCTTACAAAAATTATTCTTTCTCTACAGACTTCTCAAGATGCAAGTCAGATGGTTGCTGAAGCCTCTGCACCAGAACCAACACTCCCTGCTCAGCAGGTAGTTAATAATTTTGGTATAAAAACTAAGTATGACAGCTTAGTACTTGTGTCTAATTTTAATTTATTTCAGGATGAACAAATGGAGGATGCTACTCAAGCTCCTCATGGAATGGAAATTGTACTACATGAGCTTGCTGACTCTCAGCAGGTAAATCATGTCTCAGATTTAAACTCTAAAACAATTCTCCAAACCAATCCTGTTCTAAATAAAATTCTTTTTCAGGCTCAAAAGGAGACCACTGAAGTGGTACTCATCACTGAAGATCAGCAAGTAAGTTCTGAAGAACTTTACTTGAACTTCAAGAGGACAACTTTGTCAAGAGTTGCTAAGTCCGTCAGCAACTGGCAAAGGTACAGGAGAATGGACTTCTCAGATCTTCACCTTCATCTCTCAAATGAGAAAAAGAGAACTTCACTGTTAAAGCTCGAAACATTTGTCCACTCCATCCTTCCTGAAGAAATGACATATTCTCAGCAAATGAGCTCAAATCTGATTGCTCAAATCAGAGAGAATATGAAGGCCAAATTTAAGAGTGCCTCTCCAGCTGAACAAGCTGTGATGCTCAAAGGTCTTTTTGTTCCTGTGGTGGCTGATCCCCACAAATTAACTGAGGAAGAGGAAGTGACAAGTGTTGCTTTGTATAAGCATGTTGAGCTAGTCATTCTGACAGATGATGAAGAAGAAGAAGAAGATGAGAACATTCCCACTGATCCCAGTGATGATGAAGGGAAAGATTCTAAGGACAAGAAAGATGACGATGATGACAATCAAGGTCCAACTCCTGGTGCTGGTGGATTGAAGTTAACAGTTGCTGAAAACACTCAATCTGACAATCAGCAAGCTGAACAACAACAATCTCAGCAAAAATCTCAACCTCCTCCTGCTGCTGCTGAAAATCAAGCACCTGTCCAAGGTGCTGATACTGAAGAAGAATACGCCAGAAAAAGGGCTGCCTTGAAAAATGGCAAGAGTCCAGTTTCTGATGCCAAGGTTACTGAAAAAAACCTTGAAGATGAGGATGAAGAAGATGAAGATTACCAACGAGCTCTACAAAACAGTCTCGTGATCCATGCAAGGCATACGCAGGATCTGGAAATTGGTGAATCTTCAAGACCAAAATCAAAGGAAGTTCCATCCCTTCCACTTACTACTGGCGAAACTCCAGTTATTGAGTCTCAAACGTTGCCTTCAGCAACTACTCAATTAAAACTAACTACTGGCGAAACTCCAATAATTGAGCCACAAACTCAATTGAAACAACTATCTACTGGTGAAACTCCAGTCGTTGAGTCTGAAGCGTTGCCATCAGCAACCACTCAACAAAAAGGAAGTGAAGCTACTGATAAAGGTTCAAAAGTTGCTCAACTTGATGAATCTGAGGATGATGACGACTTGTCAGAAAATGATGATGAACAATCCAAGCGAGACCCAAAAGTTGTTCAGATTCCTCCTCCTGATTACATCAATGATTTAGACGATGGTCTAAGAGCAGAATTGCTGACGCGTGATGATCAGTTTGCTTCCGAAATTAAGGTTCATTCCTTGACACCTCATTTAGTGCCGTTCCCAAGAGTTGAGGAGTTTACTCCCAGAATTCTAGCACTAAAGCAAGTCCATGATGCCTGCAAAGCTGAAGATGAGGCATTGCTTGCTGAGAGCCCACTTGACATTGGAAAAATATTAGCTACAGTGCTGAGACGCACTACAACTTTGACAATAGCTCAGAGAGATATCAGTCTTTATCACAAGAGCTATGAAGAAGATGTAAGTCAGGCGCTCAAGCTTGCAAAGAATGCTCTTGTCAAGGCTCAGAATATTATGGATGAGAAGGCCGCAACAGAGAAAAGACATGAAGAGAACATGATGAATATTCAAAAAGAGTTGGCAACAATGAACTCTGACCAACAAGAAATCATCATGAAATATAACAGTCTCAACACTCTTGCTGAAAATTGCAATGAGTTTTATTCTCTGCACATCACTCCGATGTTGCAATCCATGTCTAAGGGGGAAAAGAAGAACACTAGAAAAAGCAATCAAACCCCTCCTACTCCTGCTGCTGAAGTGCCACTTCCATTAGAACCTCTTGTTGAAAGAGAGCAAAGTTCTAAAAGACAAGCAGAATCTGAGTTAAATTCAGCAAGTACCAAAAAGAGAAAAACCGCTGCTGAAACTCAAGATTTCTGTCACACTGAAAGTCATCACAATCTGAATGAAGATGATGAAGAAGATGATGACAATCAAACTATAGCTCAAGCCATAAGAGCTAGACCCTTAACAGCCATAACTCCGTCTGGCCACTCAAGGCATTTTTCGTCTGACTCTTCAGCAAGAGATCAAGACAATGCTAAAACAAGAAGAAGAAGGCAAAGACAGGAAGAGAAAAGGCTGGCCAGCATTGCTATTGGCTCCGACATCGAATATACAAAGACCAGCAATGAGGAAACCACTCAAAATGTAATCAGAAACATTCATGGTTGCTGGATTTTAAAGCTGGAAGACTTGCTAGTAAATGAGTTCTTTCCTACAGCCATTTTGAATCAAATGTTCAAATGGATTGAACTCAAGGTCCAAAGAAATCAAAGAGAAGAATCCCTTCCAAGAAATGTTGCTGGGAAATGGTTGAATCTAGAGGTCTATGTAAGAAGAGTTGCCATTGGTAAGACATACAAGCAAGAACCAAATCTGATCAAACCTCCTGGCATTGCTTACTACGCTGACCCGGTAACAAAGAAACCTAAGAAGAAACTTGGATTGATTCCTTATGAGTACTTCTATCTCACTGCTAAGGATCAAGAAGAAGATCTTCTCTGGTTAAGAAAGATTCATCCGAAAAGCATTTCAGATACACAGCTTCTCCATGCCAGCAATTGGGGCATGCATTTGTGGGTAATTAACTACATGGAAATGAATGCTGAAAAGCATCATCATACTGCCTGCAAAAATGCAAGAATTCTTCAACTACAAGTCCGTAGGCTTCTGGAAAAAACTACGATAAGGATTGTGTTGAATTCACTGCACTTGCTGAGAAGAGTGTAAGAGAGATTTTGAGAAAATCCTCTGAAAGAGCTTAAGTCCCTGCAATAGTTTTTGTTAAAGTTTTTGTTTGTTGATCCTTTGTTATCTATGCTTTCATGTAAACTTCTGATTGATAACTTTCAGCAATAAATTCTTTTGACTCTTATTGGTTTTTGATTATGCAACTTACTTATGCTTACTGTTTATTTATTCAAGTATGCTTGCATTAATCAACTGATTTATTCAATATCAGAAACCTCTAAAAGGGTAACAATTAATTTAGCCATGGATTGCTAACATCAAAAAGGGGGAAATTTGTTAGGAAACTTGTAATTTTGATGAGCAATTAACCATGCTAAATTAAGGAAAGTCCAGTAACTAGTACTCTTAAGGTCCATAGGAATTTAGAAATTTAAGGACATTGTAAAAGAGGAACGTTTGCTGATGACTTAGTTAGGTGTTAGATAAGTTATTTCTTTTGCGTATGATGTATTTTATTTCCTGAAAAGAAAATATCTTATTGATGCTTAGCTTTAATGTATCTTATTTTCTGAAAAGAAAATAACCTATTGAAGCATTTGCTGAAGATATATTTTGTTTATTACAAACAAATTATTGAAGCAAATAAGAAACCGGTCAGAATCTTGAAGACTTTTGAAGATCTGAAGACTTGAAGAATTGAAGACTTGAAGATTGCTGAAGACTGGTAAGGCACGTGTTGCTCAGAAAGTGGAATTTTCAGCAACAACATTGCATAAGTGAAAATCTGAAAGACAGAGTAGGTTGTACTTGCTGAAACTGAGACTGACCACTTGCTGATAAACATATGTGACCTCTTGTTGAATGTACGAGAATTTGCGCTCCAATGTTACTGTTTGAATTCTATTCAAAAGTGCATTTAATGCAAAGCATGCACGCGAAGGACATGAAGACTAGAAGACAAACAAAGTCGCTGCTGAAAGTACAAAAGCAAGATAGTGACATGTTAAGGAACAAAAGCCTTAGGATTTGAAATTCAAACGGCTCCTTACTTGCACTATAAATAGAGGTCATCCGGCAAAGAGTTGAAGTGTGTCAACAACGTGATCAAACTCTCACTTGTGCTTAAAAACTCACAAACCTTCAAACACTCTTACTGCCATTGATCCGTTCCAAGACTTAAAGCTTGAAAAAGCTACTTGTGAAGAAGTAGAACAAACTCGGCTAAGAAATTAGTTAAGTGTTCTTTCTTTCGAACAAGAACAAGTCTTGACACCAGAAACAATCAAACTTGTTTACTGCAAAGTTTTCTTGGATTACTTGTTGTAACTGAATAAGTTATAATTAAGTCATCTCACCCCAAAACTCTCTAACTGAAAATACACCCTTTCAGGCGTGATATTCAGGGGGAACTTAATCGAGCATAGTTTTGCTGATTAAAAGTACCAAGTTTGGTGGAGAACAAGGTTGAGTTCTCTAGTTTAGGTTGGAGACAAAGCAAGTGTGCTTTGGTTTCTGTTGAATCGCTTTAGATAGGAGATTGTAAGGAACCTCAATCATATCTTAGTGGATTCAGTCCTAGAAAGGACGAAGTGGATTAGTTGAGAGATTACGCCACTCTCAGATACCACTATAAAAGTGTTTGTGTGATTTACTTACTGCATTTAGCTTTCAGCAATTTATATCTGTTTGTACACAGTCACTCAATTCACTTGCTGAAACCCTTTACTTGCTGAAAGAGCACTTAATTGTTTCAAAGACTTCTGCTCTCTGATTTTAAGTATCAGCAAACTAAGCTACTGTAAAGTAACTTACGCTTGCTGAGAAAGTTAAGTATCAACAAACTCATTACTGAAAAGTAATAAGTACTTGCTGAGAAAGTTTTAAACGACGAAAGTTTGAAAAGACTATTCACCCCCCCCCCCTCTAGTCTTATCTTGTTGTTTAAAGGGACCAACAATTTCCAATGCCGAGGCAATATTTGGGAGGAAACCGCAGAAGCCGTCTGGGTAGTTTTCGAAAGGCTTGCTAAGGGTTCGCAGTTCAAGGACCCAAGAGCAATGGTTAGGAGAGGTCGACATGAAGCTCCACCGACTCAAGAAGCCCCTATGTATAGGGGGAATGGGGATCAATTCGAGTGCTTTACCAACGAATTGAAGCAAGTCCTCAAGAGCGCCACCGGAACAACTGTTTCGAACGAAGTATGCCGAATATGCAAGAACCATGGGCATGGGGCTCATATGTGTAGATCAGATCTAGCACGAGAAGATGTTCACTTGGGAAACCGTAGTAATCCTACTCCTAAGGACGAAGCATCTACATCCAAGTCAGCAACTCTCATGGATAATTTACAGAAATTGGTGGATTTCACCCAAGTGTTTTTGAAGAGATACGAGGAGGATTCGGCAAAGATCAATGCTCGTCTGGATCAATTGGAAGCTAGAGCTAGTAGAGAGCAAGGGAAGTTACATAGCAGCACTGAGAGGTCCATGTCGATCAACTTGGTGGGAGATCAACCAGTGGAAATCACCATTAAGCAAGTTGCTAAGTGGGAGTGTTACAAAGATGAAGAGCCTCCACTAGCCAAGGAGGAAGAGAAGGACCTTGGTACTGATGAGAGTGGAAAGAAGCAAGAGAATCCCGAGCCACTCCCTCAAAGTTTCGATGTTAAGGTCGGGATTGGCGAACTTGAAGATGTCCGTGCCACACTAGACACGGGATCTTACTCGAACGTGCTCCCTTTGAATGTGTTTGAGAAGAGTAACCTTGGAAAACTATTTGACCATAGGGCTATTGTGCAAATGGCGGATGGATCCTTTGTGAGACCCGAAGGCGTTGTGAAAAATGTGTTGGTCAAGATTGGTGAAGTATCTGTATACACCAATTTTGTAGTTATGCCGGCGTCTGCACCTGGGACGGGGGATGTCATTCTCTTGGGACGAACGTTCTTGACTAAGCTACGCTCCGTGATGGACATCTGCCAAAGAACTTGCACTATTGAAGTGGAAGGCAAGCAACATGTGTTGCAAGACATATCTGATCCACCTGATCCGCCTGATAATTCTTTCACTACTCACTACTGTGGTCTTACAGCCTATATTCTTTCTTATTCACAGGTTCGTGGCATGGAGAGGAGATCGATGAAGGGGAAGTCTAGTACCCGCAGAAAGAAGAGATAGGCGCGGACAGGAGTCGAGTCAAAGACTTTAAACAATGGCGCTATCCGGGAGGCAACCCGGAGATTTTATCGCTTTCTTTACCGCTTTAGATTTTATCTCACGAGTTGGATTGAGTATTATAGGTCACTTATACAAGCATTAGCTCTCACCTTGGATCCACTTTCGACGTTCGGGACGAGCGACGACATTCAGGTTTGGGGAGGAGGTTATCGCTGGTTATCTCTATACTTATCTTGCTTATGATAAACTCGTGAAATTTTTTGCATTTGCACGTTTACTGCTTTCCTAGGATAGTCTTACATGTTTTTTATGGAGTTTATTGCCGAATTTTTTGAACTTTTTTATTGGGTAGATCAACCAACTATGCCATTAATCGTATGCTTCATCTCTATGAATTTGTTTGAGGTTTTTCTCGCTTGGCTTGTCACATTTATGTATTGCACTTAGTTAAGCATGGTAGTCTCGACATCACTTAGTGGTGTTTTCTCTATTGCGGTTCACGAAGGCTTTTATAATAGGATGATGCATGTTAGGGTCTTATGGTTGTTTCCCGAGAAATTATGTACCTAAGAGGCAACAAGTCTTCACCATGCTTTGAGATTGCTAAATGCCTAGGAAGGAGGTAGTGTGAGGTTGTGTGATCCTTTGTTTATAACCTATTCTTCCGAATAGGTTTGGGGAGGGGGTTACACCATCATTAGACTTGTTTCTGTTTTTCATTTTCGTATCGTGAGTTTATTTTTCCTTTTCCGTAAATTTTGTACTCCAACATATTCTTTCGAATAGGTTTGGGGAAGTCGTGTGAGTCATTTTGTTCCTCTTTTTGTTATGCTACTGCTGGCTAGAAAAATCGAAAAAAAAGAAAGAAAAAAATTCCAGAAAAAAAAAGAGAAAAAGAAAAAGAAAAAAAGAATCTGGAAAGAAAAAAAAAGAAAAAAAAGAAAAGACCCCAAAAAAAAGCAAAGAAGAGTCCAAAAAAGAAAGCCAAATAGCAGTTAGCAAAGTGTTGAGTCTTTTCCATTCTTGTAATGTTCGTAATCGTGTTTTTCTATTTTTGTTCTTTTTTGTCTTGAGTGTCATCTGTTCTAGACCACCCTCGTCCTGCCATTCAGGAAGTGGTGAATAGCTTAAGACTTTACTTGAGAGATGGGTAGAATAGGGGAGTGTTATCTTTTATAGGGAACCCTCTTTCGTTTGATGAGAGCCAGTACTGGTTCGACCTCTTTTGAGGAAAAGTCTTAACATGGTGGAACAGCAGTAAGTCCTCAGTTTCATAGGCACGGGGCAACCATTCGTATCTTAGCATGCTTCATTACGTCGTCACTGACTAGGTTCAGGTAGAGAATGTTACGAGAGACTATCTTGTCTTGACATAAGTGCTTATGTGGATGTGTATAAGTCAATCGAGGTATTCTTCAACCTATATTCATGCTTTGATTTATATGGTTTTTGTTCATATGTTATTTGGTAGATTCAGTAGATTAGTTCATTTTACTTGGCATGAGACTCCATTTTGTGTCTTGCATGTTTTTTGCATTAGAGTCTAGCTTAGTTGCTTGAGGACAAGCAAAGGTTCGGTTTGGGGAGTTTGATGAATGTGTATTTTACACTTTCATTCGAGTCTTTTTCACTTATTTTTGCTATCCTCTATGTTAATTTAGCTATATTTTAATGCATTTTATTAGAATAGTGTCACGTTTCCCTTTAGATTTTATTTTACAGGTTTTGGTTGAAATTCGAAGATTTCCGGACAATTATATTGAAGTTGACAAGGAATTGGTGTTCCAGAAGCCTATTTGGAGTATCTGAAGGTTTCCGGATGGGATTTGGAGTCTAGGGGCCGAATCTGGAGGTTAGAAGGCTACTAGAAGTCAGAAACCGAGTCCGAAAAGGGGAAGAAATCCAAAAACGCGTCGAAAACGCGGAATTCCGCGAGAAATTCTCTGGGGCGAACCGCCCCACAGTATTTCGGGGCCTATATATAGTTGCTCAGTTTTCTCCGAAAATCATATCTTTCCAGACCTACTTTCTCACCTCTCTCTATAGTTTTAGGTAGGAACTTCCCGGGGCCTGTCCTGGGAGTTCCGTAGCTTAGGGGATACTTTTTCATATCGGATTGGAGCTCGTAGGATCGCAATTCTTCGGAGATTGACAACCTTCGGTAACTTGTATCTTACAGTTTAATCTACTTATTTTATATATCTTTCAATATGTTTTCTTCCATGATTTCTAGTGATTGCATGCCTATTATGAGTAGCTAAACTTATCGTTGGTGGTAGTATGTGAATTCTTAGCGAAGGGAAGATAATCATGCTAATGGCTATATCGCGCATTATACTCCGTGTCATTGCTTTATTTCGTTGATCAGGCACAGCCTAAATTCTCGTATGTTGTATTAATTATTATGCACAATTGGACACTTGTCGACCTGTATGCGAGTTTATCTTCGTAGTGTTGAATAATTACGGAACACAATAGGACAACAGTGATTGACTTGTCAGACCAGTTATCTTCGTAGTGCTTAATATTTGCAACAGGACACTAGATTGATTCAAAGATCTCTATGCAAGACCGAGGAATTTATGCATGATTATCGACCCGTTATGCTAAAGAAGGACCATACTATCACCAATCTCCATTATCTGTTAGAAAAACCATTTGCTATCTATCTGCTGTTTATATTCTCTTGTTAAATAGATAAAGCTAGTTATAGTCCTGAGAGGTCAACGTAATATAATATATGTTTGTTGCATTTTACTATTGAGTATCGCTTTCATATTTATATTACACCAGGCTGCAGCATGTCATATCTTTATTACTGTCTGTATTGATATTAAACATGTCCCCTCGGATAGATGACCGATCACACAGTTAGTGGGAGCTATGTGAGTTATCATCTATCCCAAACTATCCCTAGTCGTGGTTCATCTCGGATGTGGGGGTCTGAATGAACCTGACAAGACTAGTATGCGTGGAGGTTATACTTGTTGGAGCAAGTGTGAGCCGATCCCACGGCCACGGAACGGATTGTTGGACAATCGAGAAACGTTCCCATAACTGCGCATAGTTGCTCGAAGAAGCTTTATCGAACAATGGAAGTACCCACCGGACACTCCCATCGATGTATACTCTACACCGACGTGTCTATGGGAACCGGTGAGTTGTCGAATTGATGCCATTCGTCCTTTGTACTTACAGGACTTTATCATCACATTTGTTGCCCCATATCCTTGGTGGACCCGTCGATGTCAGCTCTGAATAAGCAGCTGACCTAAGACACGATCCAGGATTATGGCTAAATACAAATGGGGGTGATAAGTGATTCTGTGAAGGATTCATCTCTCAAGTGTAGCACAGGAGAGCACTGCTCATAGTCTGCATAGTTGTGTTGGTAAAGTCACTGGCCAGTGCAAATGATATATTATGATGGTCATAAGTATATCTTAACCAAGCAACTCCCTGAGACGCCCGTGGATGTATTATTGGGATAGACACTTCATCGATCCTAGATACATTCGAGCAAGTCAGATGAAGGGACGTTACCATTGCCGCGTTGAGCGCAACAGGCTTCGCAACGAAAGGGTTAGCTTTGAGAAACCTCTCAAACGTCCTCACGTATTAATATTGCAAATGGAACCGTCTAGGAATTCCATGTTGCCTAGTCTAGGACTTGCTTAATACGGTGAGGCCCTATGGGTCACACTATGTGGTGATTCAGTCTATCAGAATATCCTTGAAGATGGAATCGCAATTAATTTAGAATTAATTGTGATTGATGGATTATAATTAAGTTGGAATTAATTATAATATTTGGTGGCTCAATTAATGATTTGGAATTATTAATTGAATTGGCTCAATTAATTGTATTTGGAGCATTGTAGATATCTTCGACTTCGACGAAGGAGAAGATACACCGGATTATTACGAAGACTTGGAAGCTGCTTTGGAAGTAAGGTTAGTCTTCTAATTGACGTGTTTACATATATACGACATATACATAATCAATTAACCTGTATGTTAAGAAAATTTTTGAAATTCCGCTGCGTACCCTAGGGGTAACTCTGACCGTATTTTCTTACAGTGGTATCAGAGCGAGGTTAATTGATTACGTATATACGTATATATATTGTATGATTTTGTAGATATGTGGATGCAATTGATTCTATGATAAATTCGATTTTTAAAGTTTTGTTTTTTATATAAATTTAAAATTTATATTTTTCAAAAAAAAAAATTAAATATATATATATTTTTTCGACCGGGCAGCCTGCGCGACGCAGGCGGCGGCGGCGCCTGCGGCAGCAGGCGCTCGGGGCGCCGGGCGCCTGCAACCGCGGCGCCCGGTACCCGCGTGCCGCGGGCTCCGGGCGCCCGGGGTCCCGTCCCATGTTTTTCAAAGAAAAAAAAAAATTTATATATGTTTTCGGGTTGAACCCAAAATCGAATTTTGAAAGTTTTGAGGATTGAATTTTATATTAGGAATATAAATATGATTTAATTGTAATTGTTTTAAACTAGATGCATTAAATTTAATTAGTATAAAGTTAAAGGGCTTATTTGTAATTTATCAATTTATTGTTTATTGCAAATTAGTCCTTCTACTTTTGAATTTTAGATTTAACGCCTCCAAGGTTTTTAAAATTACAATTAAGTCCTTCGAGTTTTCGAAAATTGCTACTTGGTCAATAGAATTTTCGAATATTCAATCTAGTCCAAATTTTCAATTATTTCATAGAGATTATAAGTATGGGATTATAATTTTCATAATGAAATTATGAAGTCATTTGTCATCCACATAGGCTACTACTTGTTTCATATGCTCAATATGCTATTGTTTGACAATGCATGTTTAAATACCATGTTTTTACATTCCGTTCGACCGCTATGCATGCGAGGGAAGGCGGTGCCCTCTTATATGACGGACCGCGTATTTATGTATGGGTAGGCGGCACCCATTATGTGCTTGACCGCGTTTAGAACTAGAATGGATAGGCGGCATCCATTACGTGTAGACCGTTCATGCATGATGGGTAGGCGGCGCCCTTATTTATTTGTAGATGACTGATAACAACCCTCAAGCTACAAGCCCCAACCAATATAAGTACAGAAATATATATATGTATGTATTTCTGAGATGCTTTCCATAGGGTGCTTTAATTCTGAACTTTCATTGCGTTTTCTTGTATTGGCGACCTCGTCTTACAGACTCGCAGTAATCGTCAGATTAGAGTAAGCCTATGGTTATGACTTACTGCATATTGTATCTAGCGACCTCGATAGGTACAATACGTAGGGCATCGGGTTAAATTAGATTTAACAACCAAGAGTTGCGTGACGCAATTGGATAGTCTTACTAGTCCTACCGGTCATATTATGCTATGCGACCAGCCCCCGTTGGAGTATGGCATAATATGGATTTGGATCTTGGCCACTACGGTAACTTGTTGGACATTACCCGTATGTTTGTTGTGGGGGCAAGCATATGTGAAAATAGTGGGAGCTAAACAGCTAAAGGACCTTGTTGTTTAGTTATGTTGACTGTGTATTTAGAAATAATATTTCAATAGTTGATTTATTGTTTTCGTTCTATATTATTTCTCCTTAGGATATTAGATATGGCGAGTATCTCGCTCCGTGCTATCTTGGAGAAATAAATTTTAACCGGACCAAACTTCCTAGATTGGATCAGGAATATACGTTTGGTGCTGAGGTACGAAAAGATTGAGTATGTCTTGGACGAGGTCATTCCCGTCTGCCCCAAAAATCAGACTGCCGATCAGGTTGCTGCTTGGAATCAAGCCAACAAGGCAAGGTCTGATAAGCATCTTGAGGATGCTAAGTCCGCGCAGTGTATTATGCTGGCGGCAATGAGCAATGAGCTGCAGAGGCAACATGAAAGCATGTTGCCGTATGAGATGTTGAAACACCTTGAGTCGCTCTTTAAGACGACAGCTAGAAGTGTTGAATTTGATTTGATCAAAGACATACACAGATGCAAGCTCAGTGAAGGAGGGAACATGTCTGAGCATGTTCTCAAAATGATTGGTCTCTTTGAAAAGCTTGCCGATGTCGGCGTTAAGCTAGAGAACAAGATCATGGTGATCTTTGTCCTTCAATCATTGCCGAGTTCGTATTCGCAGTTCATCATTAATTACACGATGAATGCGAAGGACGTAACACTGCCTGAACTTCATAATCTGCTGAAGACATATGATCAAACTCTTCCTAAGAAGGAAAAGTCGATCATGCTTGTTGGGCAACCGTCTAACTCAAACCCGAAAAGCAAAGGTGCTAAGGGTAAGGGAAAGTCGGGAGCCAAGGCTAACACTTGGAGTGATAAGCCAAAGCGTCCGAACCAGAAAAGGAAGTTCAAGAGAAGCGTAACGGTGCGCACAGATGAATGTCTTTTCTGTAAGCAGAAAGGACATTGGAAGAAAGATTGCCCAAAGCTTAGGGCAGATCAAGCCAAGAAGTCATCAACTTCTGGCTCAGGTATGTTTGTTATTGAAATGAACATGCCTACTTTTGACTCCAATGGTTGGGTATTAGATACAGCCTGTGGCTCACACATTTGTAATAATGTGCAGGGGCTAATTGATCACAGGCTAGTCAAGCAAGATGAAATCGACTTGCATGTTGGGAACGACAATCCAGTTGAAGCCAAACGCGTTGGACGCAGCAAGATAGATTTACCTTCGGGACAATGTTTAGAACTTGATAATGTTTATTTTGTTCCATCCATTGTCAGAAATATTATTTCCATTCCATTGTTAGACAATATGGGTTTTTCCTTTCGATTTGCGAATTATACTTGTTATTTTTCATTAAATGATCAGTATTATGGAAATTCTCGCTTGGTGAATGGTTTATATATTTTGCAAAGTAGTCTACCTTTATTTCAAATACATAACAAACAACCGTCTTCAAGTAAGAAGAATAATCCATCTTATTTATGGCATTGTTGGCTAGGCCATCTCAATGAAACACGGATTCAAAGACTAAGGAAGTTGGACTACTTAGAACCATTTGATTTTGAATCATATGGTACATGTGAATCTTGTGTTAAGGGTAAGATGACGAACAAACCTTTTGTTGGACAAGGTGTTCGTGCCACTCGCTGCTTAGAGCTCATACATACCGATGTATGTGGACCGTTTAAAGTCCATGCGCGTGGGGGTTATCCTTACTTCGTTACCTTTACTGACGATTTCTCAAGGTATGGATATATTTATCTTATGAAGAATAAATCCGAGACCTTTGGGAAATTCAAGGAGTTTAGGAATGAGGTCGAGAATGAATTGAACCTAAGGATAGTCACTCTTCGATCAGATCGAGGAGGTGAATACCTTAGTGAAGAATTTATCGATTACTTGAAGGAAAATGAGATTCAATCGCAATGGACTCCTCCTGGAACACCACAGTTAAACGGTGTGTCTGAGAGGAGGAATCGAACCCTGTTAGACATGGTAAGATCAATGATTGGATTCTCGACTCTTCCAAAGTATCTGTGGGGATATGCACTACAAACTGCAATCTACATTCTGAACCGTGTACCATCTAAATTAGTGGAGAAAACTCCTTATGAGTTATGGAAGGGAAAGAAGCCTTCTCTAGGCTATCTTAGACCTTGGGGCTGTCCTGTGATAGTCAAGCTGATGCTCCCTGATAAGTTAGATGCCAAGGGTGTCAAAGTATATTTCATAGGCTATCCTCGTTAGACGAGAGGCTATGAATTCTATCATGCTGAAGATCACAAGGTGATCGTGTCTAGAAACGTGAAGTTTTTAGAAGCTGAATACCTCGAAGAAGAGAGGTTAGATGATGTGATAGAACTTGAAGAAATTCAAGACTTTGACACGCGCGAACATGAGGTCTCTAAATCTTCTGATTTGGACTCAAGTTCAGTGGAAGCTTTCGAAGCAGACAAGGGTGATGATATGACGCTTGCTAGGCATGTCATAGTCAGTGGGAGTCATGTGATTAGATCAACAATTGAAACCACACCTATAGAACCCGTTGTCAACCAACCTGTGCAACAAGTTGCACAAGAGCAGCCTCCCGCAAGAGAACATGGTCGCGCCCAACGACCAACTGCATCAGTACCCAGTGATAATGTTCGTGTTACACGAAGCCAGAAAAGAAAAGCACCAGAACAAGTCGAGCTCCGTAGGTCGAAGAGGATCCTAAAAGGACCTCAGAAGCAAAGCCTTATGATAGAAGACATCAGTGAACTTGATGTCGGTTTATCAGATCGGGAAGATCCCGAGACCTACAAAGAGGCAATAATTGATATTGACTCAGACAAATGGCAAGAAGCCATGGAATTAGAAATGGATTCAATGTACCAGAACCAAGTTTGGAACTTGGTAGACTTGCCCCAAGGGGTTAGACCAATTGGGTGCAAATGGGTCTTTAAACGAAAGACAGATGCCGATGGCAAGGTACAAACGCACAAAGCTAGGCTTGTGGCGAAAGGCTACACGCAAAGGTGTGGCATCGATTACGATGAAACCTTTTCACCAGTAGCAAAACTGAAGTCCATTCGGATTCTACTTGCGATAGCTGCCTACTATGATTATGAAATCTGGCAGATGGATGTAAAGACAGCCTTCCTCAATGGCAACCTTGAGGAAGAGGTCTATATGGTACAGCCGGAAGGTTTTATTAGTAAAACCAGGCCAACTGATGTATGCAAATTACAAAGATCCATCTATGGGCTAAAGCAAGCGTCAAGGAGCTGGAATATCCGCTTTGATGAAGCTGTCAAATCGTTTGACTTCATCAGAAGCAAGGAAGATCCCTGTGTCTACGCAAGACACAGCGACAAAGGAGTTGTTTTCATGATCATTTATGTAGATGACATTTTTATCATGGGAAACAATGTCTCTATGCTAGAAGAGACTAAAGTTTGGTTATCAAGTACCTTCTCGATGAAGGACTTGGGTGAAGTGAACTGCATCCTAGGGATCAAGATCTTTAGAGATAGATCAAAGAGGATGTTGGGAATGACACAGTCCACCTACATCGACAAAATACTGAAGCGTTATAAGATGGACGACTCAAAGAGAGGCTTTCTCCCAGCTAGGCATGGGATTGTCTTATCAGTTAAGGATGGTCCTAAAACTGATGAAGAAAGAAATGCAATGATTCGTGTGCCCTATGCTTCGGCAGTAGAGTCTATAATGTATGCAATGAATTGCACAAGGCCCGATGTGGCATACGCGCTTAGTGTCACTTGTCGACACCAACAGAATCCAGGAGTACCTCACTGGACTGCTGTGAAGAACATTCTTAAGTACCTTAGACGGACTAAAGAGCTGTTCTTGGTGTTTGGTGGAGAACCAGAATTAAAGATGTCTGGGTATGTCGACGCTGGATTTGAATCAGATCCTGATGACTTTAAGTCACAGACAGGATACGTATTCAAATTGAACGGAGGAGCTGTCTGTTGGAAGAGTTCTAAGCAAGCCACGGTTGCTGACTCATCCACAGAGGCCGAGTACATTGCTGCATCAGAAGCATCGAAAGAAGCTGTCTGGATTTCAGAGTTCTTGAAGGAATTGAGGGTTGTTCCTGTTCCCAGTCCAATAACGATTTATTGTGACAATACGGGCGCCGTCACTCAAGATAGGGAGCCTAGATCTACAAACAAGAACAAACATGTACTTAGAAAATATCACGTTATACGTGAGATTATAGATAGAGGAGAAGTTAGTATAGAACGTGTCTCTACCACGGACAACGTGGCAGATCCTTTCACTAAGGTCTTATCAGTGGAAGTCCACTTAAGACATTATGCTAATCTGGGCATTAGGCATAAAGGTGACTGGCTCTAGTCCAAGTGGGAGATTGATAGTGTATATGTCCTAGAGACAGCTTTTACTAAGGGCATGGTGCCCTTATAGAGGGCATATATGTACTATTACACACGTCAACGTAATATAATATATGTTTGTTGCATTTTACTATTGAGTATCGCTTTCATATTTATATTACACCAGGCTGCAGCATGTCATATCTTTATTACTGTCTGTATTGATATTAAACATGTCCCCTCGGATAGATGACCGATCACACAGTTAGTGGGAGCTATGTGAGTTATCATCTATCCCAAACTCTCCCTAGTCGTGGTTCATCTCGGATGTGGGCGTCTGAATGAACCTGACAAGACTAGTATGCGTGGAGGTTATACTTGTTGGAGCAAGTGTGAGCCGATCCCACGTCCACGGAACGGATTGTTGGACAATCGAGAAACGTTCCCATAACTGCGCATAGTTGTTCGAAGAAGCTTTATCGAACAATGGTAGTACCCACCGGACACTTCCATCGATGTATACTCCACACCGACGTGTCTATGGGAACCGGTGAGTTGTCGAAGTGATGCCATTCGTCCTTTGTACTTACAGGACTTTATCATCACATTTGTTGCCCCATATCCTTGGTGGACTCGTCAATGTCAGCTCTGAATAAGCAGCTGACCTAAGACACGATCCAGGATTATGGCTAAATACAAATGGGGGTGATAAGTGATTCTGTGAAGGATTCATCTCTCAAGTGTAGCACAGGAGAGCACTGCTCATAGTCTGCATAGTTGTGTTGGTAAAGTCACTGGCCAGTGCAAATGATATATTATGATGGTCATAAGTATATCTTAACCAAGTCAGATAAAGGGACGTGGATGTATTATTGGGATAGACACTTCATCGAATATCCTTGAAGATGGAATCGCAATTAATTTAGAATTAATTGTGATTGATGGATTATAATTAATTTGGAATTAATTATAATATTTGGTGGCTCAATTAATGATTTGGAATTATTAATTGAATTGGCTAATTAATTGTATTTTATGTAAATACAATTAAATATTATATTTTAGAAATATAATGGAGGTTTGATTAGGAAGGATCTGTTGATTTAGAATTAACATATGCACTTGGGCAAAAATCTACTTGGAGTTTGGATTGCCTTAGAAATATAAGTGGGTCCCAAAAGTGGGACCCACCTCCCGTAGGACTAGGCGCGCGCGCGCGTGGCTGGGTAGGGGAAGGAGTTCGACTCCTTCCTCTATTAGAAGTCCAAGGGATAAGTTAGATTTTCCTGATTGAGTTTTAATTTGATTGGGAATGAATCTAGACTTGATATTGATTTCCTTGTGCGATAATAATTAGATTCTTATTCCTTTTCGAAGTCTAATTGCTTATGCTTTAGGCTTCTATAGACTACTATATATAGTAGACTATTAGAGAGCTTTACATACAGTTTTTGAACACAGTTTTGAACACAGTTATTCTACCCAGTTTTCTTAGAGAAAATAAAAGCTCTCCCCTCCTCCTCTTAGCCTCACGCGCGCGCACCACCACCTGGAGGAATTGCCGCCCCATCTTCTTGGTCACACAAAGAATATCCTAGCATTCTTCCGATAGGCTGTTCATCCGTGGATACCAAGGTTGAGGTTCTAGGAGCTGGAAACTAACTCTTATTGTCTTGCAGATATAAGGAGCATTGTAGATATCTTCGACTTCGACAAAGGAGAAGATACACCGGATTATTACGAAGACTTGGAAGCTGTTTTGGAAGTAAGGTTAGTCTTCTAATTGACGTGTTTATATATATACGACATATGCATAATCAATTAACCTGTATGTTAAGAAAATTTTTGAAATTCCGCTGCGTACCCTAGGGGTAACTCTGACCATATTTTCTTACAATAAAGGATACTTCATCAAAATCAAAAGTGATGAATGTAAACTTATAGACTTTGAGACAAAGAAGGTTATTATGATTGCCAGAAGATCAGGAGGCTTGTACACCGTAGATTGGTCTTCAGCAATCGTTGAAAAATGTCTTGTCTAAGATCACGATTGCCTTGCTGAAAAAGCATGGTTATGGCATAAACGAACAAGTCATCTAAACTTCAAGACGCTGAATAAGCTGTCTAAAAAGGCACTTGTAGTTGGATTACCTAAGGTTACTTTTAAGAAGGATGGTGTTTGCAATGCATGTCAGCAAGGTAAGCAAACCAAATCTTCTTTTAAGAACAAGGCAGTACCGTCAACTACAAAACCTTTACAACTCTTGCACATGGACTTGTTTGAATCTTCTTCAACAAGCTATGCTGGTAAGAAGTATGGTCTGGTGGTGGTAGATGACTTTCAAGATTCACTTGGGTAGTATTTATCAAACACAAATCTGAAACAAGGACTGAAATACCTAACTTGCTGAATAAGCTTGAAGTCATGAAAAATGACAAGGTAAAAGTCATAAGGACAGACCATGGTACTGAGTTTGTAAACCAATACATAACTGAGTATTGCACTTCAAAAGGCATACAACATCAGTTATCCTCAGTAAGGACACCACAACAAAACGGTGTTGCTGAAAGGAAGAATTGCACCCTAAAAGAAGCCGCAAGAACAATGCTTGCTGACACTGAAATAAGTGAGGCTTACTGGGTTGAAGCGATTAATACCGCCTGTTACACTTAAAATAGATGTCTGATTACTAAGGAATACAACAAAACTCCTTATGAGTTATTTGTTGGAAGACCTCCTAATATCACTCATCTAAGAGTATTTGGTTTTAAGTGTTTCGTTCTTAATAACGGTAGAGAATACCTAAGAACATTTCAACCAAAGGCAGACGAAGCAATATTTCTTGGTTACTCCTTGCATAGTAAAGCTTATAGAGTTTACAACAAAAAGGCACAAAAGATCGAAGAATCAGTGCATGTTGTATTCTACGAAAAGACACTAGGAGTGCGTGCTGAAGAAGAAATATCATAATGTATGAAAAAGCTAATCATACATGAGCAAAGAATTGAATCTGATGCTAGGCAAATTAAGTCAATAAAACTAAATGATGATTCTGACAATGACTCTCCTCCCCCAAGTCATAACAAGATAAATATAGTTCATGACAAAGAATTTCTAGCAAAAGACGCAGTTGCTCCGGATGTTGCTGAAACTACGCAACCTCCCATGCCTGCTGATGAGTTACCACAATCTTGCAATGCTGATCAAGCAGTTGCTGATGAACCAATCTCAGCAGAGACACAAAATACCAGTAGTACTGAACAAGTACATGCTGAAGAGTCACATGTTGATGAGCAAACGTATCCAGATCCAAAGAGCAGAAAGCCTGTTAACAAATGGATTAGAGATCATCCCTCTACGGATATGATTGGTGATATTGACAAACGCCAAGTGACTAGATCCAAAGTTTCTTCTAATCATGGACTTGCTCAAGAAGCAAATGTCGTAGAAGTAGAATCTCTGTTCTCTTGCTTTGTTTCAGAAATTGAACCCAAGACCATAGAAGAAGCTCTAAAGCATTCTGAATGGATCAAGGCAATGCAAGAAGAACTGGATCAATTTGAAAGGAACAAAGTCTGGAGACTTGTACCTCTTGCTGAAGGCAAGAAAGCTATTGGTACAAAGTGGGTGTTCAGAAACAAGCTGAGTGAGTCTAGTGAAGTAACAAGGAACAAAGCACGTTTAGTTGCTCAAGGTTACTGTCAGACTGAAGGATTGGACTATGATGAGTCTTATGCACCAGTTGCAAGATTGGATTAGACTTTTCTTGGCCTTTGCTGCTCACAATGACTTCATTGTTTATCAAATGGATGTTAAAAGTGCATTCTTAAATGGTGAACTTGCTGAAGAAGTCTACTTGGAACAAAACCCCCTGGCTTTGAACTTCCCTCAGAAACCAAGATGGTATACAAGCTTCAGAAAGCTGTATATGGTCTAAAGCAAGCACCAAGAGCTTGGTATGCATGATACCTTAGCTAAGTTCTTGCTGGATAATGGTTTCAAGAAAGGTGAAGTTGACAAAACTTTGTTTACCATGAACCATGATGGTAACTCTTAGTTCAGATTTATGTGGATGACATAATATTTGGATCTAAGGACAAGCAACTTTGTGATGATTTTGCCAAACTCATGACAAACAAATTTGAAATGAGTATGATGGGTAAATTGAATTATTTCCTAGGATTGCAAGTCAAGCAACTCAAGGATGGAATATTCATAAATCAAGCAAAGTATGCGAAATAAATGCTCATAAAGTTTAGGATCAAAGAGGAAGAAAAACCTGAAAAGATCCCTATGAGTGTTGGTACCAAATTGGGCTATACTAAAGAAGATAAATGTGTTGAAGAACACATGTATAGGAAGCTCATTGGTTCCTTGTTGTATTTAACAGCAAATAGACCTGACATTCAGTATGCTGTTTGTGTGTGTGCAAGATTCCAATCTGATCCAAGAGAATCACACTACAAAAAGGCACTTAAGATACTGAAATATGTCAAAGGTACAGTCAATGTTGGATTATGGTATCCTAAAGATTCTGGACTTGAATTGGTTGGTTATTCTAATGCTGATCATGGAGGATCAACTCTTGATAGAAAAAGTACTTCTGGAACTTGTCAGTTTCTAGGTACTAGATTAATATTATGGTTCAGCAAGAAGCAAACCTGTGTTGCCAATTCATCTACTGAATCTAAATACATTGCGGTTGGATGTTGCACAGCTCAAATCCTATGAATTCAGCAACAATTAAGAGATTATGGTATTTCTGCAAAGAAAACATCAATCTTTTGTGATAATACAAGTGTTATTGCTATCACGCAAAATCCTAAGTTCCACTCAAGGACTAAGCACATTGATATTAGACATCATTTCATTAGAGATCATGTGGAAAAAGGAGATATTGAGGTTGTAAAAGTGGGTACTGATGATCAACTTGCTGACATCTTTACCAAGCCCCTACCAGATAATAGATTCGCAATGCTAAGGTATAACCTTGGATTGATTGAATTACCTCAATAAGGGATACAATTGGCAGAATGCTGAAGCAGGTATTCAGCAAGCCAAAGTATGCTTACTTGAAAAATAAGCTCCTTCCACTGATTTCTTCTAAAAAGAAATGATAGGTCACTACATGATTGCTGAAAAAGGCATTCAGCAAGTAATTCCTTCAAAATGGGTATTTGATTAGGAAACTTGATCACTTGCTGAAACGGGCACTCATTAAGAGAAAAACCTTAAAGATTGCTGAAACAGGCATTCAGACAATCAAGGATACTGAAACAGGTATTCAAGTATCAAATGAAAACTCTGAGACGGGAACTCAGAAAAGTACAAACTCACTTCTCAGATTTTACCAAAAGATACCTCAAGATAAAAAGAATTTGCTGATACGGGAACTCAGAAATATCTTTTAACTTAAAGAAATATGAGATATATGATTAAGGGGGAACTTTCAGCAAGTAACAAGGCTGGTTACACAAACTCGCTGAAAAGATTCTTGTTTACTTCTGCAAGCAATCAAATCCCATAAATCTAGGTAAAATCAATTTGTGACGTTAATCGGGCACAGATAAACTCGCTAATAATCATGACATGAAATACAATCGTGGCCATTGATTAAAAGGCATTTTTTGATCTAACGGTTAATATTGCAAAGAGAAAGAGTGCTCTGACGGTTTTTGTTAGTGAGCCACTACGCATTTAATGCAAAGGCTCCACTAACGCTGTTGAATCTCTGATTTACCCTTGCAGGGAACTCAAAATCGATTGAGCTTCTTGCACATCAGAGACACTATATAAACAAGGAGTTAGAGAAAGACAAAATTCTTTAACTCACATTTCCTTTCTCTGCAAATTTTAGCCTGAATCTACTGTACCTCCGATCAAAAAAAGCAAAGTAATCTTTTTCGTACACATTTCTCACCCTATAAAAGAAATGGCAACAAAGAGACAGTCCTCTAAGACATCAAAATCATCTAAGGTTGACAGTGCTGGAAAAAGCACTGCTCCGGTGATAACTCCGGTGACCAACACAGTGAAAATTGTGTTGAAAAACGATAGAATAACCGAAAAACGCATGCCGCCTGCATACCTAGACACTGCAAAGTGTGAGATGATGATGCAATGGGCCGGATTTGCCAAAGAGAAGTATATCCGATACTTCTATGAACAAGAACTTGACGGTGATAATGAGGAGGCGCTTGACTTGATAAAACAGCAAGGCCTCACTCTCTTTATAATAGCTCGCCCTAAGAAAGTGAGTATGTTAGATACAATGGAATTCTACAATAATGCAGAAATCCAGACTCTAACTGATGGTAAGGGAGTCACTGAAAAAGTGATTTCCACCACAGTTCAAGGTGTGCAAATCGTCCTGAAATGGACTGATTTAGCCGACATCTTTCAGATTCCGACCACTAGAACTGAAGATGACATCACTGCCACTGACGAAGAAATCGAAGCCTTCTACTGTGATGTCAGAAATGAGAAAATGAAGAAAGGAGAGATTGCTCCCGTGACTTGGACAAAGCACGTTAAGAGGAAGCATCTCTGCCATTCACTTGGTCTAGTAGCTCTGCTACTAATCAAAGTCTTAGACTCCCAAGTCGGAGGAATAGACCAAGTAGGCTTGAGAAGGTGGCTGCTGCTGATGCATATATATGAGAACAAAACTGAGCTCAACTGGGCTAAGTACATTTTCAACAGACTTGTTGATTGTGTTACTAAATTCAAGGTTAAGGTTGAAGACAACAAGGTCTCACCTACCTTCCCAGTCATGTATGGACTAAAAATATGCTATATCCTTGAACACTTCAGGATTCAGCTGAGAAACCCATTGCCGATTAAGAAATCAGTATGCAATGTGGGAAGAGCCTTCTACAAGAAAAATGCACCTAAGCTTGCTGATAAGAAATCAAAGAAGACAACAGCTGCAAACGTTGTCAGCACAAGTCAGCAAGAAAGGTATACAACAGCTGCAGATGTTGTCGCCACTACTCAGCAAGAAAATGTTCCAACAGCTGAAAAAGTTATTGATGAAACTGCTGTAGATGGTGATCAACAAGGTAAGTGTACAACAGCCGTTGCTGAAAATGCAACTACTGACGCTGCTGCTGAAAAGCAACTGGAGAAATCCAAGAAGAAAAAAATGAAAGCTGATAATGACACTCAGACTGCAGCGTCATCAGCTAACCCCGTCCCCAAGAGAAAAAGGACAAGTAACCCAAGAAAGAAAACACTGGCTCGCAATTCAGTACCAATTGTCCATGATCTTTCGGATGATTCTCCCACAGTTGCTGAAACACAAGTTCCAGTAGATGTTGATGAAGTGGTTACTGAAACCTACTTCAACAATGTTGAAGTGTTTGCGGAAGCCTTCAACAATCAACTCAATGTTGATACATCTGCTAAGATGAGACCTCAAGGCAGTGCAAACGAAATTCGTGCCTCAATCCTAGATATCTACATTGTAGATAATCTAGATGATCAGACTCTGGAACCAGCAATTGATATTGCTGCTGATATAAGAACCGCGGCACTTGCTGATGCTGCTAATGCTGAAAAGATGGTTGATGAACAAGCAACTCATCAAGTTGCTGAAGAACCAGTTGCTGAGACTGCAATAGTTCAAGTCCCAGAGATTGCTGAAACACCACAAGAGACACTATTCGACGACGCATCCCATGATGTTGAGAATACTGGACCTAGTTCACCGAAAACATCCATTGACAAAGTTCAGCTTGTGCTGACAGAACTGAGTCAGCAAATGGAGTTGGAGATTGCAGACACTTCCAACAAATCGGTAGATGTTTTCATGACAAGCAGTGAACTCAAGGGTCAAGATGTCTCTGCTTAAGACATTATGCTAATCTAGGTATTAAGCATAAGGGTGACTGGTCTAGTCCAAGTGGGAGATTGATAGTGCATATAACCTAGAGACAGTCTTTATTAAGGGCATGCAGCCCTTATTAAGGGCATATATGTACTATTACACAGGTCAACGTAATATAATATATGTTTGTTGTTTGACTATTGAGTATCGCTTTCATATTTATATTACACCAGGCATACATCATGTCATATCTCTATTCCTGTCTGTATTGATATTAAACATGTCCCCTCGGATAGATGACCGATCACACAGATAGTGGGAGCTATGTGAGTTATCATCTATCCCAAACTCTCCCTAGTCGAGGTTCATCTCGGATGTAGGGGTCTGAATAAACCAACTGAGACTAGTATGCGTGGAGGTTATACTTGTTCGAGCAAGTGTGAGCCGATCCCACGGCCACAGAACGGATTGTTGGACAATCAAGGAACGTTCCCATAACTCCGCATAGTTGTTCGAAGGGTGATTACCGAACAATGGAAGTACCCACCGGACACTCCCATCGATGTATACTCTACACCGAAGTGTCTATGGAAACCAGAAAGTTGTCGAAGTGATGCGAGTCGTCCTTTGGACTTACAGGAATTTATCATCACATTTGTTGCCCCATATCCTTGGTGGACCCGTCGATGTCAGCTCTGAATAAGCAGTTGAACCAAGACATGATCAAGGATTATGGCTACATACAAATGGGGATGATAAGTGATTCTGTGAAGGATTCATCTCTCATGTGTAGCACAGGAGAGCACTGCACATAGTCGTTCATAGTTGCGATTAGTAAAACCGCTGGCCAGCGTATCAATATTATTATGATAGTCATAATAGATATTGGATTCACCAAGCAACTCACTGAAGACGCCCGTGGATGTATTATTGGGATAGACACTTCATCGATCCTAGATGCATTCGAGTCAGTCAGATGAAGGGACGTTACCATCGCCGCGTTGAGCGCAACAGACTTCGCAACGAAAGGTTTGCTTTGAGAAACCTCTCAAACGTCCTCATGTATTAATATTGCAAATGGAACCGTCTAGGAATTCCATTTTTCCTAGTCTAGGACTTGCATAATAAGATGAGGCCCTATGGGTCACAATATGTGGTGATTCAGCTTATCCGAATATCCTTGAAGAAGGAATCGCAATTAATTTAGAATTAATTGTGATTGATGGATTATAATTGATTTGGAATTAATTATAATAATTTGTGGCTCAATTAATAATTTGGAATTATTAATTGAATTGGCTGATTAATTATATTTTATGTAAATACAATTAAAGATTATATTTTAGAAATATAATAGAGGTTTGATTCGAAAGGATATGTTAATTTAGAATTAATATATGCACATGGGCAAAATCTACTTGGAGTTTGAATTGCCTTAGAGTTATAAGTGGGTCCCAAAATCGGGACCCACCTGACCCCCTTTGGACGCGCACGCGCAGCAGCATTAGGGGAAGGAGTTCGACTCCTTCCTCTACTATAAGTCAAGGGATAAGTTAGATTTTCCTGATTGAGTTTTAATTTGATTGGGAATGAATCTAGACTTGAATTGGTTTCCTAGTGCGATAAGAATTAGATTCTTATTCCTTTATGAAGTCTAATTGATTATTCTTTAGGCTTCAATTGACTACTATATATAGTAGACTATTAGAGAGCTTTAACATGGTTGATTTTAAGGTTAAACCAGTTTTCTTAGAGAAAATAAAAGCTCTCCCCTACCTCTCCCTCAGCCACGCGCGCGCCACCCTACCGGAGGAAAACGCCGCCCCATCTTCTTGGCCACATAAAGAATATCCTAGCATTCTTTTCGATAAGCTGTTCATCCGTGGATACCAAGGTTGAGGTTCAAGGAGCTGGAAACTAACTTTTATTGTCTTGCAGATAATCAAAGTATTGCAGATATCTTTCACTTCGACGAAGGAGAAGATTCACCGTACTATTACGAAGACTTGATACCTATTCTTGCTATTGGAGTATTGTAAGTCTTCTGATTAATGTGTTTGATATACTATATACGTTATATGTATGATCAATTAACCTGCATGTTAAGAAAATTTTGAAATCCCGCTGCGTACCCTAGGGGTAACTCTGACCATATTTTCTTACAGTGGTATCAGAGCGAGGTTAATTGATTATGAATATACGTATATATGTTATGTGATTTTGTAGTTTATGTGGATGCAATTGATTCTATGGTTAATTCGATTTTCAAAAGTTTTGTTTTGTATAAATTTAGAATTTATATTTTCAAAAAAAAAAAAAATTTTATATAAATATATATATATATATATATATATATATATATATATATATATATATATATATATATATATATATATATATATATATATATATATATATATATATACACCGCCTGCGTGACGCAGGCACCCTAGGGGACGGGATTCGATCCTGTCCCCGTATATAATATATATATATATATTTTTCGGGGTTGGACCCAAAATCGAATTTTGGAAATTTTGAGGATTGAATTTTATGTTTGGAATATAAATATGATTTAATTGTAATTATTGTTAACTAGAGGGGTTAAATTTAATTAGTATTAAGTTAAGGGGCTTATTTGTGATTTAACAATTTATTGTTTATTACGAATAAGTCCTTCTACTTTTGAATTTTAGATTTAACACCTCCAAGGTTTTGAAAATTACAATTGAGTCCTTTGGGTTTTCGGAAATTGCTACCTGGTCAATAGAATTTTCGATTTTTCAATCTAGTCCAAATTTCCAATTTTTCATAGAGATTATAAGTATGGGATTATAATTTTCATAATGAAATTATGAAGTCATTTGGCATCCACATAGGCTACTACTTGTGTGTTTGCTCGATATGCTATTGTTTGACAATGCATGTTTAAATACCATGTATTTTACGTTCCGTTCGACCGCTATGCATGCAAGGGTAGGCGGCGCCCTCTTATTTGTCGGACCGCATATTTTTATGTATGGGTAGGGGGCGCCCATTATGTGCTTGACCGCATTTAGAACTAGAATGGATAGGCGGCATCCATTACGTGTAGACCGCTCATGCATGATGGGTAGGCGGCGCCCTTATTTGTTTGTAGATGATTGGTAACAACCCTCAAGCTACAAGCCCCAACCAATATAAGTGCAGAAATATGTATGCGTATGTGTTTCTAAGATGCTTTTCATGGGGTGCTTTAATTCTGAACTTTCATTGCGTTTCCCTGTATTGGCGACCTCGTCTTGCAGACTCGCAGTGATCGTCAGATTAGAGTAAGCCTATGGTTATAACTTATTGCATATTGTATCTAGCGACCTCGATAGGTACAATATGTAGAGCATCGGGTTAAATTAGATTTAACACCCAAGAGTTGCGTGACGCAATTGGATAGTCCTACCGGTCATATTATGTTATGCGACCAGCCCCCGTTGGAGTATAGCATAGTATGGATTTGGATATTGGCCACTACGGTAACTTGTAGGACATTACCCGTATGTTTGTTTTGGGGGCAATCATATGTGAAAATAGTGGAAGCTAAACAGCTAAAGGACCTTGTTGTTTAGTTATGTTTACTGTGTATTTAGAAATAGTATTTCAATAGTTGATTTATTATTTTCGGTCTATACTATTTCTCCTTAGGAAAACCAAAATGGCGAGTATCTCGCCCCGTGCTGTCTTAGAGAAGCAAATTTTGACCGGACCAAACTTCCTAGATTGGATTAGGAATATTCGTTTGGTGTTGAGGTACGAAAAGATTGAGTACGTCTTGGACGAGGTCATTCCCGTGTGTCCCGAGAATCAGACTGCCGATCAAGTTGCTGCTTGGAATCAAGCCAACAAGGCAAAGTCTGATAAGCATCATGAGGATGCTAGATCCGCGCAGTGTATTATGCTGACGGCAATGAGCAATGAGCTGAAGAAACAACATGAAAGCATGTTGCTGTATGAGATGCTGAAGCATCTTGAGTCGCTCTTTAAGACGACAGCCAGAAGTGTTGAATTTGATTTGATCAAAGAGATACACAGATGCAAGCTCAATGAAGGAGGGAACATGTCTGAACATGTTCTCAAAATGATTGGTCTCTTTGAGAAGCTTGTCGATGCCGGTGTCAATCTGGAGAATAAGATCATGGTGATCTTTGTCCTTCAATCATTGCCGAGTTCGTATTCGCAGTTCATCATTAACTACACGATGAATGCGAAGGACGTTACACTGCCCGAGCTCCATAATCTACTGAAGACATATGATCAAACCCTTCCTAAGAAGGAGAAATCGATCATGTATGTTGGGCAACCGTCTAACCCAAACCCGAGAAACAAAGGTGCTAAGGGTAAGGGAAAGTCGGGAGCCAAGGCTAACACTTCGAGTGATAAGCCTAAGCGTCTGAACCAGAAAAGGAAGAACGGTACGTACAGATGAATGTCTTTTCTGTAAACAGAAAGGGCATTGGAAGAAAGATTGCCCTAAGCTAAGGGCAGATCAAGCTAAGAAGCCGCCGACTTCTAGCTCAGGTATGTTTGTTATTGAAATGAACATGAATACTTTTGAATCCAATGGTTGTGGCTCAAACATTTGTAATAATGTGCAGGGGCTAATTGAACACAGACTAGTCAAGCAAGGTGAAATCGACTTGCATGTTGGGAACGGTAATCCAGTTGAAGCCAAACGCGTTGGACGCTGCAAGATAGATTTACCTTCAGGACAATGTTTAGAACATGATAACGTTTATTTTGTTCCATCCATTGTCAGAAATATTATTTCCATTCCATTGTTGGACAATTTGGGTTTTTCCTTTCGTTTTGCTAATAATACTTGTTATTTTTCGTTAAATGACCAGTATTATGGAAAAGCTCGCTTAGTGAATGGTTTATACACTTTGCAAAGTAGTCTACCTTTATTTCAAATACATAACAAGCAACCGTCTTCAAGTAGGAAGAATAATCCATCTTATC
Organism: Plantago ovata; assembly: GCA_028274465.1. NCBI lineage: Eukaryota > Viridiplantae > Streptophyta > Magnoliopsida > Lamiales > Plantaginaceae > Plantago > Plantago ovata. The sequence continues at coordinate 102,790,128 of CM051456.1, read as the reverse complement.
TATGGCATTGTCGGCTAGGTCATATCAATGAAACACGGATTCAAAGACTAAGGAAGTTGGACTACTTAGAACCATTTGATTTTGAATCATATGGTACATGTGAATCATGTGTTAAGGGTAAGATGACGAACAAACCTTTTGTTGGACAAGGTGTTCGTGCCACTCGCTGCTTAGAGCTCATACATACCGATGTATGTGGACCCTTTAAAGTCCAAGCACGTGGAGGTTATCCTTACTTCGTTACCTTTACTGACGATTTGTCAAGGTATGGATATATTTATCTTATGAAGAATAAATATGAGACCTTTGGGAAATTCAAGGAGTTTAGGAATGAGGTCGAGAATGAATTGAACCTAAGGATAGTCACTCTTCGATCAGATCGAGGACGTGAATACCTTAGTGAAGAATTTATCAACTACTTGAAGGAGAATGGAATTCAATCGCAATGGACCCCTCCTGGAACACCACAATTAAATGGTGTGTCTGAGAGAAGGAATCGAACCCTGTTAGACATGGTGAGATCAATGATTGGATTCTCGACTCTTCCAAAATATCTATGGGGGTATGCGCTGCAAACTGCAATCTACATTCTGAACCGTGTACCATCTAAATCAGTGGAGAAAACTCCTTATGAGTTATGGAAAGGAAAGAATCCCTCACTGGGCTATCTTAAACCTTGGGGCTGTCCTGCGATAGTCAAATTGTTGCTCACTGATAAGTTAGATGCCAAGGGTGTCAAAGTATATTTCATAGGCTATCCTCGTCAGACGAGAGGCTATGAATTCTATCATGCTGAAGATCACAAGGTGATAGTATCTAGAAATGTCAAGTTTTTAGAAGAAGAATACCTCGAAGAAGAGAGGTTAGATGATATGATAGAACTTGAAGAAATTCAAGACTTTGACATGCGCGAACATGAGTTCCTAAATCTTCTGATTTGGACTCAAGTTCAGTGGGAGCTTTCAAAGCAAACAAGGGTATTGATATGACACTTGCTAGGCATGTCATAGTCAGTGGGAGTCCTGTGATTAGATCAACAGTTGAAACCACACCAATAGAACCCGTTGTCAATCAACCTGTACAACGAGTTGCACAAGAGCAGCCTCCCACTAGGGAACGGGGTCGCAGCACGCAACCGACTGCATCAGTGCCCACTGATAATGTTCGTGTTACACGAAGACAGAAAAGAAAAGCACCAGAAACGCCGACGGAAGCACCAGTCGAGCTCCATAGGTCAAAGAGGATCCCAAAAGGACCTCAGAAGCAAAGCCTTATGATAGAAGACATCAGTGAACTTGATGTTGGCTTATCAGATCGGGAAGACCCGAGACCTACAAAGAGGCAATAAATGATATTGACTCAGACAAATGGCAAGAGGCCATGGAATTGGAAATGGACTCCATGTACCTGAACCAAGTTTGGAGCTTGGTAGACTTGCCCCTTAGGGGTTAGACCTATTGGGTGCAAGTGGGTCTTTAAACGAAAGACAGATGCCGATGGCAAGGTACAAACGCACAAGGCTAGACTTGTGGCGAAGGGCTACACACAAAGGTATGGCATCGATTACGATGAAACCTTTTCATCGGTAGCAAAGTTGAAGTCTACTCGAATTCTACTTGCGATAGCTGCCTACTATGATTATGAGATCTGGCAGATGGATGTAAAGACTGCCTTCCTCAATGGCAACCTTGAGGAAGAGGTCTATATGGTACAACCGGAAGGTTTTATTAGTAAAACCAGGCCACCTGATGTATGCAAATTACAAAGATCCATCTATGGGCTAAAGCAAGCGTCTAGGAGCTGGAATATCCGCTTTGATGAAGCTGTCAAATCGTTTGACTTCGTCAGAAGCGTAGAAGATCCTTGTGTCTACACTAGGCACAACGACAAGGGAGTCGTTTTCATGATCATTTATGTTGATGACATTCTGATCATGGGAAACAATGTCTCTATGCTACAAGAGACTAAAGTTTGGTTATCAAGTACCTTCTCGATGAAGGACTTGGGTGAAGCGAACTACATCCTAGGGATCAAGATCTTTAGAGATAGATCCGAGAGGATGTTAGGATTGACACAGTCCACCTACATCGACAAAATACTGAAGCGTTATAAGATGGACGACTCAAAGAGAGGCTTTCTCCCAGCTAGGCATGGGATCGTGTTATCAGTTAAGGATAGTCCTAAAACTGATGAAGAAACAAAGGCAATGAGTCGTGTGCCCTATGCTTCGGCAGTAGGGTCTATAATGTATGCAATGAATTGCACAAGGCCAGATGTGGCATATGCACTTATTGTCACTTGTCGACACCAACGGAATCCAGGAGTACCTCACTGGACTACTGTAAAAGAACATTCTTAAGTACCTTCGACGGACTAAGGAAATGTTCTTGGTGTTTGGTGGAGAACCAGAATTAAAGATGTTCGGTTATGTCGACGCTGGATTTGAATCAGATCCTGATGACTTTAAGTCACAGACAGGATACGTATTCAAATTGAACGGAGAAGCTATCTGTTGGAAGAGTTCTAAGCAAGCCACGATTGCTGACTCATCCATAGAAGCCGAGTACATTGCTGCATCAGAAGCATCGAAAGAAGCTGTCTGGATTTCAGAGTTCTTGAAGGAATTGAGGGTTATTCTGCTCCTAGTCCAATAACGATTTATTGTGACAACACGGGCGTCGTCGCTCAAGCCAAGGAGCCTAGATCTACAAACAAGAACAAACATGTACTTAGAAAGTATCACGTTATACGTGAGATTATAAATAGAGGAGAAGTTAGTATAGAACGTGTCTCAACCACGGACAACGTGGCAGTTCCTTTAACCAAGGTCTTATCAGTGGATGTCCACTTAAGACATTATGCTAATCTAGGTATTAAGCATAAGGGTGACTGGCTCTAGTCCAAGTGGGAGATTGATAGTGTATATGTCCTAGAGACAGTCTTTATTAAGGGCATGCAACCCTTATTAAGGGCATATATGTACTATTACACAGGTCAACGTAATATAATATATGTTTGTTGTTTGACTATTGAGTATCGCTTTCATATTTATATTACACCAGGCATACAACATGTCATATCTCTATACCTGTCTGTATTGATATTAAACATGTCCCCTCGGATAGATGACCGATCACACATATAGTGGGATCTATGTGAGTTATCATCTATCCCAAACTCTCCCTAGTCGAGGTTCATCTAGGATGTAGGGGTCTGAATGAACCAACTGAGACTAGTATGCGTAGAGGTTATACTTGTTCGAGCAAGTGTGAGTCGATCCCACGACCACGGGACGGATTGTGTGACAATCAAGAAACGTTCCCATAACTCCGCATAGTTGTTCGAAGGGTGATTACCGAACAATGGAAGTACCCACCGGACACTCCCATCGATGTATACTCTACACCGAAGTGTCTATGGGAACCGGAAAGTTGTCGAAGTGATGCTAGTCGTCCTTTGGACTTACAGGACTTTATCATCACATTTGTTGCCCCATATCCTTGGTGGACCCGTCGATGTCAGCTCTGAATAAGCAGTTGACCCAAGACACGATCCAGGATTATGGCTACATACAAATGGGGATGATAAGTGATTCTGTGAAGGATTCATCTCTCATGTGTAGCACAGGAGAGCACTGCTCATAGTCGTTCATAGTTATGATTGGTAAAACCGCTGGCCAGCGTGTCAATATTATTATGATAGTCATAATAGATATTGGATTCACCAAGCAACTCACTGAAGACGCCCGTGGATGTATTATTGGGATAGACACTTCATCGATCCTAGATGCATTCGAGTCAGTCAGATGAAGGGACGTTACCATCGTCGCGTTGAGCGCAACAGACTTCGCAACGAAAGGGTTTGCTTTGAGAAACCTCTCAAACGTCCTCATGTATTAATATTGCAAATGGAACCGTCTAGGAATTCCATTTTGCCTAATCTAGGACTTGCTTAATACAATGAGGCCCTATGGGTCACACTATGTGGTGATTCAGCTTATCCGAATATCCGTGAAGATGGAATCGCAATTAATTTGGAATTAATTGCGATTGATGGATTATAATTGATTTGGAATTAATTATAATAATTTGTGGCTCAATTAATAATTTGAAATTATTAATTGAATTGGCTGATTAATTGTATTTTATGTAAATACAATTAAAGATTATATTTTAGAAATATAATAGAGATTTGATTTGAAAGGATATGTTAATTTAGAATTAATATATGCACATGGGCAAAATATACTTGGAGTTTGAATTGCCTTAGAATTATTAGTGGGTCCCAAAATAGGGACCCACCTGACCACCTTTGGACGCGCGCGCGCGCAGCAGCAGTAGGGGAAGGAGTTCGACTCCTTCCTCTATTAGAAGTCAAGGGATAAGTTAGATTTTCCTGATTGAGTTTTAATTTGATTGGGAATGAATCTAGACTTGAATTGGTTTCCTAGTGCGATAAGAATTAGATTCTTATTCCTTTATGAAGTCTAATTGATTATTCTTTAGACTTCTATTGACTACTATATATAGTAGACTATTAGAGAGCTTTAACATGGTTGATTTTAAGGTTAAACCAGTTTTCTTAGAGAAAATAAAAGCTCTCCCCTACCTCTCCCTCAGCCACGCGCGCGCCACCCTACCGGAGGAAAACGCCGCCCCATCTTCTTGGCCACATAAAGAATATCCTAGCATTCTTTCCGTTAAGCTGTTCATCCGTGGATACCAAGGTTGAGGTTCAAAGAGCTGGAAACTAACTTTTATTGTCTTGCAGATATCTTTGACTTCGACGAAGGAGAAGATTCACCGGACTATTACGAAGACTTGATACCTATTCTTGCTATTGGAGTATTGTGAGTCTTCTGATTAATGTGTTTGATATACTATATACGTTATATGCATGATCAATTAACCTGCATGTTAAGAAAATTTTGAAATTCCGCTGCGTACCCTAGGGATAACTCTGACCATATTTTCTTACAGCACAAACAAGTGTGCAACATGAGCTTGCTGAATCTCAGCAGGTAAATCATGTTCCAGCTTTGGACTCTAAAACTATTCTCCAAAACTTTCCTGAACTTAATTTTATTCTTTTTCAGGCTCAAAAGGAGACCACTGAAGTGGTTCACATCACTGAAGATCCGAAAGTAAGTTCAGAAGATCTTTACTCAGACTTCAAGAAAACTACCTTGACCAGAGTTGCTAAGTCTGTCAGCAACTGGCAAACGTACAGAAGGATGGACTTTTCTGACCTTCACCTTCATCTGTCCAACGAGAAAAAGAGAATTTCTCTGCTGAAACTCGAGACGTTTGTACACTCAATACTTCCAGAAGAGTTGACATATTCTCAGCTTATGAGTTCAAATCTGATTGGTCTAATCAGAGAGAATATGAAAGCCAAATTCAAGAGTGCTTCTCCAGCTGAACAAGCTGTGATGCTCAAGGGCTCCTTTGTACCCGTGGTGGCTGATCCCCACAAAATCAATGAAGAAGAGGAAGTTACGAGTGTTGCTTTATACAAACATCTTGAGTTGGTTATACTGACGGACGATGATGAAGGAGAAGAGGATGAGAACATTCCTAAAGATCCAAGTGATGATGAAGGAAAAGATTCTAAGGACAAAATGGATGACGATGATGATAATCAAGGTCCTAGTCCTGATGCTAGCGGACTTAAACTGACAGTTGCTGAGACTGAACATCATGACAATCAGCAAACTGATCAAACACCAAGTCAGCAAGAAGAATCCAATCCTGCTCCTGCTGAGACAAGTACTCCAGCACCTGTACAAGGCGCTGACACTGAAGAAGAGTACGCCAGAAAGCGCGTTGCTTTGAAACTAGGCAAAAGCAAGCTTTCTGATGCCGAGTTATCTTTACTCGATGCCAAGGTCACTGATCCAAACCTTGATGATGAAGAATTGGATGAAGATTATTAAAGAGCACTTCAAACCAGTCTACAGATTCATGCAAGGCATACGCAGAATCTAGACATTGCTCAATCTTCAGGAGTGAAGCCTCAGGAAGTCCCCTCCCTTCCACTTACTACTGGTGAAACTCTAGTTATTGAGTCTCAAACGTTGCCCTCAGCAACTACTCAATTAAAAGTCAATACTGGTGAAACTCCAGTTGTTGGGTCTGAAGCGTTGCCATCAACAACCACTCAACCAAAAGGGAATGAAGCTACAGATTTAGGAACCAAGGTTGTTGGCCTTGATGAATCTGATGACGAAGAAGATCTCTCAGCAAATGAAGAAGATCAAACAAAGAAAGGTGAACCCACTGTGGTCATAATTCCTCCTCCTGATGATGAACATGATGTAGGAGATGATATAAGAAGCCATTTGCTGACAAGAGATGATCAATTCGCTACTGAGCTTAAAGTTCATTCATTGACCCCGACTTTAGTGCCATTTCCACATGTGGAGGATTTTACTCCAAGAATTTTGGCACTGATGGAAGTCCACAAAGCCTGCAAAGAAGAAGATGATGCACTACTTGCTGAGAGTCCGCTTGACATCGGAAAAATACTGGCTACTGTGCTGAAACGCACTACTTCTCTTACCATAGCTCAGAAAGACATCAGTCTACACCACAAAAGCTATGAAGAAGATGTCAGTCAAGCACTCAAACTAGCAAAGTCTGCATTGAAAAAGGCTCATACTTTCATTGAAGACAAAGTCGAAAATGAGCGCAGACATGAAGAGAACTTGGTGAGTATCAATCAAGAATTGTCAAAGCTGACCTCTGATCAGCAGGCAATTATCATGAAGTACAATAGCCTAAGCACTCTTGCTGAAAATTGCAATGAGTTCATTTCTCTGCACATTACTCCAATGATGCAATCCATGTCTAAGGGGGAAGATAAGCAAAAGAAATCTTCAAGAAAGAAAACCCATGCTGAAGCGCCACTGACAATAGAACCTCTTGCTGAAAGAGAGCAAAGTTCTAAAAGACAAGCTGAAGCAGATTCTGAGTTGAATTCAGCAAATCCGAAAAAGAGAAAAACTTCTGCTGAAACTCTGATGAATGTGTATTTTACACTTTCATTCAAGTCTTTTTCACCTATTTTAGCTATCCTCTATGTTAATTTAGCTATATTTTAGTACATTTTAATAGAATAGTGTCACGTTTCCCTTTAGATTTTATTTTACAGGTTTTGGTTGAAAATCGAGGATTTCCGGGCAATTATATTGAAGTTGACAAGGAATTGGTGTTCCAGAAGCCTATTTGGAGTATCTGAAGGTTTCCGGATAGGATTTGGAGTCTAGGGGTCGAATCTGGAAGTTAGAAGGCCACTAGAAGTCAGAAACCGAGTCCGAAAAGGGGAAGAAATCCAAAAACGCGTCGAAAACGCGGAATTCCGCGAGAATTTCTCTGGGGCGAACCGCCCCAGATGTGGGGCGAACCGCCCCACACTTATTCGAGGCCTATATATAGTTGCTCAGTTTTCTCCGAAAATCATACTTTTCCAGACCTACTCTCTCACCTCTCTCTGTAGTTTTAGGTAGGAACTTCCCAGAGCCTGTTCTGGGGGTTCGTAGCTTAGGGGACACTTTTTCATAGCGTATTGGAGCTTGTAGGATCGCAATTCTTCGGAGATTGACAACCTTCGGTAACATTGTATCTTACAGTTTATTCTACTTATTCTTATTTATCTTTCAACATGTTTTCTTCTATGATTTCTGTTGATTGCATGCCTATTATGAGTAGCTAAACTTATCGTTGGTGGTAGTATGTGAATTCTTAGCAAAGGGAAGATAATCATGCTAATGGCTATATCGCGCATTATACTCCGTGTTATTGCTTTATTTCGTTGATCAGGCTCAGCCTAAATTCTCGTATGTTGTATTAATTATTTTGCACAATTGGACCCTCATCGACCTGTACGCGAGTTTATCTTCGTAGTGTTGAATAATTACGGAACACAATAGGACAATAGTGATTGACTTGTCAGAATCGTTATCTTCGTAGTGCTTAATAATTGCAACAGGACATTAGATTGATCAAAGATCTCCATGCAAGACCGAGGAATTTATGCATGATTATCGACCCGTTATGCTTTGAAGGATCATACTATCACCAATCTCCATTATCTGATAGAAACCCCATTTGCTATCTGTCTGCTGTTTTTATATTCTAAATTAGATTTGATAAAGCTAGTTATAGTCCTGAGAGAACGACACTCGAGTCATTCTACCGCTAGACTACGGTTATCGTTGTAGTTGTGGATTGCCTTTGGCTAAATAACAAATATTATTTGCTGAACCGGAACTCGACAAATCCGCGTCCATCAAATTGGCGCCGCTGCCGGGGACTATACTCCTTTTTTCTGTTTAATTTGTTTATATTTTCAGCTTTCGATTCCTAATTCTATTAGTTTTAGTTTTCCTTTTTAATCTCTCTCTGATACTGCTTTCCTAGTCTGTTACAGATAGTGTATGCCGCATACACGATCTGCAGGAACACCGCTTGCTGATTCAATTGCTGAGATCGACAGAGTCTACCACCAAAGAAGGTGACTACTTGAAAGGCGCGCACTAGAGGAAATAGAGGATACCGATTTCTCTGAATCTCTACACAACCTTTTCAAGGAAATCGACGGAATGGCAGAAGCTAGACCACTGAAAGCATGGGTTCAACCCACCAAGGATCGTATGAGGGGACCGGCGATTGTTCTTTCGTCTGCAACTCGAGATCTGGAAATCAAGAACCACGCATTCCAACAACTTCCGAGGTTCTATGGCTTATCAAGGGAAGATGTGATTGGGTACTTGCACGATATCGATGATTTCGTCAACCAACTCCCACGACCCGGAGCTGAAATAACAACGGATGAGTTGAGGATGAAGGTTTTTGCTATGGGACTTGGCGACAGAGCCAAGTCATGGTTGAGTTCTCTACCAGCAGGCTCGCTGGACACTTGGGAGAAGGTTTTTTCAGTTTTTCATGGAGAAATACTTCCCTCACACCTTGACTACCGCGCTAAAGGCGCAAATCACTGGATTCGAGCAGGACTATGATGAGACCATCTACACCGCGTTTGAGAGATTCCAAGATCTCACGAACAAGTGCCCTCACCATGGTTTTGAGCTTTCTGACTTAGTCCAACACTTCTACAATGGACTAACCTTCGAGAACCAACAAGTGGTGGATTTCCAATGCCGAGGCAATATTTGGGAGGAAACCGCAGAAGCCGTCTGGGCAGTTTTCGAAAGGCTTGCTAAGGGTTCGCAGTTCAAGGACCCAAGAGCAATGGTTAGGAGACGTGGACCTGAAGCTCCACCGACTCAAGAAGCCCCTATGTATAGGGGGAATGGGGATCAATTCGAGTGCTTTACCAACGAATTGAAGCAAGTCCTCAAGAGCGCCACTGGAACAACTGTTTCAAACGAAGTATGCCGAATATGCTAGAACTATGGGCATGGGGCTCATATGTGTAGATCGGAGCTGGCATACGATGATGGCAACTGGGCTCGAGGAGGCGAAGAAGAATCCTTTGCTACGGAGTTTGGTACTCAAGAAGTTAGCTACGGACAAGACGGTAGGAACACTCGAGGTGGATTTTGGAGAAGAGGATTCCGAAACAATCAAGGATATGCACCGGCTAACCAAACTTATGGACCTAACCAAGACCGTAGTAGGCTAAACTATGGTAATGATCACTGCGAAAACCCCGCTCCGAAAGAGCCACCGAAGTCGAAGTCGGCTCAACTGATGGATAACTTGAAAAAGATGGTTGATCACACACAAAGTTTTCTCAAACGTTATGAAGAAGATTCCGAGAAGACTAGGGCAAGGCTCGATAGGTTGGAAGAAAGTACTAGGCTTGCCCATCAAAAGATGCAAGAATTGATCGACCGAGGAGCAAGTAGGGAACAAGGCAAACTGCCTAGCAACACTGTGAAGTCGAATGCCATTACATTGGCTGGTGATCTACCTGATGAAATCACCATCAAGAAGGTTGTTAAGTGCGAGTGTTGCAAGAAGGAAGAACTTCTACAGGCTAAGGAAGAAGAGAAGGACCTTGGTTCTGACGTAAGTGATGAGGAGCAAGAGGATCCCGAACCACTCCCTAAAAGTTTCGATGTTAAGGTAGGGATTGGTGAGCTTGAAGATGTCCGTGCCACACTATACACGGGATCTTACTCAAACATAATCCCTTTGAATGTGTTTGAAAAGAGTGGCCTTGGAAAACTATCAGAGCATAGGGCTATTGTGCAACTGGCGGATGGATCCTTTATGAGACCCGAAGGCGTTGTGAAAAATGTGTTGGTCAAGATTGGTGCAGCATCTATATACACCAATTTTGTAGTTATGCCGGCGTCTGCACCTGGAACGGGGGATGTCATACTCTTAGGGCAAACGTTCTTGACTAAACTACGCTCCGTGATGGACTGATGAACGCGGATGTCGTGCTCCGAATTCAAGCAAATAAAATTTGTTATTTAGCCAAAGGCAATCCACAACTACAACGAAAACCGTAGTGTAGCAGTAGAATGACTCGAGTGTCGTTCTCTCAGGACTATAACTAGCTTTATCTATTTAACAAGAGAATATAAACAGCAGACAGATAGCAAAGGGGTTTTTCTAGCAGATAATGGAGATTGGTGATAGTATGATCCTTCAAAGCATAACTGGTCGATAGTCATGCATAAATTCCTCGGTCTTGCATAGAGATCTTTGAATTAATCTAGTGTCTTGTTGCAATAATTAAGCACTACGAAGATAATTGGTCTGACAAGTCAATCACTATTTTCCTAATGTGTTCCGTAATTATTCAACACTACGTAGATAAACTTGCGTCCAGGTCGACAAGTGTCCAATTGTGCATAATAATTAATACAACATACGAGAATTTAGGCTGTGCCTGATCAACGAAATAAAGCAATGACACGGAGTATAATGCGCGATATAGCCATTAGCATGATTATCTTCCCTTCGCTAAGAATTCACATACTATCACCAACGATAAGTTTAGCTACTCATAATAGGCATGCAATCAACAGAAATCATAGAAGAAAACATATTGAAAGATATATAAAATAAGTAGATTAAACCGTAAGATACAAGTTACCGAAGGTTGTCAATCTCCGAAGAATTGCGATCCTACAAGCTCCAATCCGCTATGAAAAAGTGTCCCCTAAGCTACGGACCCCCAGAACAGGCTCTGGGAAGTCCCTATCTAAAATTACAGAGAGAGGTGAGAAAGTAGGTCTGGAAAGATATGATTTTCGGAGAAAACTGAGCAACTATATATATGCTTCGAATTACTGTGGGGCGGTTCGCCCCACACACCCGGAGGTTCGCCCGGTGTGGGGCGGTTCGCCCCACCTCTGCGGCGGTTCGCCCGGCGGTTTTTTCGCGGAATTCCGCATTTTCGACGCGGTTTTGGATTTCTTCCCCTTTTCGGACTCGGTTTCTGACTTCTAGTGGCCTTCTAACCTCCAGATTCGACCCCTAGACTCCAAATCCTATCCGGAAACCTTCGGATACTCGAAATTGGCTTCTGGAACACCAATTCCTTGTCAACTTCAATATAATTGCCCGGAAATCTTCGAATTTCAACCAAAACCTGTAAAATAAAATCTAAAGGGAAACGTGACACTATTCTAATAAAATGCATTAAAATATAGCTAAATTAACATAGAGTATAGCTAAAATAGGTGAAAAAGACTCGAATGAAAGTGTGAAATACACATTCATCAAACTCCCCAAACCGAACCTTTGCTTGTCCTCAAGCAACTAAGCTAGACTCTATGCAAAAAACATGCAAGACACAAAATGGAGTCTCATGCCAAAGAAAATGAACTAATCTACTGAATCTACCAAAAACATATGAACACAAACCATATAAATCAAAGCATGAATATAGGTTGAAGAATACCTCGATTGACTTATACACATCCACATAAGCACTTATGTCAAGACAAGATAGTCTCTCGTAACATTCTCTACGTGGACCTAGTCAGTGACGACGTAATGAAGCTAAGGTACGAATGGTTGCCCCGTGCCTATGAAACTGAGGACTTACTGCTGTTCCACCATGTTAAGACTTTTCCTCAAAAGAGGTCGAACCAGTACTGGCTCTCATCAAACGAAGGAGGGTTTCCTATAAAAGATAACTCTCCCCTATTCTACCCATCTCTCAAGTAAAGTCTTAAGCTATTCACCACTTCCTGAATGGCAGGACGAGGGTGGTCTAGAACAGATGACACTCAAGACAAAAAAGATAAAAAATAGAAAATTACAACACGATTACGAACATTACAAAAAATGGAAAATAAACACTTTGCTAAACTGCTATTTGGCTTCCTTTTTGGACCCTTCTTTATTTTTTTTGGGGTCTTTTCTTTTTTTTTTTTTTCTTTTTTTCTTTCCAGATTCTTTTTTTTCTTTTCTTTTTCTCATTTTTTTCTGGAATTTTTTCTTTCTTTTTTTTTTTTTTTTTTCGATTTTCCTAGCCAGCAGTAGCATAACAAAAAGAGAAACAAAATGACTCACACGACTTCCCCAAACCTATTCCAAATAATAGGTTTGGAGTACAAAATTCACGGAAAAGGAAAAATAAACTCACGATACGAAAATGAAAAACAGAAACAAGTCTAATGATTGTGTAACACCCTCCCCAAACCTATTCGGAAGATAGGTTATAAACAAAGGATCACACAACCTCACACTACCTCCTTCCTAGACATTTAGCAATCTCAAAGCATGGTGAAGACTTGTTGCCTCTTAGGTACATAATTACTCGGGAAAACAACCATAAGACCCTAACATGCATCATCCTATTATAAAGGCCTTCGTGAACCGCAGTAGAGAAAACACCACTAAGTGATGTCGAGACTACCATGCTTAACTAAGTGCAATACATAAATGTGACAAGCGAGCGAGAAAAACCTCAAAAAAATTCATAGAGATGAAGCATACGATTAATGGCATAGTTGGTTGATCTACCCAATAAAAAAGTTCAAAAAATTCGGCAATAAACTCCATATAAAACATGCAAGACTATCCTAGGATGAATGTAGTGAATGCAACCTAAAAAATCTAAGAAAGCAGTAAACGTGCAAATGCAAATGCAGACGGATAAAGCATGCGAGGTACTATACTCATCCTACCAATACCAAGCTCCAAACTAACAACATCAGATCACTTAAATCCCATCCCCCCTCATGAAATTAACACTAGTCCCTAGCAGTAAGAAAATGAGGAAATAAGATGTGATACTAGATGTTACCCCATGGTTTGGCCTCGGTCGGCTGAGTGTGCTGCTTGTGAGTTATTGGAACTGCTCCGGGAGCTTTATAGGATGTCATCAGGTCTTCTGGTATGCGTGGTAGTTTCAATTATAGGCCGGATAGGAACAACTCCTCTATCTGTATCATCATTGTCCGTATGGCCTTCATTGTCACTACTGTCACCATCATCATCGCCAGTAGAGTTGCATTGTCGAATAGAATCCTCAAGATTAGCCGTCGCTGTTATGGAATCCTCCATCCTGTAGCCCTCCAATAGGATGTGAACTGTTGAAGGGGAAAGGGCAGTGGTATCAGGACCTCCCCCTCCAACGTTTTACACCACGATAAGGTTACAGTAAGCTGCTCGGATACTCAGAAGTCTTCTACCATTTTTTCCAATGTCGACCACATTCTCTACTGCTGATCCGACCGATGTCTATATGATGCTCCCTTTAGAGGCAGGCAAGGGGCACCCCAACAAGGTGCTGGGTACCCATGTCATTATGTATTGGAACCAAGCTAGCGCTTCGGAACCTTCTAGCAACTGCGAACTCATGATTGAATCCGTCGCGGCGAGAATGTCCCGGTGCCTTCCAGTTCACTTGAACTTTGCAGTCCTTGTGATGGATTGCTGACGTAATAATGGTTTCTGTCCCTTCGGTGGTGCATGAATAGGCATAGGAGTCCTTACTCCAAGTGTACTCTAGCTCCTCCTCTTGGATAATCCACGACGTTGTTGCAAAACCCCTTGGCTCGAACGCACATCTATCGAGGTCACTTTCCTTGACATGGTTCTTGACAACAATCATACGGGAATGCTCCTTTCCCTTGGTATGGTTCCTACAAACAGCAGTTAGTACCTCGTATGACACAAAACTGACTCATGCATATGCTAGTGTAAGAGCGAAACACACAAGTGATAAAATCAACAATCGAGCTCCCCAAACCGTAATGTCTAGCCTAGCTTCTTCATCATGCAACATACCAATGTAACTACTACATGCAATACATCTCATAATGCTCTTACTAGACAACCAATATCCTAGATAACAAGGCTCAATTCATACCATAGCAGCGAAAAATTCTACCATCATAAATCCTCATACTCAACAATTAAGCATTCTAATGTCAAATCCACCAACATTACATCAATAAACACAATCATATGCAAGAAATCAAAGATAAAGACATATTGCATAATAAGATATATCATCTACTAGCAAAATACCCAAATCAACAATCCAAGCAAAATTGAGTATGCAATTGATAGTAAATAACATGTCTAATCGTACAAACAACATACCCATGCATCAAATAAGCATAATTGAAACTCAAATTAGAAAACCCCCAAATTCGAAAATTAGGGTTCTAAGGATGATACCTCAGATCTAAAAATCTAACGCATTAGGACAAAATCTGTTCGGATGGGATGATAGATCATGTAATAGGCTTCGATTTAGGCTAAAGAACACTAAATTTGGTCAAGAAATGAAGAAGTTATGAAGATTTGAAGATGAAATCGCGATTTTCGGATTTTTTGGGAGGAGGAATGATGAAATATGAAGAAAATGAGGAAAAGGGGAAGAAATCCGCATTTTTGAACATCTGGAGCCGTGCGGTTCGCCCCGTGCTCCCCAATGCGGGGAGACGGTTCCCGTCGTCAGAAAATGCGGTTTTAATCCCCGAAACCAATTTTCTCAAAAAACCACTCGAAAAATCTCACTCAAACATAAGCATATACGTCACAGACATGAACAAATTCGCATACGAGAAGCAAATAGTTCAAGAATGAATGCATGCAGAAAAGCAGTAAAGAAAGCGATAAAAATTCCGGGTTGCCTCCCGGATAGCCTCATTGTTTAAAGTCTTTAACTCGACTCCTGTCTGCGCCTATCTCTTCTTTTTGCGGGTACTAGGCTTCCCCTTCATTGATCTCCTCTCCATGCCACGAACCTGTGAATAAGAAAGAATATAGGCTGCAAGACCACAGTAGTGAGTAGTAATATCAGGCGGATCAGGTGGATCAGATATGGCTTTCAACACGTGTTGCTTGCCATCTACTTCAATAGTGCAAGTTCTTTGGTAGATGTCCATCACGGAGCGTAGCTTAGTCAAGAATGTTCGTCCTAAGAGTATGACATCCCCCGTTCCTGGTGCGGACGCCGGCATAATTACAAAATCGGTGTAGACAGAAGCTTCACCAATCTAATCTTGACTAATACATTCTTCACAACGCCTTCTGGTTTCACAAGGGATCCATCCGCCAGTTGCACAATAGCCTTATGCACAGTTAGTTCTCCAAGGTTACTCTTCTCGAAAACATTCAAAGGGAGCACATTAGAGTAGGATCCTGTGTCTAGTGTGGCTCGGACATCTTCAAGTTCCCCAATCCCGACCTTAACATCGAAACTTTGAGGGAGTGGCTCGGGATTCTCTTGCTCCTCTTCACTCTTCAAACGTTATGAACAAGATTCCGAGAAGACTAGGGCAAGGCTTGATAGGTTGGAAGAAAGCACTAGGCTTGCCCATCAAAAGATGCCAGAGTTAATCGACCGAGGAGCAAGTAGGGAACAAGGCAAACTGCCTAGCAACACTGAGAAGTCGATGTCCATTACCTTAGTGGGTGATCTACCTGTTGAAATCACCATCAAGAAGGTTGCTAAGAGAATCCATCAGTTGAGCCGACTTCGAATTCGGTGGCTCTTTCGGAGCGGGGTTTTCGCAGTGATCATTACCATAGTTTAGCCTACTACGGTCTTGGTTAGGTCCATAAGTTTGGTTGGCCGGTGCATATCCTTGATTGTTTCGGAATCCCCTTCTCCAAAATCCCCCTCGAGGATTCCTACCGTCTTGTCCGTAGCTAACTTCTTGAGTACCAAACTCCGTAGCAAAGGCTTCCTCTTCGCCTCCTCGAGCCCAGTTGCCATCATCGTATGCCAACTCCGATCTACACATATGAGCCCCATGCCCATAGTTCTTGCATATTCGGCATACTTCATTCGAAACAGTTGTTCCGGTGGCGCTCTTGAGGACTTGCTTCAATTCGTTGGTAAAGCACTCGAATTGATCCCCATTACCCCTATACATAGGGGCTTCTTGAGTCGGGGGAGCTTCAGGTCCACGTCTCCTAACCATTGCTCTTGGTTCCTTGAACTGCGAACCATTAGCAAGCCTTTCGAAAACTGCCCAGACGGCTTCTGCGGTTTCCTCCCAAATATTGCCTCGGCATTGGAAATCCACCACTTGTTGGTTCTCGAAGGTTAGTCCATTGTAGAAGTGTTGGACTAGGTCGGAAAGTTCAAAACCATGGTGAGGGCACTTGTTCGTGAGATCTTGGAACCTGTCAAACACGGTGTAGATGGTCTCATCATAGTCCTGCTTGAATCCAGTGATCTGCGCCTTAAGCGCGGTAGTCAAGGTGTGAGGGAAGTATTTCTCCATGAAAGCTGAAAAAACCTTCTCCCAAGTGTCCAGCGAGCCTGCTGGTAGAGAACTCAACCATGACTTGGCTCTGTCGCCAAGTCCCATAGCAAAAACCTTCATTCTCAACTCGTCCGTTGTTATTTCAGCTCCGGGTCGTGGGAGTTGGTTGACGAAATCATCGATATCGTGCAAGTACCCCATCACATCTTCCCTTGATAAGCCATAGAACCTCAGAAGTTGTTGGAATGCGTGGTTCTTGATTTCCAGATCTCGAGTTGCAGATGAAAGAACAATCGCCGGTCCCCTCATACGATCCTTGGTGGGTTGAACCCATGCCTTCAGTGGTCTAGCTTCTGCCATTCCGTCGATTTCCTTGAAGAGACTGAGTAGAGATTCAGAGAAATCGGTTTCCTCTATTTCCTCTAGTGCGCGCCTTTCAAGTAGTCGCCTTCTTTGGTGGTAGACTCTGTCGATCTCAGCAATTGAATCAGCAAGCGGTGTTCCTTCAGAATCTGTAACAGACTAGGAAAGCAGTATCAGAGAGAGATTAAAAAGGAAAACTAAAACTAGTAGGATTAGGAATCTAAAGCTGAAAATATAAACAATTTAAACAGAAAAAAGGAGTATAGTCCCCGGCAACGATGCCAATTTGATGAACGCGGATGTCGTGCTCCGAATTCAAGCAAATAAAATTTCTTATTTAGCCAAAGGCAATCCACAACTACAACGAAAACCGTAGTGTAGCAGTAGAATGACTCGAGTGTCGTTCTCTCAGGACTATAACTAGCTTTATCTATTTAACAAGAGAATATAAACAGCAGACAGATAGCAAAGGGGTTTTTCTAGCAGATAATGGAGATTAGTGATAGTATGATCCTTCAAAGCATAACTGGTCGATAATCATGCATAAATTCCTCGGTCTTGCATAGAGATCTTTGAATCAATCTAGTGTCCTGTTGCAATTATTAAGCACTACGAAGATAATTGGTCTGACAAGTCAATCACTATTGTCCTAATGTGTTCCGTAATTATTCAACACTACGAAGATAAACTCGCGTCCAGGTCGACAAGTGTCCAATTGTGCATAATAATGAATACAACATACGAGAATTTAGGCTGTGCCTGATCAACGAAATAAAGCAATGACACGGAGTATAATGCGCGATATAGCCATTAGCATGATTATCTTCCCTTCGCTAAGAATTCACATACTACCACCAACGATAAGTTTAGCTACTCATAATAGGCATGCAATCAACAGAAATCATAGAAGAAAATATATTGAAAGATATATAAAATAAGTAGATTAAACCGTAAGATACAAGTTACCGAAGGTTGTCAATCTCCGAAGAATTGCGATCCTACAAGCTCCAATCCGCTATGAAAAAGTGTCCCCTAAGCTACGGACCCCCAGAACAGGCTCTGGGAAGTCCCTACCTAAAACTACAGAGAGAGGTGAGAAAGTAGGTCTGGAATGATATGATTTTCGGAGAAAACTGAGCAACTATATATAGGCTTCGAATTACTGTGGGGCGGTTCGCCCCACACACCCGGCGGTTCGCCCGGTGTGGGGCGGTTCGCCCCACCTCTGCGGCGGTTCGCCCGGCGGTTTTTTCGTGGAATTCCGCGTTTTCGACGCGGTTTTGAATTTCTTCCCCTTTTCGGACTCGGTTTTTGACTTCTAGTGGCCTTCTAACCTCCAGATTCGACCCCTAGACTCCAAATCCTATCCGGAAACCTTCGGATACTCCAAATAGGCTTCTGGAACACCAATTCCTTGTCAAATTCAATATAATTTCCCGGAAATCTTCGAATTTCAACCAAAACCTGTAAAATAAAATCTAAAGGGAAACGTGACACTATTCTAATAAAATGCATTAAAATATAGTTAAATTAACATAGCGGATAGCTAAAATAGGTGAAAAAGACTCGAATGAAAGTGTAAAATACACATTCATCATGGACATCTACCAAAGAACTTGCACTATTGAAGTAGATGGCAAGCAACACGTGTTGAAAGCCATATCTGATCCACCTGATCCGCCTGATATTTCTTTTACTACTCACTACTGTGGTCTTGCAGCCTATATTCTTTCTTATTCACAGGTTCGTGGCATGGAGAGGAGATCAATGAAGGGGAAGTCTAGTACCCGCAAAAAGAAGAGATAGGCGCAGACAGGAGTCGAGTCAAAGACTTTAAACAATGACGCTATCCAGGAGGCAACCTGGAATTTTTATCGCTTTCTTTACTGCTTTTCTGCATGCATTCATTCTTGAACTATTTGGTTCTCGTATGTGAATTTGTTCATATCTGTGTCGTATATGCTTATGTTTGAGTGATATTTTTCGAGTGGTTTTTTGAAAAAATTGGTTTCAGGGATTCAAACCGCATTTTCTGACGACAGGAGCCGTCTCCCCGCATCGGGGACACCGGGGCGAACCGCCCCACGTGGGGGGCGAATCGCCCCGTGTGGGGCGACTCGCCCCATGGCTCCAGAAGTTCAAAAACGCGGATTTCTTCCCCTTTACCTCATTTTCTTCATATTTCATCATTCCAACTCCCCAAAAATCGAAAATTGCAATTTCATCTTCAAAATCTCATAACTTCTTCATTTCTTGACCAAATTTAGTGTTATTTAGCTTAAATCGAAGCCTATTACATGATCTATCTTCCCATCCGAACAGATTTCGTCCTAATGCATTAGATTTTCAGATCTGAGGTATCATCCTAAGAACCCTAATTTTCGAATTTGGGGGTTTTCTAATTTGAGCTTCAATTATGCTTATTTGATGCATGGGTATGTTGTTTGTGTGATTAGAAGTGTTATTTACTATCAATTGCATGCTCAATTTTGCTTGGATTGTTGATTTGGGAATTTTGCTACTAGATGATATATCTTGTTATGCAATATGTCTTTATCTTTGATTTCTTGCATATGATTGTGTTTATTGATGTAATCTTGGTGGATTTGACGATAGAATGCTTAATTATTGAGTATGAGGATTTATGATGGTAGAATGTTTCGCTACTATGGTATGAATTGAGCCTTGTTATCTAGGATATTGGTTGTCTAGTAAGAGCATAATGTGATGTATTGCATGTAGTAGTTACATTGGTATGTTGCATGATGAAGAAGCTAGGCTAGGCATTACGGTTTTGGGAGCTCGATTGTTGATTTTATCACTTGTGTGTTTCGCTCTTACACTAGCATATGCATGAGTCAGTCTTGTGTCATACGAGGTACTAACTGTTGTTTGTAGGAACCATACCAAGGGAAAGGAGCATTCCCGTATGATTGCTTTGAAGAATTGGAGGGGGATCGATTACAACCATGTCAAGAAGGGTGACCTCGTTGGATGTGTGTTCGAGCCAAGGGGTTTTGCAACAACGTCGTGGATTATCCAAGAGGAGGAGCTAGAGTACACCTGGAGTAAGGACTCCTATGCCTATTCATGCACCACCGAAGGGACAAAAACCATTTTACGTCAACAATCCATCACAAGGACTGCAAAGTTCGAGTGAACTGGAAGGCACCGGGACATTCTCGCCGCGACGGATTCAATCATGAGTTCGTAGTTGCTAGAAGGTTCCGAAGCGCTAGCTTGGTTCCAATACATAATGACATGGGTACCCAGCCCCTCGTTGGGGTACCCCTTGCCTTCCTCTAAAGAGAGCATCATATAGACATCGGGAGCATCAACTGTAGAGAATGTGGTCGACATAGGAAAAAATGGAAGACAACCTCTGAATACCCGAGCAGCTCGCTGTAACCTCCTTGGGGTGGGGGAGGTCCTGATACCATTGACCTTTCCCCTTCAATAGTTCACAACCTATTGGAGAGATACCGGGTGGAAGATTCCATAACAGAGGCGGCCAATCTTGAAGATTCCCTTCGACACTGCAACTCTACCTGTGACGATGTGCGTGACAGCAGTGACAATGAAGACAATAGGGACAATGATGATACAGATGGCTGAATTGGTCCTATCCGATCTATTGATGGAACTACCGCCACTACCACAAGTCCCGATGATCATATATGAGTCTCCCAGAGCAGTCCCAATAACTCACAAGCAGCACACTCAGCCGACCGAGGCCAAACCATGGGGTAACATCTAGTATCACATCTTATTTCCTCATTTTCTTACTGCTAGGGACTAGCGTTAATTTCATGAGGGGGGATGGGATTTAAGTGATCTAGTATTGTTAGTTTGGAGCTTGACATTAGTAGGGTGAGTATAGTACCTCGCATGTTTTATCCGTCTGCATTTGCATTTGCACGTTTACTGCTTTCTTAGATTTTTTAGGTTGCATTCACTACATTCATCCTAGGATAGTTTTGCATGTTTTATATGGAGTTTATTGCCGAATTTTTCGAACTTTTTTAGTGGGTAGATCAACTAACTATGCCATTAATCGTATGCTTCATCTCTATGAATTTGTTTGAGGTTTTTCTCGCTTGGCTTGTCACACTTATGTATTGTACTTAGTTAAGCTTGGTAGTCTCGACATCACTTAGTGGTGTTTTCTCTACTGCGGTTCACGAAGGCCTTTATAAATAGGATGATGCATGTTAGGGTCTTATGGTTGTTTCCCGAGTAATTATGTACCTAAGAGGCAACAAGTCTTCACCATGCTTTGAGATTGCTAAATGCCTAGGAAGGAGGTAGTGTGAGGTTGTGTGATCCTTTGTTTATAACCTATTCTTCCGAATAGGTTTGGGGACGGGGTTACACCATCATTAGACTTGTTTCTGTTTTTCATTTCTGTATCGTGAGTTTGTTTTTCTTTTTCCGTAAATTTTGTATTCCAACCTATTCTTTCGAATAGGTTTGGGGAAGTCGTGTGAGTCATTTTGTTTCTCTTTTTGTTATGCTACTGCTGGCTAGAAAAAAATCGAAAAAAAAAAGAAAGAAAGAAAAATTCCAGAAAAAAAAGAGAAAAAGAAAAAGAAAAGAGAATCTGGAAAGAAAAAAAAGAAAAAAAAGAAAAGACCCCAAAAAAGCAAAGAAGGGTCCAAAAAAGAAAGCCAATTAGCAGTTAGCAAAGTGCTGAGTCTTTTCCATTTTGTATTGTTCGTTATCGTGTTGTAATTTTCTATTTTTTATCTTTTTTGTCTTGAGTGTCATCTGTTCTAGACCACCCTCGTCCTGCCATTCAGGAAGTGGTAAATAGTTTAAGACTTTACTTGAGAGATGGGTAGAATAGGGGAGTGTTATCTTTTATAGGGAACCCTCCTTCGTTTGATGAGAGCCAGTACTGGTTCGACCTCTTTTGAGGAAAAGTCTTAACATGGTGGAACAGCAGTAAGTCCTCAGTTTCATAGGCACGGGACAACCATTCGTATCTTAGCATGCTTCATTACGTCGTCACTGACTAGGTCCAAGTAGAGAATGTTACGAGAGACTATCTTGTCTTGTCATAAGTGCTTATGTGGTTGTGTATAAGTCAATCGAGGTATTCTTCAACCTATATTCATGCTTTAATTTATATGGTTTTTGTTCATATGTTTTTTGGTAGATTCAGTAGATTAGTTCATTTTATTTGGCATGAGACTCCATTTTGTGTCTTGCATGTTTTCTGTATTAGAGTCTAGCTTAGTTGCTTGAGGACAAGCAAAGGTTCGGTTTGGGGAGTTTGATGAATGTGTATTTTACACTTTCATTCGAGTCTTTTTCACCTATTTTAGCTATCCTCTATGTTAATTTAGCTATATTTAGTACATTTTATTAGAATAGTGTCACGTTTCCCTTTAGATTTTATTTTACAGGTTTTGGTTGAAAATCGAGGATTTCCGGACAATTATATTGAAGTTGACAAGGAATTGGTGTTCCAGAAGCCTATTTGGAGTATCTGAAGGTTTCCGGATAGGATTTGGAGTCTAGGTGTCGAATCTGGAAGTTAGAAGGCTACTAGAAGTCAGAAACCGAGTCCGAAAAGGGGAAGAAATCCAAAAACGCGTCGAAAACGCGGAATTCCGCGAGAATTTCTCTGGGGCGAACCGCCCCACACTTATTCGAGGCCTATATATAGTTGCTCAGTTTTCTCCGAAAATCATACTTTTCCAGACCTACTTTCTCACCTCTCTCTGTAGTTTTAGGTAGGAACTTCCCAGAGCTTGTTCTGGGGGTTCGTAGCTTAGGGGACACTTTTTCATAGCGGATTGGAGCTTGTAGGATCGCAATTCTTCGGAGATTGACAACCTTCGATAACATTGTATCTTACAGTTTATTCTACTTATTCTTATTTATCTTTCAACATGTTTTCTTCTATGATTTCTGTTGATTGCATGCCTATTATGAGTAGCTAAACTTATCGTTGGTGGTAGTATGTGAATTCTTAGCGAAGGGAAGATAATCATGCTAATGGCTATATCGCGCATTATACTCCGTGTTATTGAATTATTTCGTTGATCAGGCTCAGCCTAAATTCTCGTATGTTGTATTAATTATTTTGCACAAATGGACCCTCGTCGACCTGTACGCGAGTTTATCTTCGTAGTGTTGAATAATTACGGAACACAATAGGACAATAGTGATTGACTTGTCAGAATCGTTATCTTCGTAGTGCTTAATAATTGCAACAGGACATTAGATTGATCAAAGATCTCCATGCAAGACCGAGGAATTTATGCATGATTATCGACCCGTTATGCTTTGAAGGATCATACTATTACCAATCTCCATTATCTGCTAGAAACCCCCTTTGCTATTTGTCTGCTGTTTTTATATTCTAAATTAGATTTGATAAAGCTAGTTATAGTCCTGAGAGAACGACACTCGAGTCATTCTACCGCTACACTACGGTTTTCGTTGTAGTTGTGGATTGCCTTTGGCTAAATAACAAATATTATTTGCTGAACCGGAACTCGACAAATCCGCGTCCATCAAACTCATGAATACTGTCACACTGAAAGTCATCAAGATCTGAATGAAGATGATGATGATGATGACAATCAGACTATAGCTCAAGCTATAAGAGCTAGACCAATTACAGCCCTAACTCCGTCTGGCCATTCAAAACATTTATCTTCTGACTCAAGATCTTCAACAAGAGATTAAGAAAATGCAAAGTCAAGAAGAAGAAGGCAAAGACAGGAAGAAAAGAGGCTAGCCAGCATTGCCATTGGCTCCGGCATTGAATACACAAAGACCAGCAATGAGGAAACTACTCCAAATGTGATCACAAATGTTCATGGTTGCTGGATCTTAAAGCTGGAAGACTTATTGGTAAATGATTTCTTTCCAACAGCTGTATTGAATCAAATGTACACTTGGATTGAATTGAAGGTGAAAATAAAAGAAAGGGATCCTCCTCCCTTCCCAAGAAACATAGCTGGGAGATGGCTGAATCTAGAAGTCTTCGTAAGAAGAACTTCAATTGGCAAGAAAGTAAAACAAGAACCTGAACTGATTAAACCAATTGATGTTGCCTATTACTCTGACCCTATAACCAAGAAGTCAAAGAAGAAATATGGATTGATTCCTTATGAGTATTTCTATCTCACTGCTAAGGATCAAGAAGAAGATCTTCTCTTGTTAAGGAAGATTCATGCTAACAAGGGCATTTCAGATACACAACTTCTCCATGGCAGCAATTGGGGCATGCACTTGTGGGTGTTGCACTACAAAGAAATGAATGTTGAAAAACATCATTATACCGCCTGCAAGAACGCAAGGATCATTCAACTCGAAGTCCGTAAGCTACTTGAAGATTACGAAAAGGACGGTGTTGAATTTTCTGCACTTGCTGAGAAGAGTGTAAGGGAGATTCTGAGAAAATCCTCTGCTGAAAGAGCTTAAGTCCCTTGTAAAAGCTTTGTTTAGTTTTGTTTGCTGATTTTGTGTAGTTATCTCTGAACTTTGTTGTAAACTTACTGAAAGATAACTATCAGCAATAAACCTTTTGACTCTTATTGGTTTTTGATTATGCAATCTACTTATGCTTACTGTTTTATTATTCAAGTATGCTTGCATTAATCAACTGATTTATTCAACATCAGAAACCTCTAAAAGGGTAACAATTAATTTAGCCATGGATTGCTAACATCAAAAAGGGGGAAATTTGTTAGGAAACTTGTAATTTTGATGAGCAATTACCCATGCTAAATTAAGGAAAGTCCAGTAACAGTACTCTTAACGTCCATAGGAATTTAGAATTTTAGAGGACATTGTAAAAGAGGTACGTTTGCTGAAGACTTAGAGTAGGTGCTAGATAGGTTTGTTTTACCGCTTATGATGTATCTTGTTTTCTGAAAAGAAAAACAACCTATTGAAGCATTTGCTGATGATGTACTTTGTTTACACAAACAAACTATTGAAGCATTTAGAACCGGTCAGAAACTTGAAGAATTCGAAGACTGAAGACTAGAAGCTTTCTGAAGACTGGTATCTACAAAGGCACATGTTGCTCAGAAAGTGGAAACTTCAGCAACAACTTGCATAAGTGAAAATCTAAACGACAGAGTAGGTTGTGCTTGCTGAAACTGAGACTGACCGCTTGCTGAAAAACATTTGTGACCTCCTTGCTGCTAGTACTTGCATTTGCGCTCCAACGTTCATGTTTGAATCTCATTCAAATGAACATTAAATGCAAAGCATGCACGCGAAGGACATGAAGACTAGAAGACAAATAAAGGACGCTGCTGAAAGTACAAAAGCAAGATAGTGACATCTTAAGGAACAAAGCCTTGGAATTTGAAATTCAAACGGCTCCCTTGATTCACTATAAATAGAAGTCATCCGGCAAAGAGTTGAAGTGTGTCAACAACGTGATCAAACTCTCACTTGTGCTTAAACTCACATACCCTTCAAACACTCTTTACTGCCATTGATCTGTTCCAAGACTTAAAGCTTGAAAAAGCTACTTGTGAAGAAGTAGAACATACACGGCTAAGAAATTAGTTAAGTGTTCTTTCTTTCGAACAAGAAAATGTCTTGACACCAGAAACAATCAAACTTGTTTACTGCAAAGTATTCAAAGTTTTGTTTCTTGATTTCTTGTTGTAGCTGAATAAGTTATAATCAAGTTATCTCATCCCAAACCTCTCTAACTGAAAATACACCCTTTCAGGCGTAAAATTCAGGGGGAACTTAATCGAGCATAGAGTTGCTGATTAAAAGTCCCAAGTTTGGTGGAGAACAAGGTTTCGTTCTCTAGTTAGGTTGGAAACGAAGCAAGTGTGCTTTGGTTTCTGTTTGAATCGCTCTAGATAGGTGTTGTAAGGAACCTCAAACTTGTCTTGGCGGATTCAGTCCTAGAAAGGACAAAGTGGATTAGTTGAGAGATTACGCCACTCTCAGATACCACTATAAAAGTGTTTGTGTGATTTACTTACCGCATTTAGTTTTCAGCAAAGCATATCTTTTTGTACACAGTCACTCTGTTCACTTGCTGAAACTATCACTTACTGAAAAAGCACTTATTGTATCAAAGACTTTCGCTCTCTGATTTTAAGTATCAGCAAAACTCGTTACTGAAAAGTAACTTGCGCTTGCTGAGAAAGTTAAGTATCAGAAAACTCATTACTGAAAAGTAATAAGTCCTTGCTGAGAAAGTTTTTAAACGATGAAAGTTTGAAAAGACTATTCACCCCCCCCCCTCTAGTATTTTCTTGTTGTTTAAAGGGACCAACAAAGCCCCATCGCAAAAACCTTCATTCTCAGCTCGTCATCCGTCACCTCCGTGCCCGGTCTTGGGAGTTGGTTGACGAAGTCATCGATATTATGCAAATACCCTATCACGTCTTCCCTAGCCCAGCCATAGAATCTCGGGAGTTGCTGGAACATGTGGTTTTTGATTTCCAAGTCATGAGTCGCAGGCGAAAGGACAATCGCTGGACCCTTCATTCGTTCCTTGTTGGGTTGAACCCATGATTTCAACAGTGGACGAGCCATCACAGGATCTTCAAAGAGTGCTCGAAGATATTCAGAGAAATCAATTTCTTCTATGTCACCTTGAGCGAGATTCCGCCTTCTTTGATGGTAAACCCTGTTAATTTCTTCGATAGGGTCAGCAAGAGGTATTTCACTAGATCGCATACGTTGCATACACTATCTGTAACAATAATGGAAAAGAGTATCAAAAGAGAGCAAATTAACTAAACTTAATAAATCTAGGAATTGAATGCTGCAAATATAAATAAGCTAAAGAGAAAAAGGAGTATAGTCCCCGGCAACGGCGCCAATTTGATGAACGAGATTGTCAGACTCAATTAATCAAATAAATTTATTTTTAGCCAAAGGCAACTCACAACTACAATGAAAACCAAGGCACGTAGTGTAGAAGTAAGATAGCCCCGAGTGTCGATCTCTAAGGACTATAACTAGCTTTAACTAATTTAACTTAAAATATAAAATCAGAAAACGATTTAGCAAAGGTTTTTCTTATCAATTATAATGGAAGTTAGTGATAGTATGATCGTTCTAAGCATCGGGTTCCAATTACACATGAAGTACTTGAAGTTTGTATAGAAATCTATGATCATGAATTGTCCTAGTGTTTCTTTCAATTTAACACTAATCTACGAAGATAGATGGCTTAGATAGATCAAAGAAATAAAACAATAAATCAAGTCTTAAACGCGCGAAGCCACTCATGCATAATTAAGAACCCTAGCTATGAATTCACATACTATCACCAACCTTAGATTTAGCTACTCATGTATAAATCACAATCAACAAGCATAATCAAATCAAGAGTCAATGAAACATGTTGAATTGAATAAACAAAAGCAGCAAAATCGTGAGATACAAGTTACCAACGAAGGTTGTCAATCTCCGATGAATTGCTAACTCACAAGCAAGAATCGAGAATCAAAGATGTCCAATCTCTATGCTTAAGCTTCCAAATAAATAAGAAAAAGAGTCTTCTATGCTAATAATTCCCAGAACAAGCTCTGGAGAATTTGTCTCTCAAAATAAGGTGAAAAGGTATGAAAAACGAACTAAACAGGCGAAACTATATACTAGTCGACAGATGGGGGGCGAACCGCCTGGGGTCCCAGGTGAACCGCCTGGCACCGGGCAAACCGCCCCGGGTGCCGGGCGAACCGTCTGGGAGCTCCAGGTCGGTGGTAGCGAGTTTTTGACTTCAGGTTTCCTTTTTGGACTCGATTTTGCCTTCTAGTGACCTTTAAGCCTTGAAACTCGTCCCCTATGCCTCAAAACTTGTCTGGAAAATTCTAGATACACCACGGATGACCTTGAAGCACCAAAACTTCGTTCTCTTCACCATAATTGCCCATCAAAAGTACGTTTTTCACCTAATTCCTGAAAAATGCAAAGAAAAGGGAAACGTGACACTATTCTAATAAAATGCACTAAAATATAAGCTAAATTAACCTAGAGGATAGCTAAATTGGTGAAAAAGACTCGAATGAAAGTGTAAAATACACGCTCATCACCCCAAAGAGACAGTCCTCCAAGACCTCAAAGTCATCAAAGGCTGATAGTGCTGGAAAAAGCAGTATTCTGGCTGTAACTCCGACAATCAACACAGTGAAAATTGTGTTGAAGAACGACCGTATAACAGAGAGACCCATGTCGCCTGCATATCTTGACACTGCAAAGTGTGAACAGATGATGCAATTGGGCGGATTTGCCAAAGAGAAGTATATAAGATACTTCTATGATCAAGATCTAGATGAAGAAAATGAAGAGGCACTGAACTTGATAAATCAACAAGGCCTTCTTTTCTTCATAACTGCTCGCCCTAAGAAAGTGAGTATCTGATGAACCGGAATTTGTCAGATTCTAATTAATCAAATAAATTTGTATTTAGCCAAAGGCAATTCACAACTACAACGAAAACCGTAGTGAAGCAGTAAAATAACCTCGAGTGTCGATCTCTAAGGACTATAACTAGCTTTATCTAATCTAACTTAAAAATATAAAATCAACAAACGACTTAGCAAAGGTTTTTCTTATCAGATAATGGAGGTTAGTGATAGTATGATCATTCAAAGCATAGCAGGTTAATAATCATGCATGAAGTACCCGATCGTTTTGCATAGAGATCTTTGATCAATGAATTGTCCAATTGTGTTCCGTTATTATTCAACACTACGAAGATAGAGGTTTTAGATAGATCAAAGAAATAAAGCAATAACTCAAAGTCTAATTCGCTTTACAGCCATCAGCATAATTATTAACCCTTCGCTAAGAAATCACATACTATCACCAACGATAAATTTAGCTACCCATAGATGGCATGCAATCAACAGAAATTATAGAAAGATTGAATGAAAACATGTTGAAAGATAAATAAATATGAATAGAAAAACTGTAAGATACAATGTTACCGAAGGTTGTCAATCTCCGAAGAATCGCGATCTTACAAGCTCCAAAACGATAAGAAAAAGTCTCCTATGCTAAGAGTCCCCAGAACAGGCTCTGGAGAATTCCTACCTAAAACTAATGAGAAAGGTGAGAGAAAAGATCTCAGAAAGTATGAAAAATGGAGAAAACTGAGCAACTATATATAGGTATTCGGCAGGTGTGGGGCGAGTCGCCCCACACACCGGGCGAATCGCCTGGTGTGGGACGTTTCGCCCCACGTCCCGGGCGAATCGCCCGGGACCTCCAGTCGGCTATTGACGCGTTTTCGACGCGGTTTTGGATTTCCTTTCCTTTTCGGACTCGGTTTTTGCCTTCTAGTGACCTTTTAGCCTTCAGACTCGACCCCTAGACTTCAAATCCTATACGGAATCTTCTAGCCACTCCAAAAAGGCCTTCGGAACACCAATTCCTCGTCCACTTCAATATAATTGCCCGGAAAACCTCGTTTTCCACCCAAAACCTGTAAAATACAAACTAAAGGGAAATGTGACACTATTCTAATAAAATGCACTAAAATATAGCCAAATTAACATAGAGGATAGCTAAATTGGTGAAAAAAGACTCGAATGAAAGTGTAAAATACACGTTCATCAGTATCTTAGATGCCATGGAATTCTACAACAATGTAGAAATCCAAACTCTTACTGATGGACAAGGAGTCACTGAAAAAGTGATTTCTACCACAGTTCAAGGTGTGCAAATCATCCTGAAATGGATTGATTTAGCCAACATCTTTCAGATTCCAACTACTGGAATTGAAGATGACATCACTGCCACTGATGAAGAAATTGAAGCCTTCTACAGTGATGTCAGAAACGAGAGAATGAAGAAAGAAGAGATTGCTCCCGTGACTTGGACAAAGCACGTAAAAAGGAAGCATCTCTGCCATTCACTTGGTCTAGTTGCTCTGCTACTCATCAAAGTTCTAGACTCCCAAGTTGGAGGAATTGACCAAGTAGGCTTGAGAAGGTGGCCACTACTGATGCATATACATGAGAATAAAACTGAGCTCAACTGGGCAAAGTACATTTTCAACAGACTTGTTGATTGTGTTACTAAATTTAAGGTCAAGGTTGAAGACAACAAGGTCTCACCTACCTTCCCAGTCATGTATGGACTAAAAATATGCTATATGCTTGAACACTTCAGGATTCAACTGAGAAACCCATTGTCGTTTAAGAAATCAGTATGCAATGTGGGAAGAGCCTTCTACAAGAAAAATGGACCTAAGCCTGCTGACAAGAAATCAAAGAAGACAACAGCTGCAAATGTTGTCAGTGTTGGTCAGCAAGAAAGGTATACAACAGCTGCAGATGTTGTAAGTGCCAGTCAGCAAGACAAGATTCCAACAGCTGCAAATGTTGTTGATGAAACTGTTGTAGATGGTGATCAACAAGGTACGTGTACAACAGCCGTTGCTGAAAATGCAACTACTGCAGATGTTGCTGCTGAAAAGAAACTGGAGAAATCCAAGAAGAAAAAGAGGAAAGCTAATGATGACACTCAAACTGCAGCGTCATCAGCTGCCCCCATCCCTAAGAAGAAACGGACAAAGACTCACCCAAGAAAGAAAACACTGGCTCGCAAGTCAGTTCCAATTGTCCATGATCTTTCGGATGATGCTCCAGGAGTTGCTGAAACACAAGCCACTCCAGTATATGTTGATGAAGTGCTTGCGGAAGCCTTCAGCAATGTTGAAGTGTTTGCAGAAGCCTCCAACAATCAACTCAATGTTGGTACATCTGCTGAGATAAGACAACTAGGCAGTGGAAACGAAATTCCTGCCCCAATCCCAGATATCTACATTGTAGGTAATCTCGATGATCACACTCTGGAACCAACAAGTGATATTGCTGTTGATCTGAGAAACGCGGCACTTGCTGATGCTGCTGAAAAGATGGTTGTTGAACAAGCAATTCATCAAGTTGCTGAAACCGCAGTTACTGAAACTGTAATTGCTGAAGAACCAGTTGTTGAGACTGCAATGGTTCAAGTCCCAGAGGTTGCTGAAACACCACAAGAGACACTATTCGACGACGCATCTCGTGATGCTGAGAATACTGG
This sequence comes from Plantago ovata, assembly GCA_028274465.1. Lineage (NCBI taxonomy): Eukaryota > Viridiplantae > Streptophyta > Magnoliopsida > Lamiales > Plantaginaceae > Plantago > Plantago ovata. The sequence goes on along the minus strand of CM051456.1, from coordinate 102,759,065 downwards.
ACCTAGTTCACCGAAAACATCCATTGACAAAGTTCAGCTGGTGCTGACAGAACTTAGCCAGCAAATGGATTTGGAGATTGATGATAACTCCAACAAATCAATAGATGTATTCATGACCAGCAGTGAACTAAAAGGTCAAGATGTCTCTGCTCAATTTGTCATTTCAGAGACAACGGAGATTGCTGAATCTGCACAGCCTTCTCAAATAGAGCAAGAAAAGAAGTCTGTTGAAGAACAAGCCCAAGATAATGAAGAAGCTGTCATTGCTGAAAGGACTGAGTCACCACCTTCCCTTCTTCAGCAGGTAGTTAACTCAGAAATAAACAAAACTTCACTATCTGAAACTCTTTCTTTTGCTGATATAATTATTTCTTTACAGACTTCTCAAGATACAAGTCAGAACATTGCTGAAACTTCTGCACCAGAATCCACAACTCATGTTCAGCAGGTAGATGAAGTTTTTGGTAATTCAACTAAGTTTGAAAACTTAGTACTTGGTATCTAACTTAAAATTATTTCAGGATGAACAATTCAAGAATGCTTCTCAAGCTCCTGAAGCAATGGAAATAGTACCAGCACAACAAAATGTGCAACATGAGCTTGCTGGACTTCAGCAAGTAAATCATGTCCCAGTTTTTGACTCTAAAACTATTTTCCAAAACCTTCCTGTACTTAATTTTATTCTTTTTCAGGCTCAAAAGGAGACCACTGAAGTGGTTCACATCACTGAAGATTTGGAAGTAAGTTCAGAGGAACCTTACTCAAACTTCAAGAGAACTATCTTGACCAGAGTTGCTAAATCCGTCAGCAACTGGCAAAGGTACAGAAGGATGGACTTTTCCGATCTTCATCTTCATCTGTCCAACGAGAAAAAGAGACTTTCTCTGCTAAAACTCGAGACATTTGTGCACTCCATACTTCCAGAAGAGCTGACATATTCTCAGCTCATGAGCTCTAGTCTGATTGCTCTAATCAGAGAGAATATGAAAGCTAAATTCAAGAGTGCCTCTCCAGCTGAACAAGTTGTGATGCTAAAGGGTTCCTTTGTACCCGTGATGGCTGACCCCACAAAATCAATGAGGAAGAGGAAGTTACAAGTGCAACAATGTACAAACATTTTGAGTTGGTCATACTGACGGACAATGATGAAGAAGAAGAGGATGAAAACATCCCCAAAGATCCAAGTGATGATGAAGGAAAAGATTCTAAGGACAAAAAGGATGATGATGATGATAATCAAGGTCCTAGTCCTGATGCTGGTGGACTTAAACTGACAGTTGTTGATACTGAAAATCAGCAAGCTGATCACACAACAAGTCAGCATCAAGAATCCACTCCCGCTCCTGCTGAGACAAGTACTCAAGCAACTGAACAAGTTGCTGAAACTGAAGAAGAGTACGCCAAAAAGTGTGCTGAAATGAAATTAGGCAAAAGTAAGATTTCTGATGCCGAGTTAACTTTACTCGATGCCAAGGTCACTGAACCAAACCTTGATGATGAAGAAATGGATGAATATTATCAAAGAGCACTTCAAAACAGTCTATAGATTCATGCAAGGCATGCGTAGAATCTAGACATTGCTCAATCTTTAGGAGTGAAGCACACGGAAGTCCCCTCCATTCCACTTACTACTGGTGAAACTCCAGTTGTTGAGTCTAAAGAGTTGCCCTCAGCAACCACTCAACCTAAAGTGAATGAAGCTACAGATTTAGGAACCAAGGTTGCTGGCCTTGATGAATCTGATGACGAAGAAGATCTCTTCAATTTTTCAGCAAACGAAGAAGAACTGACAAAGAAAGCTGAACCCCCAGTGGTTACGATTCCTCCTCCTGATGATGATCATGATGTAGGAGATGATGAAAGATGCCGTTTGCTGATCACTGATGATCAATTCGCTACTGAGCTCAAAGTTCATTCACTCACTCACTCTTTAGTATCGTTCCCTAGTGTTGAGGATTTTACTCCCAGAATTAAGGCACTAATGGATGTTCACAAAGCCTGCAAAGAAGAGGATGATGCACTGTTTGCTGAGAGTCCGCTTGACATAGGCAAAATACTGGCTACTGTGACGCACTACTTCTCTTACCATAGCTCAGAAAGACATAAGTCTACATCATAAAAGCTATGAAGAAGATGTCAGTCAAGCACTCAAACGGGCAAAAACTGCATTGAAAAAGGCTCTGACTTTCATTGAAGAAAAAGTCGACAATGAGCGCAGACATGAGGAGAACTTGGTGAGTATTAAAGAAGAACTGTCCAAGCTGACTGCTGATCAGCAAGGAATAATTCGTAAGTACAATAGCCTAAGTAAACTTGCTGAAAATTGCAATGAATTTTTCTCTCTGCACATTCACCCAATGATGCAATCCATGTCTAAGAGGGAAGATAAACAAAGAAAATCTTCAAGAAAGAAAACCCCTGCTGAAGCGCCATTGATTCTGCCTAGTCCACCTCCCAGAGAACCTCTTGCTGAAAGAGAGCAAAGTTCTAAGAGATGAGCTGAAACAGATTCTGAGAGAAATTCAGCAAATCCAAAAAGGAGAAGAACATCTGCTGAAACTCATGAATACTGTCATACTGAGAGTCATCAAGATTTGAATAAAGATGATGATGACAACCAAACAATAGCTCAAGCAATAAGAGCTAGACCAATCACAGCCCTAACTCCTTCTGGCCACTCAAAACATTTCTCTTCTGACTCAAGATCTTCAGCAGGAGATCAAGAAAATGCAAAGTCAAGAAGAAGAAGGCAAGGACAGGAAGAAAAGAGGCTAGCCAGCATTGCCATTGGCTCCGGCATTGAATACACAAAGACCAGCAATGAGGAAACAACTCAAAATGTTATCAGAAACCTTCATGCTTGATGGGTCTTAAAGCTGGAAGATGTGTTGGTAAATGATTTCTTTCCAACTGTTGTACTGAATCAAATGTACACTTGGATTGAATTAAAAGTGCAAAGAAAAGAAAGGGATCCTCCTCCCTACCCAAGAAACATTGCTGCAAGATGGTTGAATCTGGAAGTCTTAGTAAGAAGAACATCTATTGGCAAGCTAATGAAGCAAGAGCCTGATTTAATCAAACCAATTGATGCTTCTTACTATACTGATCCTTTAACCAAGAAGTCAAAGAAGAAATATGGCTTGATTCCTTATGAGTATTTTATCTCACTGCAAAGGATCAAGAAGAAGATCTTCGCTGGTTAAGAAAGATTCATGCTAACAAGGGAATTTCAGATACACAACTTCTCCATGCCAGCAATTGGGGCATGCACTTGTGGGTACTGCACAACAAAGAAATGAATGGTGAAAATCATCATTATACTGCCTGCAAGAATGCAAGGATCATTCAGCTTGAAGTCCGTAAGCTACTTGAAGATTACGAAAAGGACTGTGTTGAATTTTCTGCGCTTGCTGAGAAAAGTGTAAGGGAGATTCTGAGGAAATCTTCTGCTGGAATAGCTTAAGTCCCTTGTAAAAGCTTTGTTTGTTTTTGTTTGCTGATTTGTGTATTTATCTCTGAACTTTCTTGTAAACTTACTGAAAGATAACTATCAGCAATAAGCTTTTGACTCTTATTGGTTTTTGATTATGCAATCTACTTATGCTTACTGTTTTATTATTCAAGTATGCTTGTATTATTCAAATTGATTTATTCAACATCAGAAACCTCTACAAGGGTAACAACTAATTTAGCCATGGATTGCTGACATCAAAAAGGGGGAAATTTGTTAGGAAACTTGTAATTTTGATGAGCAATTAACCATGTTAAATTAAGAAAAGTCCAGTAACTAGTACTCTTAAGGTCCATAGGAATTTAGAATTTTAAGGACATTGTAAAAGAGGAACGTTTGCTGAAGACTTAGTGTAGGTATTAGTTAGGTGCTTTAATCGCTTATGATGTATCTTGTTTTCTGAAAAGAAAAACAACCTATTGAAGCATTTGCTGATGATGTACTTTGTTTACACAAAAAAACTATTGAAGCATTAGAACTGTTCAGAAACTTGAAGAATTCGAAGACTGAAGACTAAAGAAGATTTCTGAAGATGGTATCTACAAAGGCACATGTTGCTCAGAAAGTAGAAACTTCAGCAACAGCTTGCATAAGTGAAAATCTAAATGATAGAGTAGGTTGTGCTTGCTAAACCTGAGACTGACCACTTGCTGAAAGACATATGTGACCTCCTTGCTGAAAGTACTTGCATTTATGCTCCAATGTTCACATTTGAATTTCATTCAAATTAACATTAAATGCAAAGTAAGCACGCGAAGAACATGAAGACTAAAAGACAAATAAAGGACGCTGCTGAAAGTACAAAAGCAAGATAGTGACATCTTAAGTAACAAAGCCTTAGAATTTGAAATTCAAATGGCTCCCTTGATTCACTATAAATAGAGGTCATCCGGCAAAGAGTAGAAGTGTGTCAACAACGTGATCAAACTCTCACTTGTGCTTAAACACTCAAACCCTTCTATACTCTTCACTGCCATTGATCCGTTCCAAGACTTAAAGCTTGAAAAAGCTACTTGTGAAGAAGTAGAACATTCACGGCTAAGAAATTAGTTAAGTGTTCTTTCTTTCGAACAAGAACAAGTCTTGACACCAGAAACAATCAAACTTGTTTACTACAAAGTATTCAAAGTTTTGTTTCTTAGATTACTTGTTGTAGCTGAATAAGTTATAATCAAGTTATCTCATCCCAAACCTCTCTAACTGGTAAAGTCCCTTTTCAGGCGTGAAATTCAGGGGGAACTTAATCAAGCATAGTGTTGTTGATTATAAGTCCCAAGTTTGGTGGAGAACAAGGTTTAGTTCTCTAGTTAGGTTGGAAACGAAGCAAGTGTGCTTTGGTTTCTGTAGAATCGCTCTAGATAGGTGTTGTAAGGAACCTCAAACTTATCTTAGTGGATTCAGTCCTAGAAAGGACAAAGTGGATTAGTTGAGAGATTACGCCACTCTCAGATACCACTATAAAAGTAAGTGTTTGTGTGATTTACTTTACTGCATTTAATTTTCAGCAAGCATATCTATCTGTACACTGTCACTCTGCTCACTTGCTGAAACTATCACTTACTGATAAAACACTTATTGTACAAAGACTTCCGCACTCTGTTTTTAAGTATCAGTAAAACTCGTTACTGAAAAGTAACTAGTACTTGCTGAGAAATTTAAGTATCAGCAAACTCATTACTGAAAAGTAATAAGCTATTGCTGAGAAAGTTTTTAAACGACGAAAGTTTGAAAAGACTATTCACCCCCCCTCTAGTCTTTTCTTGTTGTTTAAAGGGACCAACAAGATTGAAGACTTAGAAGAATTCTGAGAAAGGTATCTACAAAGGCACATGTTGCTCAGAAAGTGAGATTTTCAGCAACAGCTCGCATAAGTGAAAATCTATATGACAGAGTAGGTTGTGCTTGCTGAAACTGAGACTGACCACTTGCTGACAACATATGTGACCTCCTTGCTGAAGAGTACTTGCATTTTGGCTCCAACGTTCACATTTGAATTTGATTCAAATGAACATTAAATGCAAAGTAGGCATGCAAAGAACATGAAGACAAGAAGACAAATATAGGACGCTGCTGAAAGTACAAAAGCAAGATAGTGACATCTTAAGGTTCAAGCCTTAGAATTTGAAATTCAAACGGCTCCCTTGAGACACTATAAATAGAGGTCATCTGGCAAAGAGTAGAAGGGTGTCAACAACGTGATCAAACTCTCACTTGTGCTTTAAACACTCAAAACCTTCTATACTATTTACTGCCTATTGATCCGTTCCAAGACTTAAGCCTGAAACAAAAGCTACTTGTGAAGAAGTAGAACATTCACGGCTAAGAAATTAGTTAAGTGTTCTTTCTTTCGAACAAGAACAAGTCTTGACACCAGAAACAACTTAACTTGCTTACTGAAAAGTATTACAAGTTGTGTTTCTTTAGATAACTTATTATAGCTGAACAAGTTATATTCAAGCGATCTCATCCCAAACCTCTCTAACTGATAAACACCCGTTTCAGGCGTGAAATTCAGGGGGGAATTAATCAAGCATAGTGTTGCTGATTATAAGTCCCAAGTTTGGTGGAGAACAAGGTTACAGTTCTCTAGTTAGGTTGGAAACGAAGCAAGTGTGCTTTGGTTTCTGAAGAATCATTAGTGATAGGATTTGTAAGAAACCTCACATCTTATCTAAGGGGATTCAGTCCTAGAAAGGACAAAGTGGATTAGTTGAGAGATTACGCCATTCTCAGATACCACTATAAAAGTGTTTGTGTGACTTATTTTACTGCATTTAGTTTTCAGCAAGCTACATTTATTGTACACCGACACTCTGCTCACTTGCTGAAACTAGCACTCTCTAAAAAGCACTTATTGTAAAATGATTTCCGCACTCTGTTTTTAAGTACCAGCAAACTTGTTACTGAAAAGTAATAAGTACTTGCTGAGAAAGTTAAGTATCAGCAAACTCATTACTGAAAAGTAATAAGCACTTGCTGAGAAAGTTTTAAACGATGAAAAAGTTCGAAAAGACTATTCAGCCCCCCCTCTAGTCTTTTCTTGTTGTTTAAAGGGACCAACAGAACCTTTGACCAAAACCACCTCTGTTGCTACTCAAAGTAACAAAACCTCAAAGGGTAAACAGGTTGCTGAAAAGCAGGCCGTCAAGAATAAAGTTGTTGAAAAGCAATCTGCCAAACAAGTTGCTGAAAATCAATTTGTTAAGCCTAAAGGCAGGATTACTGAAAAACGTAATCAGAAGTCATTTGCTGACAAACCAGAATCAAGTAAGAATGCTGAGAAAAGAAATCAGCAATGTCCTAAAAGCGGACTTGGTAACAAGAATAAGCAAAACCAACTTGTTCACGAATACAAGCAGAGTCAGCAAAGAGACTTCAAGATTCAAAACAAATCCAAACCTAATAATGCTGACAAGACTCAAAATGCTAGGACTAGAAGAAATCTGACAAGAAAAGAACTTATTAAAAAGTATGTTCAGCAGAAAGGAATTCCAAATAAGACACCACATCAGAAAGTGGACTTGAACAACAATGTTCAAAAGTCATTTGGATCCAAGCCAACTAGTTCCTCAGCAAGTAGGAAACAAGTCAAGATTGAAAAAGTCAAGACTTGGGTTTTTACTGGACGTTTTCTTGAACATGTCAATGGACATCCTATTCTGGATAATTAACTTGTTTGTTCTTAATTTTGCAGACTTAAGCCACGGAGACAAATAATCGAATTTGGCATTTTGATAGTGGCTACGGGAAGCACATGACGGGCAATAAGAAAAACCTTATAAACTATAGACATTGGTCTAAAGGCCCAACAATAAGGTTTGCCGGTGGAGAACTTGCCCCTACTAAAGGTTTTGGAGAGGTTATTGGTTGCATAACAATCAAGGGAGTACTACACGTCAAGAATCTCAAGTTCAACTTGTTTAGCATGAGTCAGTTTGCTAACAAAGGCTATTTCATAAAAATCAAGAGTGACAAATGTAGACTCATTGACTTTGAAACCAAAAAGACAATTCTGATTGCTAGAAGAATTGGAAGTCTATACAATGTGGACTGGTCCTCAACAATCATAGAAAAATGTCTAGTTGCTGATCAAGGAGGCCTTGTTGAAAATGCATGGCTTTGGCATAAAAGAACAAGTCACTTGAATTTTAAGACGCTGAATAAGCTGTCTAAGAAAGGACTTGTAGTTGGACTACCAAAGATCACATATAAGAAGGATGTGGTTTGCTCAGCTTGTCAGCAACGAAAGCAGACAAAGTCCTCCTTCAAGAATAAATTGGTTCAGTCAACTACAAAGCCACTGCAATTATTGCATATGGACTTGTTTGAACCATCAGCAACAAGTTATGCAGACAAGAAGTATGGTCTAGTTGTTGTGGATGATCACTCAAGATTTACTTGGGTTATTTTCATCAAGCACAAATCAGAAACTAAGAATGAAATACCTAACTTGCTGAATAAACTCGAAGTCATGAAAAATGACAAGGTACAAATCATTCGAACTGACCATGGAACTGGGTTTGTAAACCAATACATAACTGAGTATTGCACTTCCAAAGGCATACAACATCAGTTATCTTCAGTAAGAACCACTCAGCAAAATGGAGTTGATGAAAGAAAGAACAGAACCCTTAAGGAAGCTGCAAGGACTATGCTTGTTGACACTGAAATAAGTGAATCTTATTGGGTTGGAGCTATTAATACAACATGCTACAATCATAATAGATGCTTGATTAACAAGGAGTAAATAAAACTCCATATGAGCTATTTATTGGAAGACCTCCAAGTATCACACATCTAAGAGTGTTTGGTTGCAAGTGTTATGTTCTTAACAATGGTAGAGAATACTTACGAACATTTAAACCAAAGGCAGATGAAGCTATATTTCTTTGTTACTCCTTGCATAGCAAAGCTTACAGAAATTACAACAAGAAAGCACAAAAGATTGAAGAATCAGTGCATGTTGTATTCCGTGAGAAGAAACAAGGAGTTCCTACTAAGAAAGAAGTTTCAGATTGTATGAAGAAGTTGATCATACAAGAGAAGGAAGCTGAGAAACGAGTTGTTAAAGCCAAACTCATTGAACTAGATGATGAATCTGACGATGAAAGGCCCATGCCATGTAATGACAAGATGAATATAGTTCATGATAAGGAATTTCCAGCAAAAGACTCAGTTGCTCCTGAGGTTGCTGAAATAGAGCAATCACCTGTGCCTACTGATGAGTTACAACAACCCAGCAATACTGAACAAGTAGTTGCGGATGAACCTATACCAGTAGAGACACAACCAGAAACCAGTAGTACTAAACAAGTACATGCTGAAGAGTCAGATGCTGAAATGCATTCATATCCAGATCCAAATAGAAAAAGCATGTAAATAAATGGATTAGAGATCATCCCTCTAAGGCTATGATTGGTGAAATTGATAAACGCCAAGTGACTAGATCCAAAGCTTCAAATACAGTAGTTGCTGAAGAAGGAATTGTTGTTGATGTGGAAGCATTGTTCTCTTGATTTGTATCATAATTTGAACCTAAAACCATAGAAGATGCTATGAAGCATTCTGAATGGATTAAGGCAATGCAAGAAAAGCTGGATCAATTTGAAAGGAACAAAGTCTGGAAACTTGTACCTCTTGCTGAAGGAAAGAAGGCAATCGGTACTAAGTGGGTGTTCAAAAATAAGTTGAATGAGTCTGGTGAAGTAACAAGGAACAAAGCACGTTTAGTTGTTCAAGGTTACTGTCAGACTTAAGGATTTGAATTTGATGAGTCATCCAGTTGCTAGATTGGATGCAATAAGACTATTTTTAGCCTTTGCTGCTCATAACGACTTCATTGTTTACCAAATGGATGTCAAAAGTGCATTCCTGAATGGTGAACTTGCTGAAGAGGTTTACTTAGAACAACCCCCAGGTTTTGAAGTCACCTCAGAAACCAAAATGGTATACAAGATTCAGAAAGTTGTATATGGTTTAAAGCAAACACCAAGAGCTTGGTATGGAACCTTAGCTAAGTTCTTGCTGAACAATGGTTTCAAGAAAGGTGAGGTGGACAAAATTTTGTTTGCCATGAATCAAGATGGTAAATTACTCTTAGTCCAGATTTATGTGGATGACATAATATTTGGGTCTAAAGACAAGCAACTTTCTGATGACTTTTCCGAACTCATGACAAACAAGTTTGAAATGAGTATGATGGGCGAACTGAATTATTTCCTAGGATTGCAAGTTAAGCAACTCAAAGATGGAATATTCATAAGTCAATCAAAGTATGCCAAAGAAATGCTCATAAAATTCAGGATCAAAGAAGATGAAAAACCTGAAAAGATCCCTATGAGTGTTGGTACCAAAATGGGCTACAGCAAACCTGACAAAAGTGTTGATGAACACAAATACAGGAAGCACATTGGTTCCTTGTTGTATTTAACAGCAAGTCGACCTGACATTCAGTATGTTGTTTGTGTATGTGCTAGATTTCAATCTGATCCCAGAGAAGCACACTACAAGAAAGCACTCAAAATACTGAAATATGTCAAAGGTACTATCAATGTTGGATTATGGTATCCAAAGGATTCTGGCTTACAATTGGTTGATTATTCTGATGCTGATCATGATGAATCAACTCTTGATAGGAAAAGTACTTCTGGAACTTGTCAGTTTCTAGGTACCAGACTAATATCATGGTTCAGAAAGAAGCAAACATGTGTTGCCAACTCCTCTATAGAATCTGAATACATTGCTGGAGGTTGTTGCACTGCTCAAATCCTATGTATTCAGTAACAACGAAGGGATTATGGTATTTATGAAAAGAAGACTTCAATCTTCTTTGATAATACAAGTGCTATTGCTATCACGCAAAATCCTAAGTTCCACGCAAGAACTAAGCACATTGATATTATACATCACTTCATAAGAGACCATGTTGAGAAAGGAGATATTGAGGTCTTACAGGTAGGTACTGAGGATCAACTTGCTGATATCTTTACCAAGTCATTGCCTGATAATAGGTTTGCAATGCTAAGGTATAACCTTGGATTGATTGAACTACCTCAATAAAGATGGAACAACCACTTGATTGTTGAAACGAGTATTCAGTAAATCAAATTGAGATTATTTTAAAAGAGTGGGTTTTGTATCTATTTAGTAACTTTATGGATCTCCACCATAATAAGTTAGCTGACCACAAAGTGATTGCTGAAACAAGCATTCAACAATTTGTTCATAAAAGATAGTCATTTGTTAGAAAACTTGACTAATTACTGAAACAGACATTCAGTAAAAAGGGAATTTAAGATTGCTGAAACAAGCATTCAGACAATCAAGGTTACTATAAAAACTGAGACGGGAACTCAGAAGAGCAATTATATTTTTACTATTTTACCCTATTATCTCTTAAAGAAAAAGGATTTGCTGAGACGTGAACTCTAAAACCTTGTTGCCTTAAAGAAAAAGGAGATAATGAATTAAGGGGGAACTTTCAGCAAGTACAAGGCTTGTTACTTGATAAGTAATTGCTAAAGTCAGAATGCAAAACACACTTGCTGAATGTTGTCTCAGAAAGCTGAGTGCTTAATGTCAACATCCCTTGATTCCAGGTAAAATTCAACAGTGACGTTACATTGGCACAGATAACTTGCAAGTCATCATGACATGAAATTAAATCGTGGCCATTGATGAAAACTAGTTGTTGATCTAACGGCTCACGTGTTAAAAGTAAAAACGTGCTCTGATGGTTTCGAGTTAGTGGGCCACTACGCATTGAATGCGGAGTGTGACTACTTTCGCTTTCGTATCTCATTTCACTTGTTGAGATCTCAAATCCATTGAGACTCTCACAGATCTGATACACTATATATGAGGAGTTGAACAAAGACAAAATTATTTACAACTCCCAAATATTTTTACTCAGAATAGCATTTTCTACTCTGAAGCTCTTTGCTCATCCAGTCAATCTCTACCCTTTTTCGTCCATCTCAAACCAAAAATCTTACTATAAAAGATGGCTCCCAAAAGATCAAGTTCAAGGGCTTCCAAGTCAGACAGTGCTGCTAAAAGCACCACTCCTGCTCCTCCTTTTCCGGCTAAGGAAATACCAGTTGAAACGAAGAAGAATACTGTGAAGCTTATCTTATCAGACGATAGGGTAACTCAAAGACCCATGCTTCCTTCGTTCTTAAACGCTGAAAAGTGTGAAAGAATGATGCAATGGGGAGCAATGGCGAAGGAAAAGTACATCCGGTACTATTACAAAGAGACCCATGAGGGCACAGAAGTCTTGGGTTACATCAATCGGCAAGGGCTTCTTGGTTTCATTACTGCAAGACCAAAAGCTCTAAGAATTGTAGATGTCATTGAGCTTTACAATAACTCAGAAGTGACCAGAGTCACTGATGCTCAAGGAATCACTGAAAAAGTGATTTCTACTTCGGTGCAAGGCACACAAATCGTCCTGAAATGGACTGATTTTGCAAACCACTTCCAACTTCCGACCACCGGAAGTTTGGAAGATCTTTCTGAGTCTTTGGAAGAGACTGCTGAATTTTACAGCAACGTCAGAAACAACAACATGAAAAATGATGAGGTGGCTCCACTTCGGTTTAAAACAACTGAAGTTAAAAGAAAACACATCTCAAATTCACTAGGACTGGTTGCCTTGCTGATAATCAGAGTCCTTGACTCCCAAGTTGGAGGAGTTGATCACATAGGACTAGAAAGATGGTTGTTGCTGAAGCACATATATGACAACAGTACAGACCTTTGCTGGGCAAAGTGGCTGTTTAACAAACTTGCTGACTGTCTTGTTAGATTCAAGGTAAATGTTGAAGACAACACTGTAGCTCCAACTGGACCGGTGTTGTATGGACTGAAAATTTGTTTCATCCTTGAAAAGTTAGGCATTAAGCTCAGAGAACCTTCTCCCATTAACAACGCTTCATGGTTTGTGGGAAGGTTTAACTACAAAAAGCATAAACCCCAGAAGTTTGATGCCAAAGACAAGAAGAAAGCCAAAAGCTCCAAAGTGGTTGTTGCTGATGCTGGTACTAAGTCCCAAAGTACCAAAGAAAGAAAAAGGAAAGTTGATGCTGATGACATGCAAACAGCAGCTTCCTCAGTTGCTCCTCCAGTCCCAACAAAAATGAGGAAGCAATCAGCAAACAGACCCAGAACAAAAAGAACTGCTAGAAAGCAAGTTCAGATTCTAGATGATGCTACCAATCCATCACTTGATGAAACGCAAGCTGATGCAGTTGCTGAAAAAGGAGCACCTACTGCTGCTTCCAATGACCAGCAACCAATCAATGTGGATGAAACTCCACAAGGCAGTGGAAATGCAAATCCTGCCTTAGCAAGAATTGATGATGTCTACATTGTAGAAAATCTTGATGACATCTCACTTGAACCCGCAAGTGATATTGCTCCAGACCTGAGAAAGGTTGCCGGGACAGCTGCTGAACAAGCAAATAGTCCAGAAAAAGTAGTTGCTGAGACCACAACTATTGTTGCTGAAAAAGAGGTTACTGAACCTCAGAAAGAAGTTTTGTCCAACGACGCACACTCAGTTGCTGAGGATACAAGACCAAGTTCACCAGACCCGGAAAATCGAAATTCCAACTGAAACCATTCAGTTTGTCCTTAAAGATTTAAGCAAGCAAATGGATGTAGATGTACCTGACAACTCTGACAAGTCAGTTACTCTATTCATGACAAGTAGTGAACTTTTGGGTTGAGAAACTTCTGCTCAACTTGTCAACTCAGAGACAAGGGAGAATGTTGATGCTGCTCAACCTTCTCAGGAAGAGCAACTCAAGAAGTCTGCTGAAGATACAGTCCCAGATACTGAAAAAGCCAATGATACTGAACGGACTGAGTCACCACATGTTGTTCTTCGGCAGGTAGATAACTCTAAAATAGGCTTAATTTCATTATTTGAAACTTTATCTTTAGATAATGTTATTGTTTCTTTACATACTTCTCAAGATGCAAGCTGAGGCTTCTGCACCAGAAACCACAACTCCTGCTCAGTAGGTAGATGTTAATTTTGGTGAAAATGCTACGTTTGATAACTTAGTGCTTGTATCTAATAATTTGTTATTTCAGGATGATCAAAACAAGGAAGCTACCACAGTTCCTGAAGAAATGATTGTAGAAGCCGCACAACCAAGTGTGTAACATGAGTTTGCTGAAAATCAGCAGGTAATTCATGCAACAATTTTAGACTCTAAAACTACAACATTTCAGCATCCTGAAGCTAACAATGTTCTTCTTCAGGCTCATTTGGAGATAGAAGAAACTCCTATCCATGAAGTCCATCAGATCATCTCAGAAGAGCGTTATTCACATTTTAAGAAGAATACCTTGTCAAGGGTTGCTAAGTCTATTAGCAATTGGCAAAGGTACAAAAGAATGGACTTCGCGGATCTTTTCATCCATCTCTCAAGAGAGAAGAAAAGAGCTTCATTGCTGAAGTTAGAGACCTTCATTCACTCTATCATGCCACAAGAGCATATGTCATTCTCTCAGCAAATGGGACAAGAGCTAGTCATCAAAATCAGAGAAAATCTAAAAGACAAGTTCAAGATGGCTCCTCCTGCTGAACAAGCTGAGATGATTAAAGGAATCTTTGTGCATGTGGTTGCGGATCCACACACATTCAATGAGGATGAAGAAGTCACTAGTCAAGTGATATACAAGCATCTTCCATTAGTTATTCTAACTGATGATGAAGAAGAAGAAGATGAGGAAAATGATATTGGAGACTCCAGTGATGAGCATGAGCCTAAAGATTCTAAGGGCTCAAAGGACAAAAAGGATGATGATGATAATTCCCAAGATCCAAGTTCTGGTGCTGGTGGAGTACACCAAGTTGCTGATCAAGCAATTGATCAAGAGCATGTTGCTGAGCAACCACTCCAAGCAACCACAAGAATTTACTGCTGCTCCTTCTGCTGAACATCCAGTAACTGAACAAGTTGCTGAGATGAGTGAAGAACAAGCCAGAAAGTTTGTTGAAATTGCCAAAGGTAAGGCAAAACTTTCTGATGCCGCGTTAGCTGAAAAAGCTTTACTTGATGCCAAGGTCACTGATCCAAACCTTGATGAAGAAGATGAAGATGAACAAGACGAAGACTTTTAGACAGCTGTGGCAAATAGCATGGTAATTAATGTACCTGGACAACAACATTTATCCATAGCTCAGTCTTCTCGAGTGAAAGCACGGAAGAATCCTCCCTTCCACCCCCTACTACTGGTGAAACTCCAGTTGTTGAGTCTCACGAGTTGCCTCCAGCAACCATTCAACCAGAAAATTTGGTGACAGAATACCTTGGTGAAAAGGTTGTTGACTTTGACAAAGATGATGTTGAAAGCTCATCTAGATTTTCTGATGAGGATGAAGAGATGGCCACCAAAAATGATAAGACTGGTGAAATCCAGCACTCAGACTCTTCTCAATCCTCCGGAAATGACTATGAAAAGAGAAAACTCAAAGGAGTTGAAGATCAGTTTGTCATTGAATTAAAAGCTCACACAATAACCCCATCTCTATTGCCCTTTCCTAGTGTGGAAGAGTGGACACCCAAAATGAAATCTCTCCTGCAAATGCATGAAGAATGCAAAGCTGAAGATGAGAAGTTACTAGCTGAAAAACCAATGAACCTGGAAAAGGTCTTGACTACCTTGCTGAGGCGGACAACAAGTCTCACTCTAGCTCAAGCAGATGTAAGTCTACATCACAGAAGCTATGAGAAAGAAGCAAATCAAGCTCTCAAAATTCGCAAAAATGCATTGAAAAAGACCCAATCTTATGGAAGAAAAGGTCACTGACGCCAAAAGAGCTGAAGACAACTTAAAGATGATAAAGGCAGAGTTGTCCAAGACCAACCAACTTCAGCAAGACATGGTTGAACACTACAGCAGCTTGCACAAGCTTGCTGAAAATTGCAATGAGTTCTTCTCGACTTATTTTTTATGCTTTGCAATCCATGTCTAAGGGGGGAGATAGATCTCAAAAAAAGCTAAGCAAAAAGGACTTGCCTCCTCCAGCTCCCTCCTCCTTGCTGAAATTACCAGGACCACCACAACAAACAGAATCACCTGTTGAAAATTTGCAAGATTCAAGATCTAGAAAGAGATCAGAAACTGATTTTGAAAGAAGATCAGCAAGAGCAGACAAGAAAAGAAAGACTAATGCTGATACTTCTGCTGCTTGTAAGGAATATGTCATTCATCAAGAAAATGATGATTATGATGATGATGATGACAATATTCCCATTTCAAAGACACTAAACATCAAGCCTCTTAATGCCAAGACTCAATCTGGCAATACTCTGTTACTTTCCTATGGATCCTCAACAAGAGATCAAGGAAATAACTCCAGACAAAGAAGAAGAAACAGGCATGCTGAAAATAAGAGAAAAGCTTACAATGCTATTGGCTTAGGTGTTCAGTACACCAAAACAAACAATCAAGACACCACTCAAAGTGTGGTAAGGCTGAAGAAAGGATTTTGGATCCTAAAGATTGAAGATCTTCTGGCCAATAGCTACTTTCCAAAAGTTGTGTTACAGCAAATGGACAAATGAAACGTCATAAAAGTGGCTGGCAATGAAAGAGAAGCATCACCACTCTCCAGCTATGAAGAAAGAAAGTTGTGGTTGGATGCTGAGGTAAAAGTAAGAGAAACATCTCTAAAAAAGAAATTGAATGAAATTCCTCCTTACTTCAAACCGTTGGATGTTGATATGTTTTACGATGAGATACAGAAAAGGCAAGAAAGAGACTCCTCGTAATTCCATACAACTACTTCTATCTGACTGGACAAAATCAGAATGAAGACTTGCGCTGGCTAAGGAAAGTATACAAAGATCAGAACTTAAGTGATCTACAGCTTAAAAATGCTAGTTGCTGGGGCTTATTTCTTTGGACTGAATACTTTCAAATTGAAAGACCCCAAGCCAACTACGTTGAAAGATGCAAACTCAGCAGAGACATACAATTGCAAGTCAGAAAGCTTCTTGAAGATTATGAAGGTGACTGCGATAAATTTCCTCATATTGCTGAAGCCAGTGTCAACGAAATCCTCAAGGATTGCTTCTTAACTTAGAACTTTCCTTGTACTTTTGAAATTTAAAGGACATTGTAAAAGAGGAACGTTTGTTGAAAGACTTAGAGTAGGTACTAGTTAGGTTCTTAAGCTTGTTGATGATGTACTTTGTTTACTAAAACAATCTATTGAAGACCTAGAACCACTTAGAAAGTTGAAGACTTGAGGACTTAGAAGATTTCTGAGAAAGATATCTACAAAGGTGCATGTTATATCAGAAAGTGAGAAACTCAACAACCAGTCAGTTTAAGTGAAAATCTATATGACAGAGTAGGTTGAACATCTGAACTGAGTACACTTACATACTGATAACACATGTGACCTCCTTGCTGAATCACAACTGCATTTTGGATCCAACGTTCACATTTGAAATTCAAAAAGCATTAAATGCTAAAGCACACGCTCTGAAGATCTGAAGACTTGAAGACAAAAGAAGACGCTGCTGAAAGTGACCTTACAACAAGATAGTGACATCTCTTGGTTGAAGTCCCAGAATTCAAATTCAAACGGCTCCCTTGAGACACTATAAATAGAGCTCCTTAGGATGAGTAGAAGGGTGTTTCAACAACGTGATCAAACTCTCACTTGTGCTTAAACACTCAAACCTTCTCTACTCTAAAATTGCCTATTGATCCGTTCCAATACTTAAGCTTGAAACCAAAGCTACTTGTGAAGAAGTAGAATACTAAAGGTAAGAAATTAGTTAAGTGTTCTTTCCTCTAAACAAGAACAAGTCTTGACACCAAGAAAAAATATACTTGCTTACTGGAAAGTATTGTCAAGTTGAGTTTCACTAGATTGCTTTTATTAACTGAAAAGTTAATTTTAGTAATCTCATCCCAAACCTCTCTAACTGATAAAAACAACCTTTCAGGCGTGTTTGTTAGGGGAAACTATTCAGGCATAGTTTTGCTGATAAGTGTCCCAAGTTTGGTGGAGAACAAGGTTACAGTTCTCTAGTTAGGTTGGAAACTAAGTAAGGGTAATTTAATTACTAGTGATAGGATTTGTAAGGAACCTCACCTCTTATCTTAGTGGATTCAGTCCTAAAAAGGACAAAGTGGATTAGTTGAGGGATTACGCCACCCTCAGATACCACTATAAAAGTGTTTGTGTGATTTACTTTACTGCATTTTACTTTCAGCAAGTTGATTTGTTTATACTATTTTATTTGTTCACTTGCTGAAACCAGTTTCCTGCAAAGCACTTATTGTAAAAGACTTCCGCACTTTGAATTTGAAGTATCAGCAAACTCATTACTCAAAAGTAATAAGTACTTGCTGAGAAAGGTTTTAGACACGAAAAAGTTTTAAAGACTATTCACCCCCTAGTCTTTATTTGTTGTCTAAAGGGACCAACAATCACTCACCTGAAACCATGAAACCATCTGATCCGAACAATTGCCACCTCTACTTAAGAATACTAAAAGTTAAAATGAACTTATGGTGACAAGCCTCTTTTACGAATCGACCACTTTCTTCCCAAAACACTCAGTACTTGTGTGAAATGGACGTAGGATCTTCTTACACAGGCACACCCGAAATAATTTTTTTCACATCATCTCGCCAATTGATGAATTCATCGAGTCCAAGTTACTGAAAAACGACGGTAGGTCAATTTGCAAAATGAAACCATTGCGTTCTTGCATTGCAAAATCGGTGGGGTAGAAAATTCATAATCCGGTCTAAATATATAATCCGGTCTAAATATAAAATACTATGCATGCAAGCAGGGGCGAGCGCGCGCATCAATTCCCCCTGAAATTACTATTATGCCCTTTTCCAGCATTTTTGGGATTTATGTATAAAGTATATTTACTGCACAGTTTTATTTCAGAGCTTTTTTCCTGTTCTGGTGGAATGTAATTGTTACTCCAATCTAGCACACCTTGGATCGAGCTCCAATTTCCTCATTATTTTATGTCCTACTTTTTCAATTTCTATCTTAAATACCATTTTCATACTTGTCTTTTATTTTTTCTTCTTATTCTTGTTAACATTTCTATTGATATTTAAACACTACTGATATTGTTGGCCCCTTTAAACAACAATAAAATACTGGGGGGTGAATAGTCTTTTCAAACTTTTCGTCGTTTAAAACTTTCTCAGCAAGTGGTTATTACTTTTCAGTAATGAGTTTGCTGGTACTTAACTTTCACAGCAAGTATTTGTTACTTTTCAGTAACGAGTTTGCTGGTACTTTAAAAAAAGAGTGCGGAAGTCTTTTTACAATAAGCGCTTTTCACAGAGTGCTAGTTTCAGCAAGTGAGTAGAGTGTCAGTGTACAATAAATGTAGCTTGCTGAAAACTAAATGCGGTAAAGTAAATCACACAAACACTTTTATAGTGGTATCTGAGAGTGGCGTAATCTCTCAACTAATCCACTTTGTCCTTTCTAGGACTGAATCCACTAAGATAAGATGTGAGGTTCCTTACAAATCCTATCACTAATGATTCTTCAGAAACCAAAGCACACTTGCTTCGTTTCCAACCTAACTAGAGAACTGTAACCTTGTTCTCCACCAAACTTGGGACTTATAATCAGCAACACAATGCTTGATTAATTTCCCCCTGAATTTCACGCCTGAAAATGGTGTTTTATCAGTTAGAGAGGTTTGGGATGAGATTACTTGAATATAAATTTTTCAGCTATAACAAGTTATCTAAAGGAACACAACTTGTAATACTTTTCAGTAAGCAAGTTAAGTTGTTTCTGGTGTCAAGACTTTTTCTTGTTCGAAAGAAAGAACACTTAACTAATTTCTTAGCCGTGAATGTTCTACTTCTTCACAAGTAGCTTTTGTTTCAAGCTTAAGTCTTGGAACGGGTCAATAGGCAGTAAAGAGTATAGAAGGTTTTGAGTGTTTAAAGCACAAGTGAGAGTTTGATCACGTTGTTGACACACTTCTACTTTTTGATGGTCTCTATTTATAGTGTCTCAAGGGAGCCGTTTGAATTTCAAATTCTAAGGCTTTGAACCTTAAGATGTCACTATCTTGCTTTTGTACTTTCAGCAGCGTCCTTCATTTGTCTTCTTGTCTTCATGTTCTTCGCGTGCCTACTTTGCATTTAATGTTTATTTGAATCAGATTCAAATGTGAACGTTGGAGCCAAAATGCAAGTACTCTTCAGCAAGGAGGTCACATATATTTTCAGCAAGTGGTCAGTCTCAGTTTCAGCAAGCAAAACCTACTCTGTCATATAGATTTTCACTTATGCGAGTTGTTGCTGAAAATCTCACTTTCTGAGCAACATGTGCCTTTGTAGATACCTTTCTCATAATTCTTCTAAGTCTTCAATCTTCAAATCTTCAAGTTTCTGAGCGGTTCTAGTGCTTCAATAGTTCATTTGTAAAAACAAAGTACATCATCAACAAATGAAAACACCTAACTAGTACCTACACTAAGTCTTTCAGCAAACGTTCCTCTTTTACAATGTCCTTAAAATTCTAAATTCCTATGGACTTTAAGAATACTAGTTACTGGACTTTCCTTAATTTAGCATGGTTAATTGCTCATAAAAATTGCAAGTTTCCTAACAGATATTGTTTATATAGATTATTTTACATTTATTTACTTTAATTATATATTATAAATGTTATTTCCCTGTTAACTTTCTAAAATAATATGTATATTAAGCTATCCCTTGTATCTTATAAAAATATATGTATGCAATTATTTATGTGATGAAATAATTCTCTTAAGATTTAAAATTTTCTTGAATATTTTAAAATCAATACCCCTCTGCCTACTGTTGGGGTGTGAATTTTTTTAGGAAGGTACAACTTTTACAGGATTTCCTCATTATTTATTCCATTTCCGACTTTGTTAACATTTCTTTTCAATTGCATCAACTCTAAAAATATTAATTTATTATAAATGCTTTGAAATTACAAATAAATGAATTAAAATTTGAATTTACTGGAAAACAATGATCAACTTATATGTAGCATACTTGTTATATATTCCTGTAATTTTTAGTTTTACATTTTATGATTTTTTTGAAATTTATTTACGACTTTTTGAGGTATACAAACACGTATCTTCACAAATTAAAAGTTGCTCCCCATGACTAAGATTTCTGTGTTCGCTCCTGCATGCAAGTTAAAAATGATTTTTCTTTTCGGAAAAAAAAAAAAAGTTAAAGCAGTCTTGGTGGTCCAAATTTGATGCGCTTTAGATTTGGATTTTTTTTTTTTTTTGAAAAATTGTTTTCAAATTTATTCCAAAACCATCATAACTGTTCGTCGATCCTAAAATTCAGACGGGCTATATCAAAGCCAAATACATCAAATCTCGACTCCATCGACTACAACTGGACAAGCACCTCCTAATCTATTTTACAATTCATAGCAATAACGAAGGAGCTTGTCATCTCCAATACAACAACATTTATCAGTCTTCTTAATTTCTTCTACAATATGCATGTGAAACGGCATATTTTGATATATCTTCAGATTTCTAGCCTTCCAAATAGCATGTATGGTTTCAGTGAAAACTATCTTCAACAGCATTGCCTTGTTCGATTTACCCTTTGCCACACGCAGTACCCAGTTCATCTCATCTTGGAAACCACTAGGCCGATGCTGGAATTTCATCCAAATCAAAAGCCTGGCCCAAATCATCTTTGACATATCACAGTCAAAAAACAGATGGGATACTGTTTCCTGTTCTGCGCCACATAATGGACAAATATCATCAGCCACCACATGCCATTTATATAAGAATGATAACTCAATATCTCGTTGATTTCACATAATATTGAAAAATTGACATAATTTACAAAATAATAATTCCTGTGAAAATCGTAATTTTCCAAAAAAGAAGAAAATCAACACCTTATTAACAAACACTCATATGAGACATACGAAAGTACTTTATATGATACGAAGTACTTTCTCCCTTTCATTAATAACTTTTTAAGGGGACTATTCATCGCGACCTTTGACCACGTATAACTCCTAAATTACATTAGAGAAAATAAAATAAAATTATATTATGAAATTAAATTGAGTATATTTTCATAATCAACTTTTAATTTATATTGATACAGTTTAATTTAAAAACTATATGTGGTCAAATGTCGCAATGAATAGTTCCGTTCATAATGAAACTAGTAGGTAGATATATAAACCTATATTACTAATTATATAAATCCATATTAAAACATGTTTGGTATACATTATTATACTAATCTAATTCATGTTCAGTAATACTAATAGCTAATATGAATTTTATATAATTCCACCTACTTTCCAAATCAATTTACCCCCAAAACATAAATCTTCAAACTCACAACATCAAAAACCAAATGTACAGTCCATTCAAACTTATTATTGTTATGTATATCAAAATAAACACTTTTTATAATGAGCCAAAAATAATCCTAAAACTTTGTTTGTTTAATCCTAAATCAATCTAATTTGATACAACAAACTTAAAAGCAATAAATATTGAAATAAATAACTCATTGTAGCAAAAGAGGAAGAATTATGAATGAAATAATATCCAACTGGAAAAGAATTACTCACACATGAATTCAGAGATGAAACTAATAGCAACAGGGGAAGAATTACATCACAACTCCAAATCCATTCTGCTTGATGGGCAATGGCTTTGGCTTGAATATATACGATGATACATAGATGCAATCACATGAGTTTTGCTACAGATGGGGAACTAAAATAATGCCGCCAAGAAATTTGATAAATTGCGCCAGAGATATGAGGAAAAAAAGACAGACCGAAACAGACGTATTGAGGAGTATAATTGTGATGAGCCAGATTAGTAATACGTGTTTATGTGCGGGATGGACGTATAAACCTAGATAGGCCTGAATTTTAGTAGGCTTTACTAAACAAGGATTAAATCATAATACAAATCACTATATGGCTCAATCTAACCCAATAAACGTCTCCTATATATATTAAACAAAAGAAATGAAGCTTGTAAGCCAAGATGATGAATAGAAAATTAGTGCCATTAAAATAAAGATCCAACGAGAAAAACAATAAGCCAAAAAGAAGTAAACAAAATAGCAATTAATTACCTAGAAAATTTGCCTATCACTGTTCTTCGATGCCAGTTCAAGAGATGCCTATGGTTATGGAGTCCAGAATCTACAGAAAAATATATTTTCAAATATCTATCATCAGAACATCAACTAAATTCCGAAAAATTTGCTATCGATAAAGATGCTTCTCGTTAGGGAGTTTAATCGCAATCAGTCAACGGTGCTTGCCGAAATACAAGGGCGGGTAAAACATGGGATTTCAAATCAAAAGCAAATAATAGGGAGATAAATAGGATTGGATGCTTCCCTGAAAATTGGTACTTGAATAGTAGTGATGAAATTGGATGCTTGGAATGCCAATCCTGAACCATCTGATTACACGAAGACGAACGCAACCTTGCTTGAGAGATTTCCGGAATTCTTCAAACGGTCGGATGCCTGTGAGCTTACGAAGACTGCAAATTGTTAGGGCTTCTCCTAAGAATAACATAGATATTGTCGAAAGAAGCTTGCTAAATTATAACAGTAATTACAAAACTAATTAATATTTAGTTACTTAGATGATTAGTTACTAAACTTAAGGAAGGATATTTTAGGCAATGCATCTTTAATCACTAATATGTAATAATTTTTCCAAGTATCACTAATCCGTAAGAAAGTATGAGGAATGGCACTAATTTATAATTAACCCATATATTAATTAAGAGATACTAACCCATTTCAAAACTCGCGGGTCATTTGACCCATTTTGCTACAGTAATTTAATGAGAGAGAAAAAACATGACATCGCAATTAAAAAGCCCGATGGATGATATATGTGAATCTTGTGTTAAGGGTAAGATGACAAACAAACCTTTTGTTGGACAAGGTGTTCGTGCCACTCGCTGCTTAGGGCTCATACATACCGATGTATGTGGACCTTTTAAAGTCCATGCGCGTGGGGGTTATCCTTACTTCGTTACCTTTACTGACGATTTCTCAAGGTATGGATATATTTATCTTATGAAGAATAAATCCGAGACCTTTGGAAAATTCAAGGAGTTTAGGAATGAGGTCGAGAATGAATTGAACCTAAGGATAGTCACTCTTCGATCAGATCGAGGAGGTGAATACCTTAGTGAAGAATTTATCGACTACTTGAAGGAAAATGGAATTCAATCGCAATGGACTCCACCTGGAACACCACAGTTAAACGGTGTGCCTGAGAGGAGGAATCGAACCATGTTAGACATGGTAAGATCAATGATTGGATTCTCGACTCTTCCAAAGTATCTGTGGGGATATGCACTACAAACTGCAATCTACATTCTGAACCGTGTACCATCTAAATCAGTGGAGAAAACTCTTTACGAGTTATGGAAGGGAAAGAAGGCTTCACTAGGCTATCTTAGACCTTGGGGCTGTCCTGCGATAGTCAAACTGATGCTCACTGATAAGTTAGATGCCAAGGGTGTCAAGGTATATTTCATAGGATATCCTCGTCAGACGAGAGGCTATGAATTCTATCATGCTGAAGGTCACAAGGTGATCGTATCTAGAAACGTGAAGTTTTTAGAAGCTGAATACCTCGAAGAAGAGAGGTTAGATGACATGATAGAACTTGAAGAAATTCAAGACTTTGACATGCGCGAACATGAGGTCTCTAAATCTTCTGATTTGGACTCAAGTTCAGTGGGAGCTTTCGAAGCAGACAAGGGTGATGATATGACACTTGCTAGGCATGTCATAGTCAGTGGGAGTCCTGTGATTAGATCAACAGTTGAAACCACACCAATAGAACCCGTTGTCAACCAACCTATGCAACAAGTTGCACAAGAGCAGCCTCCCGCAAGGGAACAGGGTCGCACCCAGCGACCAGCTGCATCAGTACCCACTGATAATGTTCGTGTTACACGAAGCCAGAAAAGAAAATCACCAGAACAAGTCGAGCTCCGTAGGTCGAAGAGGATCCTAAAAGGACCTCAGAAGCAAAGCCTTATGATAGAAGACATCAGTGAACTTGATGTTGGTTTATCAGATCGGGAAGATCCCGAGACCTACAAAGAGGCAATAATTGATATTGACTCAGACAAATGGCAAGAGGCCATGGAATTAAAAATGGATTCAATGTACGAGAACTAAGTTTGGAACATGGTAGACTTGCCCCAAGGGGTTAGACCTATTGGGTGCAAATGGGTCTTTAAACGAAAGACAGATGCCGATGGCAAGGTACAAACGCACAAAGCTAGGCTTGTGGCGAAAGGCTACACGCAAAGGTATGGCATCGATTACGATGAAACCTTTTCACCGGTAGCAAAATTGAAGTCCATTCGAATTCTACTTGCAATAGCTGCCTACTATGATTATGAAATCTGGCAGATGGATGTAAAGACTGCCTTCCTCAATGGCAACCTTGAGGAAGAGGTCTATATGGTACAGCCGGAAGGTTTTATTAGTAAAACCAGGCCAACTGTTGTATGCAAATTACAAAGATCCATCTATGGGCTAAAGCAAGCGTCAAGGAGCTGGAATATCCGCTTTGATGAAGCTGTCAAATCGTTTGACTTCATCAGAAGCAAGGAAGATCCCTGTGTCTACGCTAGACACAGCGACAAAGGAGTCGTTTTCATGATCATTTATGTAGATGACATTTTGATCATGGGAAACAATGTCTCTATGCTAGAAGAGACTAAAGTTTGGTTATCAAGTACCTTCTCGATGAAGGACTTGGGTGAAGCGAACTACATCCTAGGGATCAAGATCTTTAGAGATAGATCCAAGAGGATGTTAGGAATGACACAGTCCACCTACATCGACAAAATACTGAAGCGTTATAAGATGGACGACTCAAAGAGAGGCTTTCTCCCAACTAGGCATGGGATTGTCTTATCAGTTAAGGATGGTCCTAAAACTGATGAAGAAAGAAATGCAATGAGTCGTGTGCCCTATGCTTCGGCAGTAGGGTCTATAACAATGAATTGCACAAGGCCCGATGTGGCATATGCGCTTAGTGTCACTTGTCGACACCAACAGAATCCAGGAGTACCTCACTGGACTGCTGTAAAGAACATTCTTAAGTACCTTCGACGGACTAAAGAGATGTTCTTGGTGTTTGGTGGAGAACCAGAATTAAAGATGTCTGGGTATGTCGACGCTGGATTTGAATCAGATCCTGATGACTTTAAGTCACAGACAGGATACGTATTCAAATTGAACGGAGGAGCTGTCTGTTGGAAGAGTTCTAAGCAAGCCACGGTTGCTGACTCATCCAAAGAAGCCGAGTACATTGCTGCATCAGAAGCATCGAAAGAAGCTGTCTGGATTTCAGAGTTCTTGAAGGAATTGAGGGTTGTTCCTGCTCCTAGTCCAATAACGATTTATTGTGACAATACGGGCGCCATCGCTCAAGCTAGGGAGCCTAGATCTACAAACAAGAACAAACATGTACTTAGAAAATATCACGTTATACGTGAGATTATAGATAGAGGAGAAGTTAGTATAGAACGTGTCTCTACCACGGACAACGTGGCAGATCCTTTCACCAAGGTCTTATCAGTGGAAGTCCACTTAAGACATTATGCTAATCTGGGTATTAGGCATAAAGGTGACTGACTCTAGTCCAAGTGGGAGATTGATAGTGTATATGTCCTAGAGACAGTCCTTACTAAGGGCATAGTGACCTTATAGAGGGCATATATGTACTATTACACAGGTCAACGTAATATAATATATGTTTGTTGCATTTTACTATTGAGTATCGCTTTCATATTTATATTACACCAGGCATGCAGCATGTCATATCTCTATTACTGTCTGTATTGATATTAAACATGTCCCCTCGGATAGATGACCGATCACACAGATAGTGGGAGCTATGTGAGTTATCATCTATCCCAAACTCTCCCTAGTCGAGGTTCATCTCGGATGTAGGGGTCTGAATGAACCAGACGAGACTAGTATGCGTGGAGGTTATACTTGTTGGAGCAAGTGTGAGCCGATCCCACGGCCACGGAACGGATTGTTGGACAATCGAGAAACGTTCCCATAACTGCGCATAGTTGTTCGAAGAAGGATTATCGAACAATGGAAGTACCCACCGGACACTCCCATCGATGTATACTCTACACCGAAGTGTCTATGGGAACCGGTGAGTTGTCGAAGTGATGCCAGTCGTCCTTTGTACTTACAGGACTTTATCATCACATTTGTTGCCCCATATCCTTGGTGGACCCGTCGATGTCAGCTCTGAATAAGCAGCTGACCTAAGACACGATCCAGGATTATGGCTACATACAAATGGGGATGATAAGTGATTCTGTGAAGGATTCATCTGTCAAGTGTAGCACAGGAGAGCACTGCTCATAGTCTGCATAGTTGTGTTGGTAAAGTCACTAGCCAGTGCAAATGATATATTATGATGGTCATAAGTATATCTCAACCAAGCAACGCCCTGAGACGCCCGTGGATGTATTATTGGGATAGACACTTCATCGATCCTAGATACATTCGAGCAAGTCAGATGAAGGGACGTTACCATCGCCGCGTTGAGCGCAACAGGCTTCGCAATGAAAGGGTTAGCTTTGAGAAACCTCTCAAACGTCCTCACGTATTAATATTGCAAATGGAACCGTCTAGGAACTCCATGTTTCCTAGTCTAGGACTTGCTTAATACGATGAGGCCCTATGGGTCACACTATGTGGTGATTCAGCTTATCAGAATATCCTTGAAGATGGAATCGCAATTAATTTGGAATTAATTATAATATTTGGTGGCTCAATTAATGATTTGGAATTATTAATTGAATTGGCTAATTAATTGTATTTTATGTAAATACAATTAAAGATTATATTTTGGAAATATAATAGAGGTTGGATTAGAAAGGATATGTTAATTTAGAATTAACACATGCACTTGGGCAAAATCTACTTGGAGTTTGAATTGCCTTAGAACTATAAGTGGGTTTAGAATTAACATATGCACTTGGGCAAAATCTACTTGGAGTTTGAATTGCCTTAGAACTATAAGTGGGTTCCAAAATTGGGACCCACCTCCCGTAGGACAGAGCGCGCGCGCGCGCGCGTGACTGGGTAGGGGAAGGAGTTCGACTCCTTCCTTTATTAGAAGTCCAATGGATAAGTTAGATTTTCCTGATTGAGTTTTAATTTGATTGGGAATGAATCTAGACTTGATATTGGTTTCCTTGTGCGATAAGAATTAGATTCTTATTCCTTTACGAAGTCTAATTACTTATGTTTTAGGCTTCTATTGACTACTATATATAGTAGACTATTGGAGAGCTTTTGACACAGACTCATATAGTTTTTGCACACAGTTATTCTACCCAGGTTTCTTAGAGAAAATAAAAGCTCTCCCCTCCTCTCTAAAGCCACACGCGCGCGCCACCTCTGCCGTAGGAATCGCCGCCCCGTCTTCTTGGTCACACAAAGAATATCCTAGCATTCTTCCGATAGGCTGTTCATCCGTGGATACCAAGGTTGAGGTTCAGGGAGCTGGAAACTAACTCTTATTGTCTTGCAGATAATTAGAGTATTGTAGATATCTTCGACTTCGGCGAAGGAGAAGATACACCGGATTATTACGAAGACTTGGAAGCTGCTTTGGAAGTAAGGTTAGTCTTCTAAAATACGTGTTAATATATATACGACATATGCATAATCAATTAACCTGTATGTTAAGAAAATTTTTGAAATTCCGCTGCGTACCCTAGGGGTAACTCTGACCATATTTTCTTACAAAGTGTTGGGCATCTTTTGTAAGTGTGACCCCTTTTCAAACAAGTGGAGCATCTTGGTGGTTTTCTTTGCTTGTGAACTGGAGTTTTGGCCTTCCTTGAAGAACTTGGGCCCTCAGCAGGGTGCTTGATCCTCTTTGTAGCAGGCCTGCCTGGTTGTCTTTTGGCTTCAGGTGGCAAACACTCTTCAGTAGTGAGACCTTGAGGCCATATATGCCAATCTGGGATCCCTTTCACCTCCATATCATAAGTTCTTTTATATGCTGCCTTTGTATGATTTTCTGAGATGAAATCCTCAGCTGGCAATCTCATGTAAGTGAACACAACATGGGCTTGCCTACAAGGAATCCCTGAAATGTCCCATCTCATAAATTCACAATGCCTATTTGGGAGGTGTACTATGAATTTATAGTTGTAGTCTTGCACCTCAAACTCAAGATCACATTGAGTCAACACTGTACACCTCCCACTGTGCTCAAACTGCTCATTCAACTTGTCCAAGATCCTAGGCATAAGTACAGAATCGCATTTTACCTCCTTCTCCCTCCTAACCACAATCCTTTTCTTGATCTAACCCCTAAGACCCTCCATTATATGCAACACAGAATAAGCTCTAACTCCCTCAATCCAGCTGTTAAATGACTCACTACAATTATTTGTGCAATGCTCAACCTTTATAGTGGGATCAAATGCATGCCTACTCCAAAATTCTAATGGTAATTTCATGAGGTAGTCATATGCAGCTTTGGATGCATCTTTCATCTTTGTCATAGCCTTTTAAAGTACAAAAAAACATAAGTAAATAAAGACACTTGTGTACACAGAACAACATAAGTAAATGAGTTAAGGGCAGCCACACTTACCTTGTTGAAGCCATAATATGTATAGGTTGTGGCAGCTTGCCAATATAGCTTCCTCAGTTCAACTCCAGACTATTTCAATTTGAAATTATCATAAATGTGCTTGGCACATTTTCTGTTAACCACTGTGGGTGCCAACTCATGAATGGCAGGCACAAGTCCCTTAAACAATCAGTATAATATAGACATTAGTACACAAACATGTAACTGCAACAAATATGAAAAAAAATTATCAATGTTAGAGAATGTACCTTCTATCTGTCACCCATGAAGTGCCAGTGTCTTCCATCATCCCAAGGACCCACAAAGTTTTCAAGGCACTTAAGAAAGTAGCCCCAGGATTCCTTGTTTTCTGTTTCCACAATAGCATAAGCAAGAGGGAATATCCCATAATCAGCATCAGTTCCTACTGCACTAAGAAGGACTCCCCCCCCCCCACATATTTCCCTTTAAGATGGCATCCATCAAAAAACAAGAAGGGAGCACATCCAGCCATAAACCCTTTCTTGATCCCATCTAATCCAACAAAGAACCTCTTGAACAAGGGAGGTCTTTCTATAGGTTCTCCAACTAACTCTTTTTCTTCTTCTTCCACATCTACCAAGGCTGATTCAGTTTGCAACTCCACTATGCTCCCTGGATTTCTAATCAACACAATTTGCTTATATTTAGGCAGAATCCTAAATGCATCCTCAGGGTTCCCACCTAGCTTCTCAAGAGCCTTATCTTTTGCTCTATACATTCTCATATAGGGCACCTAATCTTCAAATTCTCCACTGCCCAGTCCATAAGCTTCTTGGCTGTCATGGTTGGATTTGATCTCAGTTCAGGGGTTATGCTAGCTGCCAACCAGTTATAATCAGCCTCTTGATAATCATTCCCCCTAACACACCTGTTACCTCCATGGTAAGACCTAATCATGAATGTCCTTTCATCATCCATAACCCTTGCATGTAATCTCAACTTACAACCCTTTCCCTTGCAGTTGACAGTGTACTGTTGAGTTGTATTCTTATGCTTCCTCAATATGAAGCCAACTTTGAGTACATATGTATTCACCTTCTTTCTCAACTCTCTCACATTTGCATTTGTGTCCCCAACTTTGAAATGTGTATCAATGTCTTCAGCATTCTCCTGGAACTCATCTCCAATCCACTCATTATCACTATACTGTGGCTCCTCAGTGGATTCATAATTAAGATCCAGTTCATCTTCTCCCTCATTCACTACCCTATATGCTTGATCATCATCATCACTACTGCCTTCACCCTCTTCATTCACAACTGTTGTACCTTCACCCTCAGTTTCAGCAACATTATCATCATCCTCTGCATGCTCCACACCATCATCATCATCACCAGTAGGCATATTCCTCTTAAAGCCAAAAGCCTCATCCTCACTTTCATGTACATAATCATTCCTTGGCTAATCATCCTCCCAGTCATCCATCTCTGCCTCTCCCTCTCTGTCAGCACCACCATTATCATCATTATCCTCTTCCTTGTCTTCATCAGACACCCAATTCTCTACTATTGGTGTATCAGTTTAAAGTCTGGATGCAGGTTGTTCTTGAGTAGTTTGAGATGGATGCTCTGATCCAAGTAAAGATGATAGAACTTCTTCAAAATGATTCAACTCTGCAGTATTAGGAGTAGGTGGATTGGCTGGGATTGTTCTTTCAGGAGAATCATAGGGTTGTGGAATGTATGGTGCTGGTTCCTCATTCTCAGTCATTGGTGTTTAAGTATCAGGTGGTGGTGGTTGTGTTTCAGGGGGTGGTGATTGTGTCTCAAGTATCTCAGGCTCTGTATATTGTGTTTCAGGGGGTGGTAGCTCTGTATCTTGAGATTCAGGGGGTGGTGGCTGTGTATCCATTGTATCAGGTGGTGGTGGCTATGTATCAGGCTCCATTGTACCATGAATGTCCTCATCACCTTCTTCTGTCAAGTCCACAAATATGGGAGAGCTTGGTTGTCTCTTTGATGGAGGTTCAGTACCAGCTTTGCATCTCCTCTTTCTGTACCTTCTACTCCTCTCAGATGGGATTGGTACTTGCTCATTAGGAGGTGGAAAGTACACTCCATCATAATCATCATAAGCATCAGTCTCCCCAAACACCTTTTTGCTCCATTTTCTTGCCACAGGATCATTAAGATCATAAACCATATTCACAGGCATTGCATCCTCCACCACCTCCACAGCCTGCCCAAACTCCATATGTACCTCTACCTCCCTAAGCTCCATATTATTCTGAAACATTTCAGCTACACACTCATCAGTAACCAATGGTATAACCTTTCCAGTTTTTTGGAGTTCAGCTGATAATGACATAGTCCAATCAATTGTATCAACATCCCAGAAAACCTTATCAATGATTTCTTTCATAATATGTCTCTACAAGTTCGAAAGCTTGTACCTGTCATGGTGCTTTCTCTCTAACATATAATTTTCCCGACCCAAATGCACTCGAATGTTGAACCTAACCATACCTATGCCCTGTAAAACCACAACCATAGCAAAATGCACTCAAAATTCGAAACTGTAAAACCTAGGGTTTTTGAAAGAAAAAAAAAACACTACAAAGTAGATTTCCGGCAAAATGCATAAACAATGAACTTCTTAAACCTATATGCATTCACAATGTGTAAGAAAAAACCAACTTACCAAGAAAAATCGGTAGAACCCTTTTCGCGTCTGTCAGAAACGATTCTCCAGCAAACGAAGCAAAATTCACCACCAATGCGCCCATACGAGTCGATTAGAGTAAAGAGGAAGGAATTTTGGTCGGATTTTGGGTGAAATCGCCACTGTTACATGGTATGGCGGGAGGGAGGAAGACGGAGCATTTTGGGAAAAAATGGAGTAATGGAGGGTTGGTAAAAATGGAATAAGGTAAAAAGGGATTTTTGTCGGATTACTGTAGCTAATGCATTGTTTGTTTGGCCATCAAAATCTCGGTGGCAAAGTTGTAATTACTGAGCAGTCAACCCAAAAAACCCAAAAAAGTTAAAAAAAAAGGTACTAAAATGTTATTGTTGTTCTAAAGGGTACTAATATGTTATTAGGTATCACAATGATACCCTTCCATGATAATAAATCAAACTCTAAAGTATTATATAAACATGAACAACTTTGAATTAAACATGAACTATTTTTAGGAATCATTAAATTTAATATATGAATCGTACTATCTCATGTTTTTGTAAGAAATAGTCAACGTTTTGTTAAAAAATGTAAAGAAGAAAATATTTTAAACAAACTGAACATTGACATTATTCATTCCATATGTTTGTTATTAAAATAGTCAATGTATTCTCGTGTTCTTTTCCTCCCCACTTAGACCATAAATATCCATGACCACCCACCACCCACCACAACAAATAAAAAATTAATTTCTCTCTCATCCACATACCCCATCCTACAACCAACCCACCACAACACCAAAATCCACATTTATGCATGATCACCCACCATCCAACCAATTCAATTTATTTATTTTTTTATTTTCTTATTATCATTTAACAATTATAATATAAGAATTGTATATTATTATAAAATTACTGTATTAGTCAGAGGGAAAAAATTATGAATTTTAATATATTTTTTATTTAAAATAATAAGATATCAAATAATATGAAAGATAATGATAAAATCTAAAAAGATATTACTTGCGTTTCATTACAAAGTTCCTAAGAGGACTATAGTTTAATTTAAAACCTATATGCGGTAAAAAATCGCGATGAAAAGTCCCTTAGAAATTACTTTGTAATGAAACGGAGAAAGGATAAAATATAATAATAAGTACAGAACAAAACTAAAAAATTATAAAAAAATAAATGACCAATAGGAGGGGGACAGTGTCCCCCTCCATAGAGGCCACCAGCCACCGGCTGGTGGCCATGAGGGGGCACATTATTGTGCGCCCTCTCTATTTTTTTTAAAAAAAAATTGGTGATGGTGGTGGGCCCACCCACCATGCACCGATATTTAGGATCTTAGTTGGGATTGGCTAACCTCAGTACCCTTTCGCACTGTACTAATTTTAGTACACCATTTAAAAGTTGACACTTGGTAAAAATTTTAATAAAATAATAATTTATAAATACAACAAATTGTATGTCGAAATAGGAGAAAAATAATTTTAATAATTATCAATTTTCAAATGTCAAATATTAAATATTAATATTTTAATATTCCACCACCACGCCGCAGTCCAAGCCACCACTACCACCCTCCTAATCGAAATTATATAATGATAAACTCGATGATGAAAAGATGGGCTATGGAAAGACAGGCGATAAGTTCGAAAACAATTCACGAAATAAGCAATGATGCAGCATTGTATTAACATTGATGCAGCATCGCTTGCGGCAATGTAAGTCAACAGTAAGCATCAATGCTGCATTGTTGTAAATACATTGAAATAGAATTACAGTAAGCATCAATGCTATATCGATGTAAACACATTGCAATGGCATTAGAAGCTGTGCAATGGCATTAGAAGTTGTGACGTAGAAGAACTTTCCCAATCTATGCTGCAGCATTATAACAAAGTTGATGTTGCATTGATTGTAATATTACAAATACCCTAAACCCTATACCCTAAACCCTGTACCCTAAACCCTAAAACCCTATAATAATAAGCATGCTCTGGCGATTCCGCTCGAGATGATGGTGGCCGCCATTACAATCACCTCATGTAAGCTATTTTGTCCATTGCCCAGGTAATTAAGAAGACCCCAATTGATTATTCTGCTGCTGCCTTTCATCTTGGTTGGGTTTTGTTTCATTGTTTGTTGTTTATTGGGAGCGGTGTTATGTATTGGATTTGGTGAGTTTCCAACATCGACTTTTGTCTCTTGTCGACGCAGCCTCGGTTCGGATTTAGTTCGTGTCTCTGCTGTCTTCTTTATTGTGTCATTTTGGGTTTCTCTTTAGTTTCGTTTATGTTCCTGGCGTTGTTGGAACTTTTTATTTTTTTACGTGGTTTGGTTTGGTTGTTTTGTGATCAATGCCTGAGGTTGTGCGGTTTCATTATCCGTTTGTTGGACTTTCTGAGTGTCAGGACGGTAGTGGGAATGGTTTTACCAGTAGTTATTTAATTACCCACATGCGTGATCGCCATTTTCGTGGTGAGGCACAGATTGTCACGCGTAATGGTCTTGCTACTAGTTTGCCCGTTTATCTGTGTGCTGAAGCTACTTTGAGGCGGATGGGTCGTTCGCTCTGTGGGGTTTGTCTTACTACTCATACAGTTCGTGTGCGGTGTCGGCATGACAATAACAATGTTGTGGCGGCTCTTGATTGTGGTGATGGTGTGGTTCACTTCACTATGTTTGACATCCCTGTGCCTCGTGCTCCTGTTACTTCTTCGCCTGTTCGTGTTAGTGTGACGGCTACTCAGGGTTTTTCACTGGCTTCTCTTGATGCTTTGTTGGCTAAGGGGTTACTTACCGTCAAGGTGATCCCTCCTAAGTGTCGCCTGGGGTTTTCGCGGGTTTTAAAGGGAGCTTTGGATTCTGTGGTTTCTTCTAAGGATGACCTTTCTTGTTGGGTTCGTTTGCTTGCGCTACCTCTTTGTACGATGAAGACTTTTTCTCCGAGGAGTAGTCTTGAGTGTCGGGCAGTTGTTAGGCGTAAGCGCCAGAAGGAGTGCATTACTTCTGTCCTCCGTACTTGGGATGTCGCTGGGGGTAGTTTACAACTTCTTCGTGACACTTTGGCTGCGGATTCGCCTTCTTTTCGTCAGGAGTCAGATCCAGATTTGGGTGAAGCCAATATTCATTAGTGTCTTAAGAAGGTCAGTGATGGGCATTATTATGCAGCTGTTCGGGTTCTTTCTTCTTCTGGTGTTGCTCCTTATTCGGTTGATACTCTGGAGGCTTTGAAGGAAAAGCACCCTTCTGCTCCTTCCCCTATTTTGCCTCCTTTACCTGCTGGCCTTTGTCCCCTTTCTGCCTCCAGTACTACTGTTCGAGATATGATTCGTAGTTTCCCTCGTGGAACCTCTTGTGGTCGAGATGGTTTGCTAGCTCAGCACTTATTGGATTGTCTGGGCGGTGCTGCTGTTGCTCTCTCTGATGATTTGATCACCTCTATCACTCGGGTGGTTCATCTTTTCTTGGAGGGTAAGTGCCCGCATGTTTTGGGTGAGTATATTGCTAGTGCTCCTCTCACTCCGCTGGTCAAGCCGGGTGGTGGTGTACGTCCTATTGTTGTGGGTACTATTTGGCGTCATCTGGTCTCTAAGGTGGGTGCTGTTTTGGTTGGCCCCTCTTTATCTGGGTATTTTGACGGTCTCCAGTTTGGTGTTGGGGTACCTTGTGGAGGTGAGGCTATTCTTCATTCCTTGAGTCGGTTTGTAGAGGCGAGAGGCAGTGAGGTTGGCTTGACCATGTTGTTAGTTGACTTTCAAAATGCTATCAACATGGTGGATCGTGCGGTTATGCTGCTTGAGGTTCGTCGTCATTGCCCCGTTCTTTCACGTTGGGTTGAGTTCTGTTATTCCAGTCCGGCTAGGTTGTACTTTGGGGAGCACATTCTTTGGTCTGGTCAGGGGGTCCAGCAGGGCGATCCTTTGGGTCCTCTTCTTTTTCTCTCTGGTTTTACACCCGTTGGTATGTAAGATCAAAGATTCATTTGACTTATCCTTGCAGGCTTGGTATTTGGATGACGGCACCATTGTCGGATATACCTTAGTTGTGGGGAAGGTCTTAGAGCTAATCTTGGAGGATGGCCCACGTTCTGGACTTCACCTTAATGTTTACAAAACTGAGAGTTTTTGGCCGGTCGAAGATCCGAGGAGTAGGATTCCTGGTGTTTTCCCTCCGTCTATCGCCAGGCCATTCCGTGGGATCAAAGTCCTTGGTGGTTTGGTCAGTGTGTGTCCCGATTTCAGTAGTGAGCTTATGGTGAAGAGGGTGAACAAGACCATCGAGCTTATGGACTCTGTCGCGAAGCTTAACGATCTGCAGTGTGAGTTGTTGTTGCTTCGTGCTTGTACGGGTATTTCGAAGCTCTATTTTGCTTTGCGTACTTGTCCTCCGGGTTTCTTTCAGTCGGCTCACGGGCTTTGAGATCCTCTTTGGAGCGTATTGTCACGGCGTCGGGCCCCGATTTTGGTGATTGGTAGTGGCGGCTTGCTACTTTGCCCTTTTGTTTTGGTGGGCTTGGTATTTATACTGCTGCGGATGTTCGTCATTATGCCTTCCTTGCTTCTCGCATTCAGTCTGCTGGTTTACAGGCTAAGCTCTTGTGTCCTTCAGGTATTCACTTCTCTTGGACCTGCTTTTGATGGTGCCCTGTCTTTGTTTGTTGAGACCACAAGTTCTGACCTTTTGGATAACCCTAGTGAGATCGCTGCCCCCAGACTTATGAAGAGACTGACAGATATATATTTCACGAAGTTTGTTACTTCTGCAGAATCTGTTTTCTCTTTATCTCCCCGCCAGGTAGCTCTTTGGAAGTCACAGCGAGGTGCCCATTCTTCTGATTGGTTGTGTGTAGTTCCTATTTCAGATTTGGGACAAATGAACGGGAGGACTTACAGGTGTGTTCTGGGTTATCGACTTGGTGTTTCCTTGTTTCCGGTGTCTTTGCCCTGCTCTGCTTGCTCTCCGATTTTTGTTGGAGATGTGTTTGGTGATCATGCAGTGTCGTGTGCTGGGGTGGTGGGTATCAAGCACCGACATATCCTCGTTCGTGACACTCTCTTGGATGACTGTTTCCGATCTGGCATTTTTGCTGGTAAGGAAGTGGATATTGGTTTGAGTACTGGCGGGAGTGACAGGTCTCTCCGTCCTGCAGACATGCTCCTTAATGCTTGGGATGGGGGGCAGGATGTATGTGTGGATCTGACCGAGTCTTCCCCTTTGACTCGGTCTGGGATGGTGGACTTTGTGCCCGGACATGCGGTTGCTGATGCTGCCAAACGCAAGTGTGCGAAGTATCGGGACTTGTGTGCAGCTAAGGGGTATGGATTCATTCCTTTCTCTTTCTCGACACTTGGGGAGTTGGGTGTTGATGCTGTTGAGTTGCTTGTCAGAGTCCGGGGTTTCGCTTTGGCTCAGGATACTAGAGCGCGTACTGCTCATCATATTTTCCCTATGATTAGTTTTTCTATTGCTAAGGGAGTGGGGGCA
This sequence comes from Plantago ovata, assembly GCA_028274465.1. Classification (NCBI taxonomy): domain Eukaryota; kingdom Viridiplantae; phylum Streptophyta; class Magnoliopsida; order Lamiales; family Plantaginaceae; genus Plantago; species Plantago ovata. Next base: position 102,721,705 of record CM051456.1, on the reverse strand, counting down.
CAGCTTGTTTCTCGGCTGCCCTCTAATTTCGTGTAAACTTTTATTGTTTGTTTTTATTTATTTATTTAATTCAAAAAATAATAATAATAATAATAATTTTATTATTATTATTATTATGATAATAATAATAATAATAATAATAATAATAATAATAATAATAATTTTATTATTATTATGATGATAATAATAATAATAAAATTAAGTTGTTGACAAAAAAAAGTCAAACTACGAAGCTCCTAAGAGAACGGAGGGATAATAATAATAATAATAATAATAATAATAATAATAATAATAATAATAATAATAAACACGAACGAATACGGGGTTTCGCTTTGGCTTAGGATCCTGGGGCCCGCGCTGCTCATTTTATTTTTTCTAGAGTTAGTTTTGCTATTGCTAATGGAGTGGGAGCACAGCTTGTTTCTCGGCTGCCCGCTAATTTTGTGTAAAACTTTCATTGTTTTTTATTTATAATAATGATTTATAATAATAATAATAATAATAATAATAATAATAATAATAATAATAATAATAATAAACACGAATGATGGTCTCTGGCGATCGTGATCGCCTTCACGGCGCCTGGCCGTTTCACCGGTAGGCTTCCTCCGATCGTTTCAAACAGGTAATTCCCACGTTTCTCCTTGCTTCGCAACCTGTATTCCTCCCTTTCTCCCTTCCTTGTTGGCCGCAAATGTGCTTCTCTGTTTGTTTCCGTTTTGGGGCTTTCTGATTGCGTTGGTTGTGTGCGAACACCACTATGGTGTTTCTGTGTGTCTGGGTTTCCTCTTCCTTTCCCTTGCTCTGATCTGGGCTTGTTTGTGCGGTGAATTTTTGCTCTGTTTTTGCACTGCCTCTGTTTCTGCATGTGGTTACTCTGTTTTCTAAGCTGTTTTCTGCTGCTTCCTCTGTTTCTGCCTTGGTCGTGCTGTTGGCCATGCCGGTTTTCGAGCCCCGTTTCTGGTTGTGTGTGGGGTGCCTGCAGGTTGTTTTTGTTTTTCTGTGGTGTTGTGCTCTGCTCTCTTTGCTAGCCGGCTCCAAGCATTCTGTTCACTGTTTGTCACTTGCTCCGTTTGGCTGTTGCGCCACGTTCTACTTCTGGTTCAGTGTTCTTTGACGTGGGGCTTGGTTGTGGTTTGGTTTGGTTGTTTGGAGGTTTGTTCAATGCCTGAGTTCGTGCGGTTTCATTGTCCGTTCGTTGGACTTTCTGAGTGTCAGGACGGCAGTGGAAATGGTCTTACTAGTAGTTATTTAATTACACACATGCGTGATCGCCATTTTCGTGGTGAGGCACAGATTGTCACGCGTAATGCTCTTGCTACTAGTTTGCATGTTTATCTGTCTGCTGAAGCTACTTTGAGGCGGATGGGTCGTTGGCTCTGTGGGGTTTGTCTTACTACTCATACAGTTCGTGCGCAGTGTCGGCATGACAATAACAATGTTGTCGCGGCTCCTGGTTGTGGTGATGGTGTGGTTCACTTCACTATGTTTGACATCCATGTGCCTCGTGCTCCTGTTACTTCTTCGCCTGTTTGTGTTAGTGTTCCGGCTACTCAGGGTTTTTCGCTGGCTTCTCTTGATGCTTTGTTGGCTAAGGGGTTACGTACTGTCAAGTCAATCCCTCCAAAGTGTCGCCTGGAGTTTTTGCGGGTTTTAAAGGGAGCTTTGGATTCTGTGGTTCTTCTCCGAATGACCTTTCTTGTTGGGTTCGTTTGTTTTCGCTACCTCTTTGTACGCTGAAGACCTTTTCTCCGAGGAGTAGTCTTGAGTGTCGGGCAGTTGTTAGGCGTAAGCGCCAGGAGGAGTGCATTACTTCTGCCCTCCGTACTTGGGATGTCGCTGCAGGTAGTTTACAGCTTCTTCGTGACACTTTGGCTGCGGAGTCGCCTTCTTTTCGTCAGTAGTCAAATCCAGATTAGAGTGAAGCCAATATTCATCAGTGTCTTAGGAAGGTCAGTGATGGGCATTATTCTGCAGCTGTTCGGGTTATTTCTTCTTCTGGTGTTGCTCCTTATTCGATTGGTACTCTGGAGGCTTTGAAGGAAAAGCACCCTTCTGCTCCTTCCCCTGTTTTGCCTCCTTTACATGTTGGCCTTTGTCCCCTTTCTGCCTCCAGTACTACTGTTCGAGATATGATTCGTAGTTTTCCTCGTGGAACCTCTTGTGGTCGAGATGGTCTGCGAGCTCAGCACTTATTGGATTGTCTGGGCGGTGATGTTGTTGTCCTCTCTGATGATTTGATCACCTTTATCACTCGGGTGGTTCATCTTTTCTTGGAGGGTAAGTGCCCGCATGTTTTGGGTGAGTATATTGCTAGTGCTCCTCTCACTCCGCTGGTCAAGCCGGGTGGTGGTATACGTCCTATTGTTGTGGGTACTGTTTGGCGTCGTCTAGTCTCTAAGGTGGGTGCTGTTTTGGTTGGCCCCTCTTTATCTGGGTATTTTGACGGTCTCCAGTTTGGTGTTGGGGTACCTTGTGAAGGTGAGGATATTCTTCATTCCTTGAGTCGGTTTGTAGAGACGAGAGGCAGTGAGGTGGGCTTGACCATGTTGTTAGTTGACTTTCAGAATGCTTTCAACATGGTGGATCGTGCGGTTATGCTGCTTGAGGTTCGTCGTCATTGCCCCGTTCTTTCACGTTGGGTTGAGTTCGGTTATTCCAGTCCGGCTAGGTTGTACTTTGGGGAACACATTCTTTGGTCTGGTCAGGGGGTCCAGCAGGGCGATCCTTTGGGTCCTCTTCTTTTCGCTCTGGTTTTACACCCGTTGGTATGTAAGATCAAAGATTCGTTTGACTTATCCTTGCAGGCTTGGTATTTGGATGACGGCGCCATTGTCGGAGATACCTTAGTTATGGGGAAGGTCTTAGAGCTCATCTTGGAGGATGGCCCACGTTCTGGACTTCACCTTAATGTCCACAAAACTGAGATTTTTTGGTCGGTCGAAGATCCGAGGAGTAGGGTTCCTGGTATTTTCCCTCCGTCTATCGCCAGGCCACTCCGTGGGGTCAAAGTCATTGGTGGCTCGGTCAGTGTGTGCCCCGATTTCAGTAGTGAGCTTGTGGTGAAGAGAGTGAACAAGACCATCGAGCTTATGGGCTCTGTCGCGAAGCTTAACGATCCGCAGTGTGGGTTGTTGTTGGTTCGTGCTTGTATGGGTATTTCGAAGCTCTATTTTTCTTTGCATACTTTCCCTCCGAGTTTCTTTCAGTCGGCTTAGCTTTCTTTTGATCGGGCTTTAAGATCCTCTTTGGAGCGTATTGTCACGGCGTCGGGCCCCGATTTTGGTGATTGGCAGTGGCGGCTTGCTACTTTAACCTTTTTTTTTGGCGGGATTGGTGTTTATACTGCTGCGGATGTTCGTCATTATGCCTTCCTTGCTTCTCGCATTCAGTCTGCTGGTTTACAGGCTAAGCTCTTGTGTTCTTCAGGTATCACTTCTCTTGGACCTGCTTTTGATGGTGCCTTGTCTTTGTTTGTTGGGACCACAGGTTCTGAACTTTTGGGTAACCTTAGTTAGATCGCTGCCCCCAAACTTATGAAGAGACTGGCAGATATATATTTCACGAAGGTTGCTGCTTCTGCAGAATCTGTTTTCTCATAATCTCCCCGTCAAGTAGCTCTTTGGAAGTCTCAGCGAGGTGCTCATTCTTCTGATTGGTTGCGTGTAGTTCCTATTTCTGGTTTGGGACAAACTATGAACGGGAGGACCTACAGGTGTGTTCTGGGTTATCGGCTTGGTGCTGCCTTGTTTCCGGTGTCTTTTCCCTGCTTTTCTTGCTCTCGGGTTTTTGTTGAACATGTGTTTGGTGATCATGCAGTGTCGTGTGCTGGGGTGGTGGGTATAAAGCACCGACATAACCTCTTTCGTGAAACTCTCTTGGATGTCTGTTTCCGATCTGTCATTTCTGCGGGTAAGGAAGTGGATATTGGTTTGAGTACTGGCGGGAATGACAGGTCCCTCCGTCCTGCGGACATGCTCCTTTATGATTGGGATAGGGGGCGGGATGTATATGTGGATCTGACCGGTTCTTCCCCTTTGACTCGGGCTGGGATGGTGGACTTTGTGTCTGGACATGCGGTTGCTGATGCTGCCAAACGCAAGTGTGCGAAGTATCGGGACATGTGTGCAGCTAAGGGGTATGGATTCCTTCCTTTCTCTTTCTCGACACTTGGGAAGTTGGGTGTTGATGCTGTTGAGTTGCTTGTCAGAGTCCGGGGTTTCGCTTTGGCTCAGGATACTGGAGCGCGTGTTGCTCATCATATTTTCCCTAGGATTAGTTTTGCTATTGCTAAGGGAGTGGGGACACAGCTTGTTTCTCGGCTGCCCTCTAATTTTGTGTAAACTTTCATTGTTTGTTTTTATAATAATAATAATTTAATAATAATAATAATAATAATAATAATAATAATAATAATAATAATAATAATAATAATAATAATAATAATAATAATAATAATAATAATAATAATAATAATAATAATAATTGTAGTAATAATCACACTCAAACATGTAGAAATTCATGAACGTGTATCCTTGAAAGATATGCACTATCTAGAATACGCAGTGGAAGAACAAATGGTTAATGGCTTCAACGCTAACGTATAAGTAGCAGAGGCCGTATGTAAACACACGACATCGTGCCAGTATATATAGTTGGTTATTACCTTTGGTTTAACGGTGAGTCTATGCTAACGAACTGTTGTAAAGTCGTAACGTTACGACTTTACACTTGTAAACACTTGTAAACAGTTGTAAACACTTGTAATCATGATCTGGACGGTTGGAAATCATTTACAACCATCATCTATCATTTACAACTTGATTATCTTGGTTGTAAATGGGATTTTCCGTTTACAACTGAGTTATCTTGGTTGTAAATGATAAATTCCGTTCTTATTAAAAAAAATTAAAGATGGTGGGATTGAACTCTGGTCGCTGGAGTAAAAGAATCCAACATTACCACTCAGCCACGTTTTGATGTATGCACAATATCAAAAACAATACTACTTAAGCATACAATTTCTCATCCAATTTTAAATTTCTTAATCAAAATCAAAGAAATCATTCGCTCATAACCTTAGCCGTTTATTAAGACAGACTAATTCAAAAATATTGCAGCTTGTTCATCGATTCCTCCCATTGACAAATGTTTTCAAAAATAAAATTCTTCCCAGATTTCGTCTCCTGCCGAACCCTCGTGACGCAAAAGCACACCGACTGTCTTCTTCCCAGTGACGCAACTCCACATAGATTTAAAAATTTCTCCCATATATCTTCTCCGCCCCGATAAAATATTTTCAACCCAGATTTCGTCTCGTCTTCGGAATCGAAAGATCGATTGGAATTGCAGTTTCGGCCCTATGTCTTCTACCCCGTCTCGGCCCTATGTCTTTTTCGCCGATTAGAATTGCAGTTTTCGGATCTTTATTCTACAGGTTAGTGATCATATATATATTTTTTCAATTTAAAAAAATGTGTATTAAGTATTAATTTGAGAACTGTGATCAACTCATGTATGACTTTATTTCATGAATGCAAACATTTATTTTTATTTTGAATATATCAGGGTTTCTTTACTTATCATTTGTTGTGCATTCAGTGGTTATACCATTAAGCCTATTGTCTTGTTGTGGTTGAGTGTTGATGTAGACAAAAAACAATTAAGAAAAACGTTGTTAATAATGATGAAATACAACAAAAAGTAATCATGAGATTCATTCAAATGAGACTTTTAAGCAAACTCTAAGGAACTTTTGAGTGCATTTCAATTTAGTACATGGATTACTGATTCTGTAACATGGATTACTGATTCTTTTTCTTGTTGTGAAATTATTAAAAGTTCTTTCTCATCCAATTCACAAACTAGGCGTCGTGGCACACTTCCAAAATTCTGGTTAACAGTATAAGGTCTTTTATGAATAAGATCATTTATATCCTCGCTTTGCCTCAAACAATTTGGGCAACTTGTTCATAAATTTGTTTATATTTTACAACAAGTTTGGGGGATTGGTATAACTGAGAATTTAACTAATTCTGTTGAAAGGTCAAAGAACATTATGCACAACATTTGAACTACTTCTTTAAACTGTTTTTTTTTTTACTGGACCTTTCAAAATTTGAACTATTATTTTCCTTTATTGACTCAGCTGATCTTATCTCTATCCTTGGGGAAGTGGAGATGTCAGTTTGACCATTGGAAACTGTAATGCTTTAAATGAAATGCTTTAGTGGGTAGATATGTGTCTATATATATCACTATATTCCATTAACCTCTCTGCAACCTTCTTCCCTTGCTTGTGCCTTCTTCCACCAGAAAGTATGACCTACTACAATACTGGTGCTCACATTTCACCTTCAGATGGCAGTGGCTTGGATAGAATGATACTTTCTCGTTTGCTAAGTATCATTCCGAAACTCACGGTTCATCCAGTTCCAAAACCTATTTTTTTTCCAAAACCTAGAGGTCAACCTAAACCCAGAAGAGTGAATCATTGGCTTTCCTCGAAAATTTTCTTTCTTCATAAAAAGGGAGAGAAGATTGTCCAAGAATATGGTAGCATGGCGTAATGATTCTACAGAATATGCTAGCAAGGCGTAATGCCTCCTAGCTGTTCTGCTTCTCCATCTTTTTCGTTTCTACTCTCCCTCCTTCATAACGGGGATGAAGTAGTTAGATTGTGTCCAAGGCGGTGCATCAAAGCTCGTCTGCCACAGGCCCTCGTTTCTCAGGGACGTGGGTGGATGCTTCCTTCCTTGGAGAACGGAGATAGAAACATACTTTATGTTGTTATGTTCGACTTAGATAAAGATCTTTGTAATATTTAGTATGCGAATGTGATATCAACATTGTAATCTGTTTTTCAGTGAATGAATAAAGATGTGTTGAATGTTGAATATTATGTTCTGCATTTTAATTGGCCTTATGTGGATTTCAAATGTCACTTTTAAGTAAACTCTAAGCAACTTTTTGTTGCATTTGAATTTAGTACATGGATCTGTAACATGGATTACTGATTCTGTTTCTTGTTGTGAAGTTCTTAAAAGTTCTTTCTCATCCAATTCACAAACTAGGCACAGTGGCACACTTCCAAAATTCTGGTTAACAGGAAAAGGTCTTTTATGAATAAGATCATATATCCGTTTCAACATGGGTCTTTTCCAGAAAGAAAAATTAATTGGTATGTTGTTTGTTCTGTTCTAGGAAGAAGCATCATTTATGAATAAGATCATTTTTTTTTGGTTTTGTTGTTTGGATTGGTGAGTCTGAGGGTTATGAAATACTTGTTCAAGTAATGTGCTATGTTGTAGGGAGAATGAGATGAAGTAGTATTTTATTCATGTTTCTTTTGCATCCTATGGTCACAGTTTTGTGCTATTTGTTGATCTAATTAACTGTTATCAAGGCTATGTATAAAATTTACTTTTGGTTGAATCAAAGTTGTGCCTTTTTATTATCATTTACTATTATTTTTTTTATTGTATTGTATTTAGTAATATTGTGTGAAAATGATCTATTGCATAAAATAAAAGGGAAGAAAACAAATAAGAGCAAATAAATAGACGTAGCCTTTTCATTGAAATCATGTAAGTACAACAGAAACCAGTACATTGATTCCAAAAGACTTAAAAATATAACCAAATCTGAAAATAAAATAATGGCCTAGACCATGCCACTCTTCACCTGAGCAATGGTCCCTGAGATCCTGGTACACATTGTTCATGATCTCAGGATGAGATACCACACTGATCTCCATGAGAGCAACCTTGATGTCAGTTGCCTGCTGGCTCACCTCAATATGCTCAAACCCCAATGCCAGGTCAGTAGCTTGCCAAAATGGACCTCTCCTATTGCAGTTCCCTAGCATGAGCCTTGAACTGCATGATACATCTTGAATGTTGAGTCTGATACTGTCACCAATGGTCCAGGTGACCTTAGGCTCGTAGTTGAACTTGGCAGGATAAGAAACAGAGGCAGAGGAGGCCATTTTAAATTTATTTTTTCTTTCTTTTTGTATATGAAAATTTCTTGAATGTGAGTTGTGATGAATCCTGACCCCTTGCTATTGGCCAATGAATCCGGCTATCCTATGTTGTGGCTTTTCAAATAAACCATCTGCAGTATTTACCATGCAAAAAAGCTGCTTTGATCCATTGAAATTGCTGAAAAATTAAAAAATGGACTATTAGCATGTAGTTTTCTGATTTTTGTAACATTCTATGGAAACAAATATAATGTGTTATAACATGTAAATTACTGTTGCTGTGCCATGTGATGTAATGTGTGATAACGTGTAAATTACTGTTGCTGAAAAGGATTGTCAAGTTTTTCTGTTGCTACTGACTGGTAAACATGCACTACATGATACTGCAAGTGTTGAATAGGCACCACACATGAGCAATAAACGGCGAATTTTACATGTACTGTAAAATGGAAATTCCAATTTTGGTTTCTCTGGATGCTATGCACAATATGGACAGGAACTTCTGATAAGTTGTAGCAAGAGGACATAAGTATGATGGAATTTTTAGTATTTGCATAAGTGTGTAGGACCTCTTATTCTCATACCATTGATAGTTTGGGATCGTTCATAAGAATACAGAAACTGTTAGATCGTTTGTTTGTGTTAGTGTGGATATATATATATGGTAGGTATCATTTTCAGTTTATGAAATTGGAATTGGTCAGTAATGTTATGCACGGATTCATGATCGAAGGTGCTACGAAGGTCCAAGAGGAATATACTTGGTGGATTTTTTCCAGAGGCAGTTGCGATGGATGGCAGGCGTGCTATTTATGGCCTAATATGCACTGGGCTTATCTCTGCATGTTATTTTCAAATTGTATTATTCAGTATTTCTATTTGATTCACGTACTGACTATGTTCTATTTGTTTGAATAAATCCATCATTATTTGATTATATAATGCCAGTGATAATGTATGTCATGTTCGAAAAATTAAGGATTTGGGCCTGGACTGGATAAAAGTCCAACAAAAATCATATACATACGTAATCGACCTAAAGAAAAGTCCAACATCCATTCGGCCCATTACCGCATTTAGCCCAAAATCGATAATAAAATAACCGGGTTTTCTAGGGTTAGCGTTATTCAAATCAATTAGGGATTTCTTAAAAATTATGGTCGTATTTGGAAATTTCACCAAATCACGTTTCTAGGGTTAGGGTTCATCAAATCAATTTGGGTTTCTAAAATTGATTTTGGAATTTAATACCCCAATTCCAAAAAAATCATATACAATTAATGGGCCTTAACATAGACTTTGGACTTTAGCAAGAGGAAAGTCCAACAAAAATCATAAAATATGTAAGTGGGCTGGAGATGAAGGAAGCCCAAAATAACAATTTGATTGATCTGTCAACAGACATTCCGGCCTATTAACCACTTCTGGCCCAAATCCATAATAATATTTCTAGGTTTTCGAGGGTTTTGTCAAATCAATTTGGGAATTATCCCGAAAATGAAGGGCATTTTTTGGAATTTCAGCAAATTGATTTTCTGGGGTTAGGGTTTATCACATTAGATTTGGGATTTTCAAACGCCTAATGTTAATTTGGGGATGAAATCGATCTGGACATATAATGCCCCAATTTTATAGGGTTAGGGTTTTACAAATCAATTTGGGATTCCTCAAAAAAACTAAGGGCGTATTTGGGGATTTCACCAAATCAAATTTCTGGGTTAGGGTCCATCAAATCAATTTGGGATTTATAAACAATTAAGGGCGTATTTGGGTGTTTCATCAAATCCAAATTCTAGTGTTAATTTGGGGAGCTCACGAAATCGATTTGGGAATTTAGTACCCTAAATGTCTAGGGTTCGGGTGTTTCTAATCCATTTGGGGTTTCTTAAAAATTAAGGATGTATTCGGGGATTTCACCAAATCAATTTGGTGGGGTTAGGGTTCATCAGATCAATTTCTCAAACGTCAGGTGTTAATTTGGGGATTTCTTAAATTTATTTTCTTGCGTTTTTTACTACTTCAATGTAAAACTGTAACACAACATACTATAAATTTCCCTAAATTTAGTCCTTTCGGTAAAATTAGAATGATACATTCAGGAAATATTACCATGCCCCCGCGCAAATTAGATACAAATGATACATTCAAGAATGATATAAATTAGAATGATACATTCAGGAAAGATTAAACACATGGTACATGGGTGAATCAACACTCTGGCTCCAAACCTATTGTTGATTTCTGTAACATGTCGTCAAACAAGTCTCCAAATCCCCGCGCATGATATATATCCCTTATATGTATGTATTTTCCTTCTTTTGGGTCAGACACACGTATGAAAAGATGTACAGATCGGTATCCAGCAACCTCACATGCCTTGATATGCTTCAACAAATCATGATCCGAATTTATAAACTTAAAATCGCAATGACCGTCAGTTGATACAACAAAACGATCGCCTCCTCTGTGGGGGAAGGAAAATGATGTCACAAATCGGCTAATGATTTCTTTAATTCCCCAAATCTGTTCTGAACCCTCAATGGTGTGCACATGCCTATAAAATAGGCTCCGTCCCTATCTTTGATGCGAGCACGTATTGAGATTGTTTTGCTTCAAAGCATCATAAGATATATTTCCATTTTAATATAGAAGTAATTATTAGTTAATTAAAGTTGACCTATTTTATGAATCAACTGTCAAATATAAACACAGATGCAAAACATTATCATTTTCATTCACCTATGGTAAATACTGTTCTCCCGAGAGGTATACAGTGACTCTGCCAACTTCCTGCGAGTAGCAATTATTTCTTCCTGCGTAATCCAATCACAAGAGTTTAATTAATAAACGGTGCCAACCATAACTGTAGAGCATGGCTGAAAAGATCACATCTATATCGAGAGTCTTACTTCATTCAGTGTTCTTTTGACGGCTTCCCGAAACATCAAGAAGAGAGATGCGTATACGCCGCAATCGAGACTGCATTTGTCAGATTCAGCATGTATAAGAACATATTTATTTATACATCACTCAGTTCTGGTAAATAATAACCTGTGGTAATGTTAATTGCTTACATGTTGCCTTGATTTGGCACAGTTGGCGGATAAAAAACTTTGAATTTGTTCCATTGCTTCTGTTTAAAATCTTCTAAGCCCAATGTCGTTGTTGTTTCCTCAAGTGTAGAGACCTGCACAAACTGGCCTGGTTAGCCTTTTAATGCATATCCAACTTGTAATATACTACTATATCTCTGTTTACACCACTGAAATCGCAAAGATGCATATTACATATTAATACATATGATTACATCCCTCTGACTAAGTATTGAAGTAACACACTTACCAAATTCATTGCCAACTCCAAATATCTTTTACTTGCTCTATCGTAGAGCAAGGTGTCACAAATTTCGAGTGTTCTGTTGTCCAAGTTCACCCGGCACACGGTGAAATGGTGTTCATGGATTATTAGTATGGATATTGTGGAGCACTCTGACGAAGAAATTCCTTTCAAAAAGAATTTTATAGATCCCTTCAACGATTTCTCACTTTGTAAGGGGTCATGAAACCTGCTTTTCTTGTCTTTCAACGATCCGCTGATGATGTTGCACACAGTCTGATATTATGAAAAATATAGGAAAAAATAATGAAACTGTTGTATGTCGGGAGATACGTCATTGTTTGTTCAATTCAGTTATTTAAGTTAGGCCTTACACAGAACATCATAGGCAAAACCCAGTGATTGGTGTCAACACCTCGAAATTTCCTGTCCAGCCAAGTCATGGCAGCAACACCACTAATGACCTGTATATGTCATACTGTGTTCCTATCAAATCATTAACACAATACATATGTATCAAGTATATGTAATGAAAATAATTATGGAAGGACCTTACTTGGTCATTAAACCACGTGTGAGGATTCAGGGTCAACATATCTGATCTACGGAGATAGATTGCGAGGTCATCAAAACCAACCAAACTTTCACTGTTTGTCCAGGAACAGTTAAGTTATCGTGAATACTTAGATCATGAATAAAGAAACAAAATAAACAAAACAGAACGAGGGAGAGAGACAAAAGAGTTGTTGTAACTTCACCTTCCATGTCCATGTTCCCATAATAGATAGTTGACCAATTCATGCTCACTAGATGGCATAGCCGTACAGATGGTTTCATAAAGGTCAGGTATTCCAGGGTTATTAGGCTGACCAAATGGACTTCTCGACGTTGTCTTCGTGATCCTTTTGGAATTAACAGCCCCAGGTGGACTTAAAAAAACAGGACGCTCTTGATTTGAATTGATTTTGGACTGGGGAGTGCGAGGCTCTGGCTTTTGTGGTTTTCTGAATTGGGAATTACTTGGCGGCGTCACAATCTCATTGGTCCTTTTTGATTTAACGGCCCCAGGTGGACTTAAATGAACCGCACTTTCTTGGATTGCATTGTTTTTGGACTGAGGAGTGAGAAGCACTGATTTTATCTTTCTTTGACTTAAAGAATCACTTGGTGGCTTGGTCCTTTTTGAATTAATGGCCCCAAGTGGACTAAAATTAAGTTTCTTTCCATTGTTTTTGGGTTGGTTACTGTCACTTACAGGAGACTCTGACTTCTTTTTTTTTTACTTTTTGGAAATCACGTGGTGACGTCAACATATCCGTGACCCTTTTGGAATTCAGGGCCTCACGCGGACTAGAATGAGCAGCACTTACTTGCTTTGCTCTGTTTTTGGAATGCGTAGAGCCACGCTGTGGAGCCACATGATTACCATGGGGCTTATCTGTTTCCATATTCATGCATGATGTTGAAGGCACACTTGATTCTTTCGTATTGTATGTGTTCCTGAAAGGTCAGTTATGGGAATCAACTATAGTGCATAGAATATTCATTATAAACAAAAGAACCAAATTAGGTTTGACGGCACTAACGCAGTGTTCTCATTCCTGTGGTGGTGCCGGTACAATGACAAGACGATGTTTTTGCATGCTCTCTGGAAATCCTCCTACATACCAATAGAAAATTGAAAGTAGTTAACCGTAAAGTAAAGTAGATCTGTATACATGATGATAAAAGAAACATTACAAAATATGGTCCCAAAACAATTTCCCCTTGCACATTGGGTCCAGGTGAGAGTATATATCAAGTCCTATTTTCCGTAAACTAGGTTTCAAAAAACAAAATAAAAATAAAAAAAAAAAAAATAGGAACAACAATGCAATTTTCCCTTGTGATCAACGTGACATGAGATGAAACTGTGTGTTACTGTTACCTCTGTCTCGAGGGATGATCGCTCTATTACCCTTGCCTTCACCATCATCTCCATACAAACGTAAACAGCAGCGTCCACCCTGCACACAAGTGAGTCCATTTAAAATATCTAGCTGGAAATTTCATATTTAATGGTTATTAATTATAATGAAGGTATTACCTATTACTGTGTATCGGGATACTCTTCTTATAATCAAAATCAAATTCAACGTCATCAGATCTAAGTTTCTTACCACCCCACCATCTTAAGATTAACCTTTCAACTTCAGTGGCCTGCGGCAAACCATATTGCAATTTAACAACAAAATAGTCATGAGTAATTATTCACATGACAGCGGCAACAAGTATTAATGGTCATACCTTCTTTTTAACAAGGGCAACGTGGGGGTTTCTAGGCATATCAGTTGATGGATCAGTGTCATACACCTCTAGAGTGCAACTTTTGACTTTAAAAATTACCAGGATACAATGCCCATTGGCAACCATGACAGGAACAAAAACATTGATTGGTTTGTCTGACACAGATTTAGTGCCTTCTTCTCCTGCTTTTAAAAACCCTTCGCACTGCAAACTTTCCATATCGGTGGGCATGAACCACACACTCTGCCCATCTTTAAGTGCAACAGATGTGCACAATAAAGCAACACAATCAATCACCTGCAATCACAACACACATATCATTACGTGAGCAATATATCAACAAGTCTGGAACTCACAATTCAAACAAAATATCTTACACTTTTATGCACGAAATTCCTCATTAACAAATCCTGCAAGGCCACTTTACTTAGGGTGCAGTGTCCAATCCGTACAACAATCGTACTGCATCAAACATAAAAATGTTCATTCGTATCCTCATTATGCGAAACAACATATATTTGGAACAGGGCTTAAATCCAACGTAAACTGCATACCTTTGGGGCATAACAAAACCAAGGATCGTTTGAATCAATTCATTTTCATCTGAGAACATCTGCGACGAAAGTGATTCTTTTATCTCTGCCTCGTCATCCAAATCTTTATGATGAGATTCCCACTTCTCCTCTTCTCTATCTTCGCGGTACTCTGATTTGTTCTCCGTTTCCTCTTGGGTTTCCCAGTACTCTAGATTGTTGTTATTTCCTTCTTTTATTTCTGACTCTTCTCCTGTGGGTGAGGGGTACTCTGGCTTATTCTTATTGAATAGGTTCGTAAGACCACCAGTCAATTGCTTCTCGACAGCAGACGTTACGACACCCACAATATCTGTTTTCAATTTCTCTAGTTTCCCATTCATGCCGTCCAAACTTTTAACGATCTTATCTCCCAACTGCAAGCCTTTAATAGAATTTGGCCATATGATATCTGCAAGCTCATCCAGAGTCTGTTGCGAATCTCGCGTGCCCATTGCAGAGGGGACAAAGTGCATATCATTCCTGGACCTCTTAGACATGTTATCCGAATCTTCGTATCTATCAGACGTAGTTTGGTCTTCATTCGAATCTCCGTCTTCCGCGCAACGTACGTCGAAAATCGATATGCCTTCTCCCTCTGCCTCTAGGTCAGACTGATCCCTGATTACAGAGTTAGTAGTTGCCCCGTTCACCACGCAAGCCTGAAACATTTAAAAGAGTCTTAGAAAAAATGTTGAGCTCTTGTAGTTAAACAATTAAAAACAGAAACATGAGAAAATCACTATATATGAAATTACTACTACAGCAATAAAGGTTATGACCTTTGGATCCTTGTACAATTGTTCGGAAGATTGCTTAAAGTCATGCATGATGCCACGGACTAATTTCCTAGTGAGCTGTTCAACGTACGTCATGTCACTCGAGAGGCATACCTTATGCCCTCTCAATTTAGATGGAGACACCAGTGAAAAGAAGAGGACCTGACAGCAATTCAATAAAGCATAATTCACGATCCCATCATGCTAAATAATCAGACAAATGGCAGGTGTCAAAGAAATTTGATTGTACCTCCAACAGAAATGGGCATGCAGTCATATAGGTTGGTTTTTTTTGATATACGGCCACGGCTTTGTTCGTTGTCTCTCTTATCAACTTTGCCCAATTCTTTTTATGTAAGTTCTCCATATCAACCAGGAGGTTTAGAAATTTGCAATGTAAATCAAGGGACATCTCCGGAAATAGTAACACTCCAAAAGCATATACAAGGTACTGCAACTCGAACACTTGATCATTTTGACCACCTTGCTTCAAAACTCTACGTAAATCGCTCATAACTACCCTATCGTATCGGTTAAAACTGAAATGACTATTGAAATTTTCATAACCAGTTTTGTCAGTTTCATCTATGATGATTTCCTGCCCTGTTGATGGAACCCCTAGGGCGCTTCCAACCAAAGCATCAGTGACATGAAACGTCAGGTCATTGACTCTCAAGACACTTGCAACTGGATTATAATTTCGAATTAACCAATGCACCAGGTCCCTGTGGTGTTTTTCAAAGTTAATCTTGGTTAACCTTCAAAACAACTCCCCTTAAAGACCTCTGCTAGTCTATCTTTAACTTTGGTGTTCAGCTTTGACAGTTGCGTAATACTCAACCGTGTACAATACGTTACCTATTCATCGTGATTGTAACAAATGAGAACATGTAAGATTCACGGTACTAATTGCTTTCGAAATAAAAACATGACATGCCACCTTGTCTGATGACGGAGACGAGTTGGATTTGCGACTCTTCCTAATTATCCGAGCCTTGGGGGGCTGTGATGTAGGTTTTGCCGGGGTTGTCGGGTGTACATCCGTTACCTGCCTAGCCCGTTTGGGAAGGTGTGTATCATTAGGTTTCGTTGGGTACACATGATTATGACTGCTCTCCCTACAAAATTAACACATGAAAAAATGAGAATTTGATTAGAGTGTAACAGAAACAATACAATAACATGCAAAACAAGTTGACAATCAAAATACTTACATCACTAACTTTGGTATTGAGAGAATACTTTGGACTATTAGGTCTGCAAACTTGGTGTAACCTATTTCAAATAAGAAGCATCAATGAATGAACTGAACATATACAAAAAAACAAAACAAATTGTTAACCGATTCGAGTAACATGAATAGAATGCACCGATTCTAAGTCTGAAAACACTGTTAATGAAACAATCTGGACACGCGCGCACACTATCACACGTTCTAAGAAGCATGATGGGGAACAATTACATAAACAAACTTCGATTCAAGCATATCGATCAACAATCCAACATCACTAACGTAATGTGTACTCACAATTTGAATCGACAATTGGAAATACAAATTGATCAAAAGTATAACGACGGAGAGTTAAATTAAAAATTAAAAATAAAAAAGAGGCGGTTGATCACCAAAACCCTGAAAGCGCTAATAGTATATGAGAGCGGAACTGATTTCTCGATAGTGGGCGTTATCCCAATATGTTATAATATTTACATATATATTTTATAATATATTTATTATTCTTGTGTAGCATCAATTAAGGAATAAGAGTTTTGTTGCAATTTGGAAACTTCCTTTCACATAAAAGGCATATTTATTGGGGTAGTTTTCCATTTCCTTTTTCACCAAACCAAACAAAATCATTAGAAAATACGAGATTGATATAACATCAGGGATCGGTTTGTGAGCATTTGTTACTAAAATTCATTTGTGAATGTTCAAAGTGTGTTGGTTAGTGTGCTGGTAATGAAAGACTAAGAGCGGAACTGATTTCTCGGTAGTGGGCGTTATCCCAATATGTTATAATATTTACATATATACTTTATAATATATTTATTATTCTTGTGTAGCATCAATTAAGGAATAAGAGTTTTGTTGCAATTTGGAAACTTCCTTTCACATAAAAGGCATATTTATTGGGGTAGTTTTTCATTTCCTTTTTCACCAAACCAAACAAAATCATTAGAAAATACGAGATTGATATAACATCAGGGATCGGTTTGTGAGCATTTATTACTAAAATTCATTTGTGAATGTTCAAAGTGTGTTGGTTAGTGTGCTGGTAATGAAAGACTAAAAGTTGGAAGTAGCTAAAATTAAGAAATGGAAACACTAGCCACAGTGGGTTTCGAACTGAAGACATCTCAATTGAGAGCTGGATACTTTTCCACTCGACCATTACATCTCTTGTTGAAAAGTTGTTGAAAAGTTGTGTTGCTTTTGCGATCGATACTTTTCCACTCGACCATTACATCTCTTATTTTACTTTATTATTCTATATAGATTTTTTAAATTTTTACATTAATTTTTTGATTGAAAATATTTATTTTTTCTTAAGTCATGATTGGTTGGAACTTGTAAGGTGTTTAAAGTGGTGGTGGACTGGTGGTCAACTCAAATGGACTAAAATGTAATTGAGTTTGGACTAAAATGTTATTGATAACACAAAAGGGTCCTTTTTGAAACAGGCGTTTATAAATCGCCCTTATAATCAACTTTCTCTTACTCTTAAACTGTAGTATAAATTTTTAAGCTATTCAATAAAGAAACAAAACTTTTAAGAAACAAAACAATTTCGATGAAGAAACAAAATGTATCAAATTCAATAAAGAAACAAAGTACCAAATAACAATCGTGGTCACAAAGCATAAAACAACGATATGAAATGCTCGACTTATCAAACATTTGAACTAAGTTAGGCCCACACGATTTCATCTCCAAAAGTTACATCAACCACCATATGAGCTTGGAGCAAGTGAGGTCTAACGTGGCAAAATGTAGTAATCACCATATGACCGTGGCAAAAATAATTGTTAGGCAGGAAAGGCTTATAGTGAATTTTGTTCGACCTGATTGTTATTCGACCCATGCGCCTTTTGAAGTCACGATTCAGTTCCAGTGATGTCCATGCTGAAAGATCATATGCGCCATTCTCCCTGACTATAAGGTCAGTGCTAAACAGTCTCACGATAGAATAAGCATAAATAGATGGTACGTGACCCAAATCTATGGCCTTCCCGAAAAGCTCATATGAAGCCAATTTGTTCGCATTGGTGAAAAATCCCTCCTGCACATCGAAACAGTTAGTATTAGGCGTTGAATTATAATTATATTTAACAAAATGGAACGATTTTATTTATTTATTTATTTTTGGAAACGGGTAAAATTTTATTAAAAAAGAGCACAAGCATTGAATGAAATATAAAAATAATTTACCAATGCCTTTCGTAGTAAAGCTTCCGGGTTATTTGCTTCCAAAAGCTTCTCCAAGACTGAAATTGGCAGGTTCGAACTTCCATCAAGTTTAATAAGTTTGAGAACTTCACTTTCCTCTCCAAGGATTTTCAGATCTCTACAACTATAGAGCAAAAAGTATTCATAAAACTTGAATCGTGGAAAACATTAATCAATATATATGATAAAGAAATTTAACCATTGTTTTGCCCCAGCCCAATAAGCTGGTCTCTCGGCAGCAAGAAACCCCAATATATTAACAAGTATGTCTCTCGGCCAATATAGACTCTCCATCGGAAGTGTATCGATTGATGTTTCTACAAGCTGATGCAGGTTTTATAGGAGGATTCTCGAGAAGATATGTACGTGAGATTGAGTTCAGTTTTTCAAATCTTCCACTACTTTATCGTGTGTGTATACTGGAAAATATCCCTAAGAATACAGCGAAGATATACCACGACCACTAACTAAATTTAAGGTATTAAACATTTTGGTAATTTAAGAGGTAAATTCGCTACATAAAAATACTTCAAAGTTCAAATTAAATTGATTGTCTTAAATTGATTTAATCTTTTCTTTAATATGATTAAAACTAAACTTATAAATTGATTTAACTTGATTGGTCGAGATTTCGAAACAAATTATTAACCCTTCTAATTTATTTGGTATTGATCTTAAATCTGGTGCGGCCGGTGCAGGTGAACCTTGCGAATCTGGGCGTCTTTTGTCACTTTCGTTTGATCCTTCAACCTTGGTTCGCTAATTCACATGATGATGCGCCTAGGCCGTTGACTGGTCTTTCTAAAATCAGACCTGCTGTGGCCACCCGAAATTACATATTCACCCCCATTTAATTCTGTTAAAACAAGGCTTTGGTGTAATGGCAGTGACTAATCAAGCGGTAAGGGATCTTTAAAATCAAAATAAAATTGAAAAAAATAAAATAAAAAACGTCAATAAGACAATTTCACTAATTCAGTAATTCTCCAACAAAATACAACTTTAACTGAAACCAACAAATAAGCAAAAGTTGGCATTTGTGACTCGAGGGTATCAGGCCGAACATAAAGAGCAATGGTAGCAAGGCCAGTTTTGAAATTGCATTCCATTGCTGCAGCAAGCAACTCAAACACATCAAACAGCTCGAATTGGCAATTGTGGACATACTTCACATCTCCTTCAAAATAACCAAATTAATACGAAAGAAGTGGTTACAGCATCCTACATGTTCATCTACAATTCTTGATTGGCAGAGACTCGAAAATTGAGAACTTTATGATGAGGATCAGCTTCTGTGACTTCAACAACAACAACTTTACCTATTAATGGCTGTAACCGCCACAATTGGTCATCTTTGATTGAAACGTCCTTTGGATGTATCTTCACACCTTCATACTCGAGATCTATATCCAGAACATGATACTCAAGATTGCCAGAGTAACATGTTCTTACATCCAAAACGATGGCTCTAAATCTTTTCCCCTCAATGCGGGCTCTTCTGAAAAGTTCAATAATCCAATATCTCTTGGCTTCATTAATCAAAGTTTTTCCACGAGTCTCAGAATTTGCCTCAACAAGTACTTCTTCAACTTCAGCTTTTCCTAGAGTACTCCCACCCGTTATAGAAGCTACCACTTGATAGTGTACAAGAACATATGTGTACCTTCGTATCGGAGATGTAAATTGAACATATCCTTTGTCTAAGCCTAAATCCAAACGCTCCAGAAAACGAGTAGAATAGGAGCTTCGACCCCACCTGTAAATCACATGTATACTGTGTTGATGCGCATATCTTGCAATAACATCTCCGCACAACAACATCATTTCTTCTACTAAGTTTTGAGATCTATTGCTCTCATCAGTACGTTGTTCAACTTTTATTATTGGCTCTTCATCATCGATTTTACTAAGCTGTTCGAAAAACAAAAAACAAAAAGGACATTAATGAGAAAAATCAAAGTGTTTAACAGAAAACATAAATTAACATTTTCTTTATATGTAATACTATATTATAAAAAATGTAAAATGATAAAAATAAAAAATAAGAAATAATAAAAGACATCAATTATTCAGACAAGTTAGATACTCACCTTGATTGCAATTTGGTCAAACTCTCCATTCGACAATAGAGTATATTTCATCTTTTTTTCTTTCACCACTGTTGCCTTTTCTTTGCTGAATTTATTTTATAAAATATAGTTGTTAACGAATCGAGATGATCATGAGCAATCGTAAATAAGATCGATCAAAACTTGGATCGTGCTAGACATCGCTCAACACAAGGTTGATCACGATCATGATCGACTCATTTTCGATCATGAATCGATCACCTTGAAGAAATGATCGAATTTCACAAGCAGCTCGCGATCAATAATTAATTCAATTTTATTTTTTTTATTATTAATAATTTGATTATATATATACCTATCTTAACTGGCTCGTTAACAGCCCTATTTATAAACTGACACAAAGGGACATTTCTATCATATTGATTGTATGATTAATTAATTAGACCTTTGATGAGCTAATTACTAAATTAAATAATCTATAGAGCAATTTATATTATTATATATGTATATAATAAAATAGAACAATACGGTTATAGAACGTATGGACATAAATTAACTTGGCTCAAGACCAAACTGTCAAAATTATACTCCAAGTCCAATGGGCCCAAGCTCATTATCATCTCCACTCAATGTTAGGTCCGTCTAACTAGACGTTTAGAATCTTTAGATGAGTCCCTTAATCAATCAACAAATTTATTACTGAAGTATCATTATTATAATTTATAGTAATAATTTTATAATACTGTATTTAATAATTAAATCCGTTTCAAACAAATAATTAAATCGGGACTGTTACTTTGAACCCTAATTCACCTACTACTTTTTCCCTTTCTCGTCTTTGGCTTTCTTTTCGCTCTACCCATTCTATTCACTTCAAAAATTTAGAGAGAAAAATGTGGGGGAACCCTAGTCTCGAACCTTTTGAAATTGATAAATTTAAGGAATCCGATCCTCCACTGTCTGGATCACAGCAGCTTGCTTCAAAATCAGCTCATGGAGCTTCATATTCCGGCGATGGAAATGTTAAAGAATCAAATCCCGGCAAAAACAATGTAGAAGTTCCAGATCCGGACAATGGCAGCGATGGAAATTCAGGTTTTTAAATGGTGTTTTGTATTTAGTTTTAAACATGCAGTATATCGAAAACTCTAACTTCTAATTCTATTCTCTATTGGTTTTCAGAAAGTGTGAAATTCATTGGTAAGAGAACTAGAGAGAACGTTCAGACATACAACAAACATGGGTTAGTTATTTTATGTTAATTCTTATTACAATACTTCGATTTTTACTAAGACATTGTTACTAGTTCATATATGAAATTTACTTGCATTATTAATGATTTATTCTTTATCTGTATCAAACTAGAATGAAACTTTGGTAATTGGCTTGTTTAGAAAATCCCTTGGACAGTTGGTACTTATTTTTACTGTGTATTGAACTACGATACTACTTTTGCACTTGGTCAGATTTAATGATTTTACTTGGATACTATAATTAATGAATTAGTATTATTAACTTGTGAACTGCCTCTCTATATGAAATGATGAAATAGGATGTACTGTTTGAATTTAGATAACTAGGAGTCTAGGCAGTTAACTAATCATTCTTGAGGGTGCTAAGATTGATTATTTTTTTGTTACTACTGACTTCTGAGTTAGGAAATTTACTTGGACTGATTCTGTGAAATATAACAGTAAAGATGGCCCTGGAATGCGGGTAACTAGATCCAGAAACCTCACCAGACAAGAGGCCACGGACAAGAGGCCACGCAACACCGATGATGTGGCCGGTGAGAATCAAACTTCTCCACCACCAACAAAGAAGAAGGATTATGTTTGTGGAGAGGGGAAATCTGCAACATCTACAGGACGAGGAAGAGGTCGTCCTCCTAAGAAAAGCGACAAGGGGAAGTCTGAAACATCTACAGGGCGAGGAAGAGGTCGTCCTCCCAAGGCACGTGATACATGTTTTGTGGTGAAATTGCCGCTAAACGAGCCGGACGAGAAGTCTGTCCCTGTCAAGGCGGTGGCTGAAGACATTGGTCAGCCCCAAAAAAACCTCTCCCCTTCGGCTGATGAAAATATAACAAGCCCAATTGATTTGGTAAAGGTTCGTGTTCACAATTCTTAAATAACATACCTTATTCAATTCGTGTACTTTCACCATATATTCAAGCCCTTAATGTGTTTATTAACTTATGAAGTACATACAGTTGGTAGATTTTGCACCTCGGCTTTCTGTTCACAATGTTGTTAACTCTGCACCTGATCATACTGCAACTCCAATGCCACAATGGATCTTTAGGTTTGGAAAATGCATGGACACAATTAAAAGGCTTTGAAGAACATATGAAAGAGTTTTGGAGCTCAAAGTTTCACTCACCAGATTATGTAATGCTAGTTATAAGATAATAACAAGTATTATTCCCTCTAATAACCTGAAAGTGATGAGGATCCCAGAATTAGTTATTAATAGAATAAACACTAAAGTAATCTAAAGATACACACTCTATGGACCAACTTGTATAAGGCCAAGTAATCTAAATACATAGCACTTTATACAGTTAACAGTAATCCCTCTGCTAGCTGGCTATGGAAAAACGTGGCCAAACAAAGAAATTAATTTAGGAAGCAGCTGTTTTGGCACACTAGTTTAGGTTATGATAGTTCATTTTGGTCCTTACTGTTTGACTTGTATGATTAATGGTCTGTATTAATTATGAACTGCCTTAAACTGTTGTTTTTAGGTAACTCGAACAAGCTATGGACTATAAAAGTGGAATATGGATGTCGAATGGTGGCAACTCCTGACCATGGCATAGAGTACAAGACAGTGAACGAGCCTGCATTCATCCACTATGTTGAGCCAGAAAATTTCACTTTTTTCGACCTCTGTCACGCAATTCCTGGAAAGCTTTCAGGGAGTAAGCCACATAAACTAATGTGGTACAGGACTCACCCCACTGATCTTCCTGCAGCATTCGAACCAATTGGTTGTGATGATGATGTGGAAACTATGTTCATGCATTACAGTTCAAGCAACATATGTGAAGCACATGTCGTCACTCAGGAATCTTAAGAGCCATGCAGGACATCTTTTTGGACTTCAAGACACTAATTAGTATATGTTCTCTCCGTCCGAACAAAACTGAACTGAATTGATCTGAACTAAATGGATTTAAACTGAACTGAACTTAACTGAACTTATTTGTATTACAAAATACTATTAGCCAAATCTGAACTGAACTGAATTTAATATATCTAAACTGATCTGAACTGAACTTAAAATAATCAATTTTCAGACGAATAGAACAGAGTTTAATAATAACAACAATGAAGATAAAAATGAATAGTGTCTGTTGGAGTGTTGGAGAATTAATATAAATGATTAGATTCCGTTCCTCCCCAACAGCTTAAGCTTTTGGGAGAGTTGGATTTCTATCATGGTATCAGAGCCATCTGGCTCACGCCCACCTGGGTTCGAATCTCCCCGAAGACAAACTCCGCCCCTTACTAAATTTCCACCCGATTGGCCTCCCCAAAGAGGTTGAAATCGGCCACGAGTGCGGGGGAGTGTTGGAGTGTTGGAGAATTAATATAAATGATTAGATTCCGTTCCTCCCCAACAGCTTAAACTTTTGGGAGAGTTGGATTTATATCAGTGTCAAAATTGAACATGTGAAAATGAATTTGTATGATCAGTATATTATCTGTTGACTTGTCTTCTTCTTGTGTTCCATGTTCTTGTCCAGTCCATAGTCAGTTTTGTAGACATCGGAGTTTTTTTTTTTCTTTTTTTTTTTTTTTTTTTGAAGGAAACGGTCATTTATTAACTACGAATCAAGTAAGTTGGATCTGTTTTGACAAACAGATCTGTACACCACATTGTTTAGGTCAGCTAAAAGTAAATTTGAAAGCCACGCAGGGCAATTGTCTTTAAAATACATAAACGGTTCTAAAGATTTTATGAAGTCCGAAATGTAGTTAACACGACCGTCTGATGAGTCTTGAAAATTCGCCCGTCGAGTCTTGCCCAGTTCACTTCCTTTTTTTGCTAAATGATCTGCTACGCCATTTCCTTCCCGATAGACAAAATGTATGGCCACGTTTTTGTTCCTCCTGACTTCCTCAATGTCTCGGACTAATTCTCTGTGCTGCCATGCTACTTGATTCACCCTGTTAATACAATTAAAAGCATAGATGGAATCAGTTTGAATGATGATATCTTGGAGATTTAAATCTTGGCATAAAAGCAATCCCGTTTTAATTGCCAGGAGTTCCGCCGTATTGATTGTTGTTCTTCCTATAAAGGCATTTAATGCTACCACAAGTTCACCCTTATCATCCCTTATAACACAACCAATGCCTGCCCCTTCATAATCAGAAAGAAAGGAACCATTCGTGTTTAGACTAACTTTACCTGGAGGTGGTTTTAACCATTTACATGGTACCTTTAAACTTACCTTTGGGAGTGGTGTTGCCAAATTTCCCAAGACTGTATCCTTAGTTAAGTTCTGCAAATCTTTTCTTAGGTGAAAGCAAGAGATTGTTTTATTAGCAAAAATAAAACTATTCCTTGCATTCAAAATAATCCATAAAAAGTTTAATATAATAATTTGAGATATATGATTAGTATTTTCCTGGAAAACTAAGGAGTAAAATGAAGGATTTAAATGAGCAGGTATAATTTGTTTTCTCAGATCATCAAAGGAAGGACAAAAAAAGAAAATATGAGTCAAATTTTCTTCCTCTTTTCTGCAAAGTCTGCAAATAGGAGAGTCAATTATATTTTGCTTGTACAATCTATCTGCTGTTGGTAATCTATTATGAAGAGCTATCTACAAGAAAAACTTAATTCTAGGAAACACATTAAGATTCCAAAGCTTCTGCCAAGGCAGAGCAGGTAGCACTGGTTTCATAAGCATATTATAAGCACTTTTAACTGAAAAGAAACCAGAGTTTGTTTTGTTCCAAACCGGTTTATCATGTCTATTGTGAGTGGGGGGGTGCCAAGCAAAAATTTCTTCAACAATTTCTAGAGGAAGCACCTTTATTAATTTATCCAAGTCCCAATTTCCATTTGAAGCATAATCACAAACTTTTTCTTGAATGTTAGCATTTGGGGAGTACTCAACCAGTTTTTTATCTCCTAACCATTTATCAAGCCAGAAGTTAATAGAAGATCCATCACCTATTTCCCAAGAAAGACCCTCTTGAATCTCAGGTTTTAATTTTACAAGGGTTTTCCACAACTAACTATGAGCAATTTTGGGTTGAGCTTCCAGAAAAGTTGTGTTAGGATAATATTTTTGTTTAAGAACTTTTACCCAAAGAGTGTCCTCATTAGAGATTAACTTCCAAGCCAGCTTTAGTTGAAAGGCTTTATTCATATCTTCTAAGTTTCTAACACCTAGCCCTCCTTGACCTTTAGGAAGGCAGACAGATTTCCAATTTACTCTAGCTCTTTTATTGGTTTGTTTAGTAGCATTCCAAAGAAATTGATTATTGCAAGAATTAATTTTATTGATACAAGTACTAGGAATTTTAGCTACCTGCATGCAATAAGAGGGGATTGTATTTGTAACTGCTGCAATAAGAGTTGCTCTTCCCGCATAAGAAAGGAATTTAGAATACCAATTATCAATCCTGTTGACAACTCTATCAACAATATGATCAAACAAATCTGTCTTTTTTTCCCAAAAAGAAAGGGTAAGCCCAAATATTTATCCAATCTTTTATTTGAAGCAACTCCTAACTTTTGAAGAATTTGTTGTTTTCTGTTAGTAGTTGTGTTTGGGGAAAATAGGATTCTAGATTTTATCCAACATATTTTTTGACCATAAGCCTCAGCATAAGTGTTAAGGCAACCTTGGATACCCCTTACTGATGATTTGGTTGACTTGCAGAAAATCATACAATCATCAGCAAAGCATAAAATAAGGATTTTAGGGCCACTCCTACTGGATTTTAGCCCTTGGAATGTACCTAAGGCTTCTTGTTTTATAATGTAATAGACAAATAACTCTTGGGCTAGAATGAACAGATAGGGTGAAAGAGGGTCACCTTGTCTGATTCCTCTAGAAGGTTGCCAAGTCTGAGACAAATTATTATTGATGTAGACATCGGAGTTGGATCTAGCATATAATAGTGTTCGAATAGATTCTTGATGTTGATGATTTTTTACTTTCGGTTCTGAAATCTGAATTCACCACTTTACTTTAAGTGTCGGTATTTGTTCGCGCTATTCAATGGAAAGTGGAAACCAAGTACATGTGGTGTACTCCATCACTCCGCCTCGGTTAAGAGCGCGAACGTTATAAACTAATTTGGTATAAATAAAAAATGATACACACGTACGTATTACTTGGTATGGTACCATAATTTTAAGTAATTATAAAATTTATGAGAGTGGAACTATTGCGTGATGTAATATGTAATTCTATATTTTTATGATGAGATCTAGATTGGATTGAGTCTATTCGAGTGGCACCTAACATGACTAACCAATTTTTGTAGTAGTAAGCATCTTCGTCTGAACTGAACTGATTTGAATTGAATGAATTTGAACTGAACTGAACTTATTTGTAACTAGTATACAAAATACTATTAGGCAAATCTGAACTAAACTAAACTGAACTTAATACATCGAACTGAACTTAAAATAATCGATTTTCAGACAAAAATAACAGAGTCTAAATGACTTTAAGTATATTTCTATTATACTCAAAAACTTCACTACTAATAATGAAAAAGATTAGGAATTTAAACAGTCAAAGAAGTACAAGGAGATAAGGTAATAAAAGATAAAAGATGGAAAATTAAATTTTGATAAATATTATATTCTATCTTTAACATATATCCCCGCATTTATTTTCTTTTGAGTGAACATCTATATCCGCATCGTTTACAAATTTCCAAGAGCAGTACTCGTCTATGAATATGAGACACTATATATTGTATCCTTTTCGAATGAAATATCATGGTTAGATAGTACTCAGTGGATAGTAGGAGACAAAGCAAGCTAAAAGTATACTATTTCATATTTCTATTTTTATGAAGTAAAAGAAAAATGCCAAAATCTCAGAGAGAAAAGACTGGTCCTTCCTATATTTATAGGAAGGACGCCAGTTCAAGTAAAATGTACGGTTTTTTTTTTCCACACGTTTTTTTTCACTATTTTTCTGGTTTCCTTTTTTTTCAGCTTTCCTGTTTTTAATCTTTTATTTCTGTATGAATTGAAACCCCAAGATACGAACTAAACACCCAAGATATGAATTAAAACCGTGAGATATGGACTTAAACACCCAAATAATGAATTAAAACACCTAGATACAAATTAAAATTCCTAGACACGAATTAAAACCCCAAGATAAAAATTAAAACCCCAAAATACAAATTAAATCGCCCAGATACAAATTAAATACCCCAAATACAAGTTACAGTAAATCCCCACATACAACCTACAACCCCCAGATACAAACTAAATTCCCAATATACAACTAAATCCTTCATAAACTAATTAAACCCCCGATACAACCTCAATCCCCCATATACAAATTAAATCCCCCCAGATACAAATTAAGGCTCCCCAAATACAAATTAAAATCCCCTGCAAAATTAAAATGTCAAAGATATGAGTTAAATCCCTCACATTCGAATTAAATACCCCAAATATAAATTAAATAATTAGCAACCCTTGTCGAATAGTGATTAGCAAATTAGCAATGTGCTAATGTTTTGTTTTGTCTGTATGATGATCGTCTTTGTTGTCCTGATTTCTTTTTTCTGATTAATAAGTAAGAAGCTCATATCCTACAAACTGAGTGTCCCCGCTATAACATGATTTAAAGTTAGTGTGATTATGGTTCACTTGTACAAAACTATATCGGGATTGAGTAACATGTAACGGGCGTACACATATATCTAAGGCGTTCTGTATCTAATATCTAATATAGTGTGCTATGGTTTGGTCCAACAAATTCCAAACCAATCGATCGGTTCAAGATTGAGCTAATATTTCAAAAAAGGAATTTGTAACACGCAGTGCTATATGAGTAAATGAGTATGATTTTGTCAACTGCTATACTCCATTTTACATTTACATTTGGTTCTTTACAAAAATGAATAGTGATAACTTTAGTTGATATAACAATTTAATAGAAAATATTCTCTTGTTTTCATAACAACAACAAAAAATAATTACTGCTTCAACTGTTGGAGCAATCAAAAGTCCCACCTCACTAAAAAGGGGAAAGGCATATGAGTATATAATAACAGACACTATCCTACATGGTATGAGACCTTTTGGAAATCATACCAAGAACAAAACCACTTGGGTTTGGGCCTTGAGTGGACAATATCATACCAATGTGTGGATAGTGTGGTGGTCCAATCCTTTAAAACCCAACAAATGGCGCCGTCTGTGGGAACTAGTGAGGAACGATGAAAATCCTCTGCATCGGATGACGATTTCCGGGAATATGCAGGGCTCCATCGGATGACGATTTCCGAGGAATATGAGTAAAAACTGGATTAGTCGTTCAAGGGGAGGCCGGTGTTCGATGGTCTTTCGCTTGAGGGGAGGATTGTTGGAGCAATCAAAAGTCCCACCTCACTAGAAAGGGGAAAGACATATGGGTATATAATAACACACACTATCCTACATGGTATAAGGCCTTTTGGGAATCATACCAAGAACAAAACCACTTGGGCCTTGGGCCTTAGTGGACAATATCATACCAATGTGTGGATAATGTGGTGGCCCAATCCTTTAAAATCCAACATCAACAAAATCAGTAAATCTCCAACTCCTCTTTTATCATCACTTCGTATCTTTTTCTCTTTTTTTCTATTTATTCTCGAATCTAATCATTTCTAAAAACTTAATCTTTGTACGAACTAAGCTGATAAGGATATGGAGACTGTTATCTTTCGAGATATAACACCTCCCCTAATTGTATCATTTTTACGTTTTGATAAAGTCTAAGTATTGACAGTCTATCATTACCAAAAAAAAGTCTAGTCTAAATTACAGTATTAATATCAATTAGTTTTCCTAATTTCCTTCAAATTCAACTTGGGGAGTACTTATTGGGTTCAAAATATTTTGTGTCCTACTAAAAAATAAAAAACAACCACAATAATTAATGACCCATAATTAATAGCTACCCGATTTTACAACTGAATCATACAGAAAAATGGAAATAATCATATTTAAAAAGGGAACGAATCCAATAAATCAGAGAGCTTTTGAGGTAAAAGAATAAAAGCGCTCTCTCCTTCATACAATTGGAATGATGTTATGAATATGATGAATGCCATGAGTTCATGACTCTTCTTATACTCCATTTATGTACTTTAGTTATTGTTCATTATGTAAAGTGAGAGTTAGAAACTCACTTAGTTCGTACATAGATGATAATTGATTGCTTAAGCTTCCTATAAAATATCTACTGACATTGTCTTTTGTAAGCAAAATATCATTTTATTTTGTGATACTATAAGCTGAATAAATGGAGAAACTTAGAGTGGTTTACAGCTGGCCATCTCTGCATACAAATTTTGTGAAATATTCATGTGTGTTGTGTTAAATTCACTACAAGAAAAACAGAAATCAGCAACCACTATCAGCGACCGATCGATCCGTCGCTAATATTAGCGACCGATCGGTCAATTTGCGACGGATCAATTGCCCCTAGCGACGGACCAACTCAATTCGTAATAGGGCGTGGAGTATTTGCGACCGATGACTCATCGGTCGCTAATTAGCGACCGATGAGTCATCGGTCGCTGTACTCTGTGACCGATGGACGTCATCCGTCGCTATTTAGCGACCGATGAGTCATCGGTCGCTAAACGTTGACCCAGGAAAAAAATAGGAAAAAGGCTTTTGAAATATAGCGACGGATGACGTCATCCGTCGCTATTTAGCGACCGATCGGTCGCTGGTTAGCAACGGATGACCTAGTCTTCTTCACCAGCGAACGAGAAGCAGAAACTCATTTCTGCTCTCTGCTCTCTTCATCTCCATTTTTCTCACTTCTTCTCTCCAATTTCAATCTTCCCTTATACTCCATCATTTCTTCCAATCTTGGTGTCAAATCGAAGCCAATTCAACAAGGAACGTAGTGAGACATTCAATTTGAAGTGGGTTGTTCTATTTATTCCGCAATTAAAGGTACTAATCTCGAAACCTAACTTTTGTAAATTTGGTATTTTTTCAATTTTGAAGTGTTTTATGGTTTATTAGCTAGTTTTGATGTTAGTATTGTTCAATTGGGATGTTTGGGATGTAGTGGGTTCGATTATGTTTGAGATTTGAATTGGGTTTGATTATCTTTAGGATTTCAATCGGGTTCGATTATGTTTGGGATTTGAATTGGGTTCGATTATGTTTGGGATTTGAATTTGGTTCGATTATGTTTGGGATTATCTACGTAGTTAGTTTTGTTCAATTAGTGTAGTTTGTTTGGGATATACTAATTAGATTTGAAAATTGCATAAGTATAATTATAATGGAAATATGAGTAATTATAGTGTATTGTAATTAGTTATTATAATGGAAATTGTATAAATATAATGAAAATATAGATAAATATAGGTAATTATAGTGTATTGCAAGTTTTTATTATAATGGAAATTCCATAAGTATAATGGAAATATATAGATAAATATAGGTAATTATAGTGTATTGGTAGTTGTTACTATAATGCAAAATGCATAATTATAATGAAAAATATATGTAATTATAGTGTATTGTAAGTAGTTATTATAATGACAATTGTACAAGTATAATGGAAATATAGATAAATATAGGTAATTATTGTTTAAAAAAAGTGTAAGTATGAAGGAAATAACTCATTGATAAATTAAAGTTAGAAGATAATATGAGTATTTTTATTTCTAATGTAGAAATATTGGGAGTATATAATGCAATGTAAAAAATTGATAATTAAAATGAGTACTTGGTGAAAAACAACGTTAGCCGCAATGTACTAAACTTCCATTGGCCAGGTTTAGCATTCAATTATGAATCCCGATCGTACTTGGATGTACAGTAGGATTGCAGATGGAATACTTTTGCCTACGTTTGTACAAGGGGTCAATGCATTTGTCGAATTTGCATTGTCAAAACCCGAGTGTTTGAGTACTGGGATGATGAAGTGTCCTTGCAACCATAAGAAATGTAGGAACCGTCAGTACTTACCCTCTACGGTGGTTGTAGACCATTTGAAGCGTAATGGTTTTGTCCCTAAATATGAGGTGTGGAATCATCATGGTGAGGCAGTTCGTTTGTTGGGGGATTATTCCATGTTGTCGGGGAAGCGTAGGAAAAGGCAGGAGAGTAGTGCTACACCAGGTGCCTGTATTCATGATGATGCCACAGGGGACCGGATGGAAGAGATGGTCTGTAACGCTGCGGGTCAAGAGTTCACGGAGGGTGTTGTTAATGAGGAGCCTCCGAATGCTGAGTCACAACAGTTCTTTGACTTGTTGGAAGCGTCAAAGATGCCACTCTACCCGGGGTGCAAGATGAATGAATTGACTATGTTGTCTCGAATTATGAGCAACAAGGAGGGTGGTGGGAATTCAGAAAGGAGCTGCAACGATTGGTTGAGTTTGATCACGGATGCTATGCCTGAAGGAAGCCTAGTTCCAACAAACTATTACCAAGCGCAGAAGAAGATGAAGGCGATGGGATTGCCTATGGAGAAAATAGATTGCTGCCCGAGTATGTGTATGATCTATTGGGGGGAGGATGAAGGTTTGTTGAAATGTAAACATTGTGGGAAGGACCGGTATAGTCATTACAAGGAGGGCGCTGCAATGAAACGACAGAAGAAGAATCTCTCCCACAAGAAAATGTGGTACTTTCCTATAGGCCCTCGTCTGAAGAGGTTGTATGCATCAGATGCATGTGCAAATAAGATGCGTTGGCACAAGGAGAGAGTAGTCGCGGATGACCAAGAGGGTAAGATGGGTCACCCATCAGACTCGCCGGCATGGAAAGAGTTTGATGTGAAATATCCACAGTTTGCAGCCCAGTCTAGAAATGTAAGATTGGGACTTAGTACTGATGGTTTGAACCCGTTTGGGAGTGAACGGAAGTATTCGTGCTGGCCAGTGATGCTTACACCTTACAACTTGCCTCCGGGTGACTGTTTGAAAGAACCATTCATGTTCTTGACCGTGCTGGTGCCAGGGCCGGATGATCCAGGACAGAAGATAGATGTCTTCTTGCAGCCACTAATCAAGGAGCTTATAGAGTTGTGGGAGGATGGTATCCCGGCATACGATGTCTCAACAAAGACGAACTTTACCTTGAGAGCAGCACTACTCTGGACCATCAGTGATTTCCCTGCATACTCCATGTTGTCTGGAAGGAAAACATCCGGATACAAGGCATGTCCACATTGTCTGGATGATGTTGATTCACACTATCTGCCGAAGAGTCGAAAGGAATCTTGGTTTGATTGTCATCGCAGGTTTCTAGACGATGAACACCCGTTCAGAAAGAACAAGACTCAGTTTCTTAAGAACAAAGTGGTGTTGAAGAAGGCCCCTAAAGAACTAACAAGTGCACAACAATTTGCTATTATAGAACGCTTGGGGTACAAGAAAGTAACTGAGGTTGGGTGGGAACAGCATAACGAGAATATCAAAAGTGAGTATGGATGGAAAAAGAGATGCATCCTATGGGATTTACCTTATTGGAGTAGTCTTCGCATACGTCATATCTTGGATGTCATGCATATTGAGAAGAACGTATTTGAGAACTGCTTCAACACCATTTGTGAAATTCCCAACAAAACAAAGGACACGGTTAGGTCCAGGGAAGAGTTAGATATTCTATGCAGGAGGCCCGGACTGTCAAACAAGAATGCTGATGGCAAGTGGCCGAAGGCTAAATACACTTTGTCCAAAGAGGCTAGAGCGGAACTTTTTGATTGGGTGAAGTTGTTGAAGTTCCCCGACAATTATGCTTCTAAATTTGCTCGGTGTGTGGACACGAGTAAGACAAAGATGTATGGGATGAAGAGCCACGATTGTCATGTGTTCATGGAGAGGCTCATCCCGATTGCATTTCGCCAGCTCTTAGATAGATCGGTATGGAGTGCCTTGACCGAGTTGAGCTTGTTCTTCAAGAATCTATGCACACGGGTTGTTGAGGTTGAAGTGTTGAAGACGATGAAGGCTAACATACCGGTGATTCTGTGCAAGCTCGAGCGTATCTTTCCACCTAGCTTCTTTGATTCCATGGAACACTTGCTCATTCACCTACCAGATGAGGCGTTGCTAGCCGGACCTGTTCAGTATGGTTGGATGTATCCCTTTGAGAGGTAAATATTTTAGTATCATATTTACAAACATATATGACACATAATTGTATAGTATATCTAATTATGACAGACATATTATAACAGATACTTAGGCAAGCTGAAGCATTATGTGAAGAACAAAGCTCAGCCTGAGGGTTCGATTGCCAATGCATACATTCGAGCAGAGACTGCAACTTTTTGCTCCTATTTCTTTGACACTGGGTCCCTACGAAGACATCTAGGCCGGCTAGAAATGCCGACACATTTCAAGTGCAAGAGGACCATAAAGTTTCTCTATCAATCTTTAAGGTTTCGGGGAGGGCGTATGGTGAAGAAAAAGTGGCATATCTGACGGATAAAGAGTACAATGCTGCACATTCGTATGTCCTTCAGAATTGTGCTGAGCTCAACCCATTCCATCTCAAGTTTACTAGGTTAGTTGCCTTCTTACGTTTTACGATTGAATTAAAATCTTATTTTAGAGAAAATGGTAGTATTAAACCAAATATACGCATCATGTGCAGTTTCTTCAGCGCCCGTTGTATAGAGCAAAATCCTATAGTGGTGGATGACACAATTGAGGACATGCTTAGGGAGGCCCTAGTCTCCGAATTTCCAACATGGTTCAAAGAGCATGTACAGAACCCGGCCAACAAAATAACATGTCCTTACTTAAGAGCACTAGCAAGTGGACCTGGGAGAAGATACTCCTCCTTCCCATCTTACATTGTAAATGGACTTAGGTTCAACAGTAGTGAGTGTGGATCGACAGATGCTACAGTTAATGGTGGGGTTCGTGTCTTGGGGAAAGACATAGGTGATGATGTCTACGATTACTATGGGAAGCTTAGGCATATTATTCGCCTTGAATATCCCGGAGTACGTTTGAAAAGAACAATGTTGTTTGATGTTGATTGGTATGATCCCACTGATGTAGGCACCAGGAGGCTTGAGGAGTATGATATGGTGGAGATAAACTATAAGAAGAAGTACAAAGTGTACGAACCATTTATCTTGGCAAGTCAAGCACTTCAAGCTGTATTTCTTCAGTTTCCTACCTTGAAAAAGGATAAGGGCGATTGGTTAGCTGCTGTACCTATAAATTCTCGATCCAAAGTTGAGTATGTGGAGAAGGACGAGTCAATTAACAACTCGTACCAAGAAGAAGATGTCGATGGTCAGGCTAGAAAAACTGTACAGGCTACAGTAGAAGTTATTCAGCTGCATGATGATGTTTTCATTGACTTACAACCAGAGTAGATTATAGAGGGTACGTGAATTAGTACTAGGTAGTTAGATTAGACTTAGATTAGACTTATCTATCAGGCATATAATAAAAAAATGTTCATTACTTTATCTCTTAATGACTTTACATGTTTTATATTCAATTGTGTATGTACTAACACGGATCTTTTTATTGCAGATGCCACGACCCAGGAGGCCACGATACCTGACCCCGCAGTCCCAGAAGATGATACCGACGGAGAGGACACCGTGCAGGGCTCACAGCAGGGCTCCCCTTCTGTTTTTGGGACTCCACCTGGGTCGAGCAGGGGATCGACTCCTCATTCCTCCCTCCACGACCCGTGGGCCCACGTTCCAGACGACGGTTGTCCCTTTCAAAGGCCGGAAGATGGTCTTATGTGGAATGGTTGCCATGTCCTTTACCCCAATGGAGAGAAGTAAGTATTAGGCATTAACTGATTTACGAACTTTTAATATATATATACCGAACTAACCTTGTCACTATTGACTTACCTGTTCTTCACAGGTTGTATGGGGAGCGCGCTGCTAAAGTACTCAGTGCGATAATACGGAACAGGATGATCCCACCGCAAGAGGGTGGCAGCCAGTGGCATTGCATCCCGGACCAAATTAAGGGAGGGCTGTTCGAGGAGCTGAGGGTGAGTTAATAATCATACAATAATTACCCAATTGTTTGTGTTGTGAGTGGTATGTTAGCCACTTTGTGTGAGTGGTATGTTAGCCACTGTACTTGGGTGATATGTTAGTCACCATTGTTTTAGTGAAATATAGGACAATGTGAGTGGTATGGTAGCCACTATATTTGAGTGGTATGTTAGCCACTGAACTTGGGTGATATGTTAGTCACCGATATACCTGAATAGATGTTGTTTTCCCTTGTTATATATTTGATACATGTTAGCTCCCCTTATTATACTTGAATGTTTTTAAGTATTCACCAACGTATGTGTTTCGATGTTTATTTGTAATTGTGTAGAAAGAATTCTTCCTTCCGAAAGCATTGCTGATGGATCTCTGGTGGAGCTTCAACTCTCACGGTAGTGCCCTTTACAAGTTCATGGTTCATAACCTGAAGAAACTGTGGACAAATAACCGTCCACGTACCGGTGATTGGCCCGGAGATGAAATTTGGGAGGCGTGGAAGGTGTATTGGGCTAACGAGAGAGTCCAGGCGCAGGCTGACCAGAACACTGAGAACAGGAAGAAGCAGCCGAATGATGGGACACGTACCCTGGTGACACACCGTTTTGGCTCTGAGTCGATTGCTACAGCACATGTGAGGCAGAAGGTAAGTGTATTAACTTTGTGAATTCATCATTCTTATACTTGTTATTTACTTGCATTTCGAACTTTCAAACTAAGTATATGATGCTTTCATGTGTCATTCAGTTGAAGGATAAGGAGAGTCTCCTATTCACCTTGTTCTCGAGATCTCAGAAGGCCAAGGACGGACAGTGGTTGTGTGACGAGGCCACAGCAATTGCGGTAAGTTCAACAATACATGTGTTTATTAAATACTGATGATTTCATAACTAATTAACAACATAACTAACACCTTATACTCTTGATTTATAATTTCAGACGGCCTACGAGGACAGGATTCATGATCAGGATCTCACTATTGAGGAAATGAATGTCATTTTCCTCGAGGTGAATCCTCCAGACGAGAAGGGCCGTCGCTTGGGACTGGGGAGTGCAGCAGCCGTCCCTGAATTGGACTCGAGGCCGACTCGTCGTTCCCGTGCCAGTACATCTTCATCATCTTCAGCAGCAGCAGCAGCTTCCGCTCGAGAGCAGGCCCTCTTACTTCAGTTGCAGGAGAGGGATGAGGAGGTTAAGAGGCTAGCTGCGAAGCAGGCTGAATATGATACTATGTTTGCTCAGCTGTATGCGAAGCTGGGGATGGATCCACCTACTCCATGATCCCCTATCCTTTTCGACTCTATTTACTATTTTCTACATGAATACTGTGTACACTATGATATTATTTTGGATTAGTATTGTGTACGTATGATTATTATTATATGTATGGAGGGTTTTGGTACATTTATTATGATTTTTTTGGATTATTTTTTGGTTTATTTGGT
This sequence comes from Plantago ovata, assembly GCA_028274465.1. Classification (NCBI taxonomy): domain Eukaryota; kingdom Viridiplantae; phylum Streptophyta; class Magnoliopsida; order Lamiales; family Plantaginaceae; genus Plantago; species Plantago ovata. The sequence continues at coordinate 102,684,560 of CM051456.1, read as the reverse complement.
CTATAGAATTTCTGTAACATGTTGCTTAATTAAACAGGTTGCATTTGATTTTGGGTCTCATTATTATATCTAAAAAATTAAAAAAAAAAACAAATTAGCAACCGATCGGCTCATCCGTCGCTATATCCAGCGACGGATGAGTTTATCCGTCGCTAAAAGTCCCAGACATTTAGCGAAGGATAAGGCTCATCCGTTGCTAACATTTAGCAACCGATGAGACTCATCCGTCGCTAAAAGTCCGGTGACTTTAGCGACGGATAATTCATCGGTTGTTAAAAGTCAACCTCATTTTCCGTCGCTAATCCGTCGCAAATTCGCGACGGAAATCTCATCGGTCGCTAATTCGCTAGCGACTAACGGTTTAGCGACGACGAATTTATCCGTCGCTAAAAACACCGATCGGTCGCTAGCGAATATTAGTGACCGATCGGTGTGGTTTAGCGACGGATTGTTCCGTCGCTAAACGTGTTGTTCCTTGTAGTGATTACGTGGCTTTTGTTATGACTATGATATATGATATATTTGAGTGGATGATCATTTTGTTGTTATGCTTATACTAGAGCATGTGTTTTTCAAGTAGTCCACTTTAATTAAAATATCATGTAAATTCATGATGGTATGGTTGAGGTGATTATCTTTTAAGTTAATTATTGATATTAATTACATCTATTTATTAACACATATTTCTGCTACAATTTTATGCACATGTACATGAGAGTTTTCATGTCTTGAATTGATACATATGGCTTTTGATGAAATTCTAATCACATTACTGATTCAATGGAGCCTGGTTAGTGCCCTGATTTATACTCATGTGTGCATCATCGAAGCAATGAGAGATCATTCGCAGATGAGTTATATCAAAGATAAGTTGCACTTTATTTATTTTCTATCATTTTGAATTGTTGAAAGAAATTGTACTATATGATTTCTCTATTCCCTGAAGTGATTAGAGATAATTGATAAGGGTTGCAAGATATATAGGTACACTACTATTGGCACTTTATAAATTTTGTCCTTTTCTTTTAAATGAGACATCAAGTAAATATAGCACCTGAAGTTGCTATGCATATGTACATCACAAAAGATTTGTATCTCTGAGCTAATAGCCCAATTTATACCAAGTTGAGTCGATTATCATATTCTCAAAGTGGTTGAATATATCTTATGTATGGTTTGTGGCATGTGACCATTGAAAAGGGCCTAGAACACCAACCTTGATTGATTAGTCGGCTACTATGTACCTAATGTACATCAATGATTTTGTTTTTGAAAATCAAGGTATCTAAATTGCTACTTAGAGTTCATGCCAGTAGCCATGACTATTAGATCTCAAAAGTAATTAAAAATTGACTCTACACATCACTAGACGTATATTATAAAAGCATGAACTATGATATCATGCAAAGCATGAATAAATCTCGCCAACCTGAAGTTGTTTTCGATATGAGATGTGAGAACATATCGTTTGGTGCTTCATGAAAATATTTGTAAGGCCTTGGAAGTTAAATATCTTATTATCAAGAGGGAAAATAATATATTTGATAGCATCACACTCAATGAGATAAAGCTAAAGCTATCTCCATTGCCTCATGGAATGAGAATATTTTGAGCTATATCCATTGCCTCATGGAATGTGAATATTTTGAGCTATGTTTATACCCTCGTGGAATGTGAATATGATGTATCCGATCCATTCCCTGAAGTGAATGTGTGAAACTATCTTAATTCCCATAAATGAGTGTGAGCACTTGGTCATTATATATACATATGTGGGTTATTAGTTATGTTACCTATAAATATCATTGATCATGCACATTGTAACAAATGATCATATGTGCAAGGTAACAAATGATGTTCTTAACATTGTTACTTGGACCATGTTAGCTCATGCATTTGAGAACCAACATTCTATCCAAGAAATGTGCAAATTATAATTTCATGGGAGTAAGCACCATGAAGAGCACAAGAAATTATTTCAAAGAAACTTGTGCTAATGCTAACAAGAGGACACATTAGACTCACTTTTCTCATGAAGTTCAAGATTACTAGTCTTCTTGCCAATGTAAAGTTGACAATGATTATCATAATTCACATCATTTTGGCCTGATTCAATTAATAGCAATTGTTATATTTAACCAACAAGAAGTTGGTATGTGAATAAATAACAAAGTTCATATGATGTGACACGCATATTGCCATCCGTGTACGAAATAACCTTTTTATAAGGAACCTGAAGTTTTCCTTATATGATAGTTATGTGCTGAAAGATTTCTCATGTCAATAGATTATATTAATGGCAAGACACGACATTGAGATTAAGCATACTATTGGGGAAAATCTAATTTTCAGCACACAACAAACCAACTGCTAGAGTTATACACTCCCATGGTTATATTTTTTTTTCCCATGAAGCCTATTTAAACAAAAGTATGAGTATATAAAGTATTTTAAGTTGGGCATGATCATTTATATTATGTGCCCCCAACAATGCTAATTCTCTGAATTAGTTTTTCCCAGTTTAGGGGAGGAAGTACATGATAAGCTGATAAAAACAAATTCATATAGTGAATTGATCCCCATATATCTGAGAGTTCAAACTTGAACTAAAATACAAAATGCAATTTTCAGCTTCATGTTACTATTTCTATATTGCAAACATGAAATTCTATAATTTGAATGTGGACAACTATGACCCTATTTGTGGCATACAGAGCTACATATCAGTTATAGATATGACATGTGTTGAGTATTGAATATCTTGCCGATCGTGATACATGCACCAGAAGTGCAACATTTAAATCATGTGGTTCCATCATTACAAAATAATGGCAATAAATGCAGTTGGTACTCTCTAGAGTAAAATAGGCATATACAAGTGATGCCCATATATTGAGATATCTGAAATAATAATAGATGGCCTATGGATATGGAAATGGTAATATATATTCAGATATCCAGGATCAGTACTGAATCAAATAAAGAGATATGATTATTGAATATACCGGTATACATGGAACCGAGAAATTGAAAAGCATATCCGAAATTCAATGGATATGGATGATTAAACATGTAAATGGGATCTTACATGAAAATCCATTTAATGTCGACAAAGTGATTATAGAAAATGAGCTCATGGACTTAATGTCCATTTCATTGATGAAATTCAAAATTTTGTACGGTACCGTTGCATTATCGAGTCAAAGTTCATGTGCATATACTAAGCATTTCTTCATGCATACTATCTTTACTGCTATAGCATTTACATATTCTTGTTTATTATAATTGTTTTAGGTATCATATTGCATACATACATATTATCATATGATTTGCTCAAAGATTACCACTTGAATATAACCCTGAAGGTTATACGTGGTGCACATGAATTGTCCTGAAATTGACAATGAAATTTCTATGTTTTGAGAAAGTTTAAGAGATGAGAAGAATACTCTCTATCATTAATCAGTCCCTCATGGACTAGAAACATGAATCAATAAATGAGAAACGTTCCTGACTAGATTTTAATATATTGTTGAACCTCAATACTTATCTATTCATGCATGGCTTCCCATATGATAAGTATAATATATGTACTTACTATAAGTGAAACAAGAGACTTATGAGATATGATTTTCGAGGTTTCTGGAGAATGCAAAAGAATTTATCTTGCAAACAAGGGGAGATTGTTGGTCCCTTTAAACAACAAGAAAAGACTAGAGGGGGGGTGAATAGTCTTTTCAAACTTTCGTCGTTTAAAACTTTCTCAGCAAGTACTTATTACTTTTCAGTAATGAGTTTGCTGATACTTAACTTTCTCAGCAAGCGTAAGTTACTTTATAGTAGCTTAGTTTGCTGATACTTAAAATCAGAGAGCGGAAGTCTTTGAAACAATTAAGTGCTCTTTCAGCAAGTAAAGGGTTTCAGCAAGTGAATTGAGTGACTGTGTACAAACAGATATAAATTGCTGAAAGCTAAATGCAGTAAGTAAATCACACAAACGCTTTTATAGTGGTATCTGATAGTGGCGTAATCTCTTAACTAATCCACTTCGTCCTTTATAGGACTGAATCCACTAAGATATGATTGAGGTTCCTTACAATCTCCTATCTAAAGCGATTCAACAGAAACCAAAACACACTTGCTTTGTCTCCAACCTAAACTAGAGAACTCAACCTTGTTCTCCACCAAACTTGGTACTTTTAATCAGCAAAACTATGCTCGATTAAGTTCCCCCTGAATATCACGCCTGAAAGGGTGTATTTTCAGTTAGAGAGTTTTGGGGTGAGATGACTTAATTATAACTTATTCAGTTACAACAAGTAATCTAAGAAACACAACTTGGAATACTTTGCAGTAAACAAGTTTGATTGTTTCGGTGTCAAGACTTGTTCTTGTTCGAAAGAAAGAACACTTAACTAATTTCTTAGCCGAGTTTGTTCTACTTCTTCACAAGTAGCTTTTTCAAGCTTTAAGTCTTGGAACGGAACAATGGAAGTAAGAGTGTTTGAAGGTTTGTGAGTTTTTAAGCACAAGTGAGAGTTTGATCACGTTGTTGACACCCTTCAACTCTTTGCCGGATGACCTCTATTTATAGTGCAAGTAAGGAGCCGTTTGAATTTCAAATCCTAAGGCTTTTGTTCCTTAACATGTCACTATCTTGCTTTTGTACTTTCAGCAGCAACTTTGTTTGTCTTCTAGTCTTCATGTCCTTCGCGTGCATGCTTTGCATTAAATGCACTTTTGAATAGAATTCAAACAGTAACATTGGAGCGCAAATTCTCGTACATTCAGCAAGAGGTCACATATGTTTATCAACAAGTGGTCAGTCTCAGTTTCAGCAAGCACAACCTACTCTGTCTTTCAGATTTTCACTTATGCAATGTTGTTGCTGAAAATTCAACTTTTTGAGCAACACGTGCCTTACCAGTCTTCAGCAATCTTCAAGTCTTCAAGTCTTCAAGTCTTCAGATCTTCAAAAGTCTTCAAGATTCTGACCGGTTTCTTATTTGCTTCAATAATTTGTTTGTAATAAACAAAATATATCTTCAGCAAATGCTTCAATAGGTTATTTTCTTTTCAGAAAATAAGATACATTAAAGCTAAGCATCAATAAGATATTTTCTTTTCAGAAAATAAAATACATCATACGCAAAAGAAATAACTTATCTAACACCTAACTAAGTCATCAGCAAACGTTCCTCTTTTACAATGTCCTTAAAATTCTAAATTCCTATGGACCTTAAGAGTACTAGTTACTGGACTGTTCTTAATTTAGCATGGTTAATTGCTCATCAAAATTACAAGTTTCCTAACAAATTTCCCCCTTTTTGATGTTAGCAATCCATGGCTAAATTAATTGTTACCCTTTTAGAGGTTTCTGATGTTGAATAAATCAGTTGATTAATGCAAGCATACTTGAATAAATAAACAGTAAGCATAAGTAAGTTGCATAATCAAAAACGAATAAGAGTCAAAAGAATTTATTGCTGAAAGTTATCAATCAGAAGTTTACATGAAAGCATAGATAACAAAGGATCAGCAAACAAAAACTTTAACAAAAACTATTGCAGGGACTTAAGCTCTTTCAGAGGATTTTCTCAAAATCTCTCTTACACTCTTCTCAGCAAGTGCAGTGAATTCAACACAATCCTTCTCGTAGTTTTCCAGAAGCCTACGGACTTGTAGTTGAAGAATTCTTGCATTTTTGCAGGCAGTATGATGATGCTTTTCAGCATTCATTTCCATGTAGTTAATTACCCACAAATGCATGCCCCAATTGCTGGCATGGAGAAGCTGTGTATCTGAAATGCTTTTCGGATGAATCTTTCTTAACAAGAGAAGATCTTCTTCTTGATCCTTACTAGTGAGATAGAAGTACTCATAAGGAATCAATCCAAGTTTCTTCTTAGGTTTCTTTGTTACCGGGTCAGCGTAGTAAGCAATGCCAGGAGGTTTGATCAGATTTGGTTCTTGCTTGTATGTCTTACCAATGGCAACTCTTCTTACATAGACCTCTAGATTCAACCATTTCCCAACAACATTTCTTGGAAGGGATTCTTCCCTTTGATTTCTTTGGACCTTGAGTTCAATCCATTTGAACATTTGATTCAAAATGGCTGTAGGAAAGAACTCATTTACCAGCAAGTCTTCCAGCTTTAAAATCCAGCAACCATGAATGTTTCTGATTACATTCTGAGTGGTTTCCTAATTGCTGGTCTTTGTATATTCGATGCCGGAGCCAATAGCAATGCTGGCCAGCCTTTTCTCTTCCTGTCTTTGCCTTCTTCTTCTTCTTGTTTTAGCATTGTCTTGATCTCTTGCTGAAGAGTCAGACAAAAAATGCCTTGAGTGGCCAGACGGAGTTATGGCTGTTAAGGGTCTAGCTCTTATGGCTTGAGCTACAGTTTGATTGTCATCATCTTCTTCATCATCTTCATTCAGATTGTGATGACTTTCAGTGTGACAGAAATCTTGAGTTTCAGCAGCGGTTTTTCTCTTTTTGGTACTTGCTGAATTTAACTCAGATTCTGCTTGTCTTTTAGAACTTTGCTCTCTTTCAGCAAGAGGTTCCAATGGAAGTGGCACATCAGCAGCAGGAGTAGGAGGGGTTTGATTGCTTTTTCTAGTGTTCTTCTTTCCCCCCTTAGACATGGATTGCAACATCGGAGTGATGTGCAGAGAATAAAACTCATTGCAATTTTCAGCAAGAGTGTTGAGACTGTTATATTTCATGATGATTTCTTGTTGGTCAGAGTTCATTGTTGCCAACTCTTTTTGAATATTCATCATGTTCTCTTCATGTCTTTTCTCTGTTGCGGCCTTCTCATCCATAATATTCTGAGCCTTGACAAGAGCATTCTTTGCAAGCTTGAGCGCCTGACTTACATCTTCTTCATAGCTCTTGTGATAAAGACTGATATCTCTCTGAGCTATTGTCAAAGTTGTAGTGCGTCTCAGCACTGTAGCCAATATCTTTCCAATGTCAAGTGGGATCTCAGCAAGCAATGCCTCATCTTCAGCTTTGCAGGCATCATGGACTTGCTTTAGTGCTAGAATTCTGGGAGTAAACTCCTCAACTCTTGGGAACGGCACTAAATGAGGTGTTAAGGAATGAACCTTAATTTCGGAAGCAAACTGATCATCACGCGTCAGCAATTCTGCTCTTAGACCATCGTCTAAATCATTGATGTAATCAGGAGGAGGAATCTGAACGACTTTTGGGTCTCGCTTGGATTGTTCATCATCATTTTCTGACAAGTCGTCATCATCCTCAGATTCATCAAGTTGAGCAACTTTTGAACCTTTATTAGTAGCTTCTCTTCCTTTTTGTTGAGTGGTTGCTAATGGCAACGCTTCAGACTCGACGACTGGAGTTTCACCAGTAGATAGTTGTTTCAATTGAGTTTGTGGCTCAATTACTGGAGTTTCGCCAGTAGTTAGTTTAATTGAGTAGTTGCTGAAGGCAACATTTGAGACTCAATAACTGGAGTTTCGCCAGTAGTAAGTGGAAGGGATGGAACTTCCTTTGATTTTGGTCTTGAAGATTCACCAATTTCCAGATCCTGCGTATGCCTTGCATGGATCACGAGACTGTTTTGTAGAGCTCGTTGGTAATCTTCATCTTCTTCATCCTCATCTTCAAGGTTTTCTTTAGTAACCTTGGCATCAGAAACTGGACTCTTGCCATTTTTCAAGGCAGCCCTTTTTCTGGCGTATTCTTCTTCAGGATCAGCACCTTGGACAGGTGCTTGATTTTCAGCAGCAGCAGGAGGAGGTTGAGATTTTTGCTGAGATTGTTGTTGTTCAGCTTGCTGATTGTCAGATTTAGTGTTTTCAGCAACTGTTAACTTCAATCCACCAGCACCAGGACTTGGACCTTGATTGTCATCATCGTCATCTTTCTTGTCCTTAGAATCTTTCCCTTCATCATCACTGGGATCAATGGGAATGTTCTCATCTTCTTCTTCTTCTTCATCATCTGTCAGAATGACTAGCTCAACATGCTTATACAAAGCAACACTTGTCACTTCCTCTTCCTCAGTTAATTTGTGCGGATCAGCCACCACAGGAACAAAAAGACCTTTGAGCATCACAGCTTGTTCAGCTGGAGAGGCACTCTTAAATTTGGCCTTCATATTCTCTCTGATTTGAGCAATCAGATTTGAGCTCATTAGCTGAGAATATGTCATTTCTTCAGAAAGGATGGAGTGGACAAATGTTTCGAGCTTTAACAGTGAAGATCTCTTTTTCTCATTTGAGAGATGAAGGTGAAGATCTGAGAAGTCCATTCTCCTGTACCTTTGCCAGTTGCTGACAGACTTAGCAACTCTGGACAAAGTTGTCCTCTTGAAGTTCAAGTAAAGTTCTTCAGAACTTACTTGCTGATCTTCAGTGATGAGTACCACTTCAGTGGTCTCCTTTTGAGCCTGAAAAAGAATTTTATTTAGAACATGATTGGTTTGGAGAATTGTTTTAGAGTTTAAATCTGAGACATGATTTACCTGCTGAGAGTCAGCAAGCTCATGTAGTACAATTTCCATTCCATGAGGAGCTTGAGTAGCATCCTCCATTTGTTCATCCTGAAATAAATTAAAATTAGACACAAGTACTAAGCTGTCAAACTTAGTTTTTATACCAAAATTATTAACTACCTGCTGAGCAGAGAGTGTTGGTTCTGGTGCAGAGGCTTCAGCAACCATCTGATTTGCATCTTGAGAAGTCTGTAGAGAAAGAATAATTTTATCAAAAGAACAATTTTCAGAATTTGAAGTTTTACTGATGGTTGAATTAACTACCTGCTGAGGAAGGACAGGTTGTGGCTCGGTCCTTTCAGCATTAACAGTTTCTTCAGCTTCTTGGACTGTTTCTTCAGCAGACTTCTGATTTTGCTCTAACTGAGAAAGCTGTGCGGTTTCAGCAATCTCCCTTGTCTCTGAAATGACAAGTTGAGCAGAAGCATCTTGACCTTTAAGCTCACTGCTTGTCATGAAGAGATCAATTGACTTGTTGGATGATTCTTCAATCTCCAACTCCATTTGTTTGCTTAAATCTTCCAGTACAAGCTGGACTTTGTCAATTGATGTCTTGGGTGAACTTGGGCCAGTATTCTCAGCATCAAGAGATGCGTCTTTGAATAATGCTTCTTGAGTTTCAGCAACTTCAGGAACTGGAACCATTGCTATTTCAGCAACTGGTCCTTCAGCAAGCTGGGTTTCAGCAACTTGATGAGTTGCTTGTTCAGCAACCATCTGTTCAGCAGCATCAGCAAGTGCCGCTCTTTGCATATCAGTAGCAATGTCGCTTACTGGTTCCATGGTTTGATCATCCAAATTATCTACAATGTAGATATCTGGGACTTGGGCAGGAATTTCATTTCCACTGTTATCAACGTTAAGTTGATTGTTGAAGGCTTCCGCAAACACTTCAACATTGCTGATATATGTTTCAGTAATTACTTCAGCAACATCTACTTGCAAATGCGTTTCAGCATTTGTCTGGGAATTGACTGAGGAGTCTTGGACATTAGGGACTGACTGAGAAGCCAGTGTCTTCTTTCTTTGTTGCTTGTCCGTTTCCTCTTAGGTACGGGGTTTGCTGATGACGCTGCAGTCTGAGTGTCATCATCAGCTTTCCTCTTTTTCTTTTTAGATTTCTCCAGTTTCCCAGAGTCATCTATTGTTGCCTTTTCAGCAACAGGTGTTGTACACGTACCTTGTTGATTTTCTACAGCAGTTTCATTTGTGTTACCACCACCAACAGCAGTTTCATCTCTAAGTTGCTGAGTGGTAACATCTGCAACTGTTGTATACCTTTCTTGCTGGCTTGTGCTGACAACATTTGCAGTTGTTGTCTTCTTGGTTTTCTTTCCAGCAATCTTAGGTACATTCTGCTTGTAGAAAGATCTTCCACATTGCACACAGATTTCTTGATTGGCAATGGGTTTCTTAGCTGAATCCTGAAATGTTGAAGGATATAGCATATCTTAATTCCATACATAACTGGAAAGGAAGGTGAGACCTTGTTGTCTTCTACCTTTACCTTAAACTTAGTGACACAATCAACAAGCTTGTTGAAAATGTACTTAGCCCAGTTAAGTTCCGATTTATTTTCATAGATATGCATCAGCAATGGCCATCTTCTCAGGCCTACTTGGTCAATTCCTCCAACTTGGGAGTCAAGAACTTTTATCAGTAGCAGAGCTACTAGACCAAGTGAATGGTAGAGATGCTTTCTCTTAACGTGCTTTGTCCAAGTCACGGGAGCTATCTCGCCTTTCTTCATTTTTGCATTTCTGACGTCACTGTAGAAAGCTTCAATTTCTTCGTCAGAAGCAGTGACGTCATCTTCAGTTCCAGTGGTTGGAATCTGAAAATCTCCGCTAAATCAGTCCATTTCAGGACGATTTGCGTGTTCTGAACATAAGTAAGGATCACTTTTTCAGTGACTCCATTACTGTCTGTAAGGGACTGGATTTCTGCATTGTTGTAGAATTCCATTGTATCAATCATGCTCACTTGCTTAGTGCGAGCAGAGATAAAGTTCATGAGGCCTTGCTGCTTGATGAACTCAAGCGCCTCTTCATTTTGGTCATCAAGTTCTTGTTCATAAAAGTACCTAATGTACTTTTCTTTTGCAAACCCTCCCCATTGCATCAACATCTCACACTTTGCAGTGTCAAGATATGACGGAGGCATAGGTTTTACAGTGATTCGGTCGTTTTTCAACACAACTTTCGTTGTGTCTGGGCCAAAGTAGTCATCGGAGTAGTGCGTGTTTCAGCAGTATCAACCTTTGACGATTTTGAGGACTTTGATAACTGTCTCTTGGGAGCCATTTCTTTATATAGAGCAAGAAAATGTGTACGAAAAAGATAGTTTGCTTTTTGACCGGAGGTACAGTAGATTCAGGCTAGAATTTGCAGAGAAAGGAAATGTGAGTTAAAGAAATTTATCATTTCTCTAACTCCTTCTTTATATAGTGTCTCTGGTGTGTGAGAAACTCAATCGATTTGAGCTCTCAGCAAGGGTAAAACAGAGAAACACTGGAGTTAGTGGAGCCTTTGCATTGAATGCGTAGTGGCCCACTAACTAAAACCGTCAGAGCACACTCTCTCTTTGTTTTGTTAGCCGTTAGATTAGTAACTCCTTTTAATCAATGACCACGATTGAATTTCATGTCATGATTATTGCGAGTTTATCTGTGCCAGCTTAACGTCACAAATTGATTTTACCGAGTAATACGGGATAGATTGCTTGCTGAAATAGACAAGAATCTTTTCAGCGAGTTTGAATTAACAATCTAGTACTTGCTGAAAGTTCCCCTTACTTAGATATCTCATATTTTCTAAGTTTAAAAGATATTTCTGATTTCCCGTATCAGTAAATTCTTTTGCACTTGAGACATCCTTTGGTAAAATCTGAGAGATGAGCTTTTGCTCTTTTTCTGAGTTCCCGTCTCAGAAAATCCTTTGATACTTGAATACCTGTTTCAGTATCTTTTGATTGTCTGAGTACCCGTCTCAGCAATCCTTAAGTTCTTTCACTTACTGAGTTTCTGTCTCAGCAAGTGGTCAAGTTTCCTAACAATACCTGTTTTGAAGGAATTACTTGCTGAATGCCTGTTTCAGCAATCATGTTGTGACTTATCATTTCTTAGAAGAAATCAGTGACTTGGTCTTTTACAGGAATACTTTGGCTTGCTGAATACCTGTTTCAGCATTCTGCCAAGTGTATCCTTTAAGGTAGTTCAATCAATCCAAGGTTATACCTTAGCATTGCGAACCTATTATCCGGTAGGGGTGGTAAAGATGTCAGCAAGCTGATCTTCAGTACCTACTTTCACAACCTCAATATCACCTTTTTCCACATGATCTCTAATGAAATGATGTCTAATATCAATGTGCTTGGTCCTAGAGTGAAACTTAGGATTTTGCGTAATTGCAATAGCACTTGTATTATCACAAAAGATTGTGTTTTCTTGCAGAAATACCATAATCTCTTAATTGTTGCTGAATCCATAGGATTTGAGCTGTGCAACAACCAGCTGCAATGTATTCAGATTCAGTAGATGAATGGCGACACACGTTTGCTTCTTGCTGAACCATGATATTAATCTAGTACCCAAAAACTGACAAGTTCCAGAGTACTTTTTCTATCAAGAGTTGATCCACCATGATCAGCATCAGAATAGCCAACCAATTCAAGTCCAGAATCTTTTGGATACCATAATCCAACATTGACTGTACCTTTAACATATTTCAGTATTTTAATTGCCTTTTTGTAGTGTGATTCTCTTGGATCAGATTGGAATCTTGCACCACACAACAAC
>CM051456.1:102622182-102672133 GCA_028274465.1 Plantago ovata | reverse complement strand
CATCAACACAAAATCTGAACCAAGACTGAATACCTAACTTGCTGAATAGCTTGAAGTCATGAAATGACAAGGAAAGTCATAAGGACAGACCATGGTACTGAGTTGTAAACCAGTACATAACTGAATATTGTACCTCTCAAAAGGTATTCAACATCAGTTATCCTCAGTAAGGACACCACAGCAAAACGGTGTTGCTGAACGAAGAATCGTACCCTGAAAGAAGCCGCAAGAAAATGCTTGCTGACGAACTGAGATAAGTGAGGCTTACTGGGTTGAAGCGATTAATACCGCCTGCTATACTCAGAATAGATGTTTGATTACTAAGGAATACAACAAAACTCCTTATGAATTGTTTGTTGGAAGACCTCCTAATCACTCATCTAAGAGTATTTGGTTGCAAGTGTTTCGTTCTTAACAATGGTAGAGAATACCTAAGAACATTTCAACCAAAGGCAGACGAAGCGATATTTCTTGGCTACTCCTTGCATAGTAAAGCTTACAGAGTTTACAACAAAAAGGCACAAAATTGAAGAATCTGTGCATGTTGTATTCTACGAAAAGTCACAAGGTGTGCCTGCTGAAGAAGAAATATCAGAATGTATGAAAAAGCTAATCATACATGAGCAAAGAACTGAATCTGATGCTAGGCAAATCAAGTCAATTGAACTAAATGATGATTCTGACAATGATTCTCCTCCCCGAGTCATGACAAGATAAATATAGTTCACGACAAAGAATTTCCAGCAAAAGATGCGGTTGCTCCGGAAGTTGCTGAAATTACGCAATCTCCAGTGCCTGCTGATGAAATACCTCAACCCAGCAATGCTGAACAAGCAGTTGCTGACGAACAAATCTCAGCAAGACACAAATTCCCAGTAGTACTGAACAAGTACATACTGAAGAGTCACATGCTGATGAGCAAACATATCCTGATCCAACAAACAGGAAACCTGTTAATAAATGGATTAGAGATCATCCCTCTACGGATATGATTGGCGATATTAATACGCCAAGTGACTAGATCCAAAGCTACTCAAGGACTTGCTGAAGAAGCAACTGTCGTAGAAGTAGAATCTTTATTCTCTTGCTTTGTTTCAGAAATTGAACCTAAAACCATAGAAGAAGCTTTGAAGCATTCTGAATGGATAAAGGCAATGCAAGAAGAATTGGATCAATTTGAAAGAAACAAAGTCTGGAAACTTGTGCCACTTGCTGAAGATAAGAAAGCTATTGGTACAAAGTGGGTGTTCAGAAACAAGCTGAGCGAGTCTGGTGAAGTAACAAGAAACAAGCACGCTTTAGTTGCTCAAGGTTACTGTCAGACTGAAGGATTGGACTATGATGAGTCTTACGCTCCAGTTGCAAGATTGGATGCAATTAGGCTTTTCTTGGCCTTTGCTGCTCACAATGACTTCATTGTTTACCAAATGGATGTTAAGAGTGCATTCTTAAATGGTGAACTTGCTGAAGAAGTCTACCTAGAACAACCCCCTGGCTTTGAACTTCCCTCAGAAACCAAGATGGTATATAAGCTTCAGAAAGCTGTATATGGTCTAAAGCAAGCACCAAGAGCATGGTATGATACCTTAGCTAAGTTCTTGCTGGAAAATGGTTTCAAGAAAGGTGAAGTTGACAAAACTTCTTTTAACCATGAACCATGATGGTAAATTAATCTTAGTTCAAATTTATGTGGATGACATAATTTTTGGATCTAAGGACAAGCAACTTTGTGATGATTTTGCCAACTCATGACTAATAAGTTTGAAATGAGTATGATGGGAAATTGAATTATTTCCTAGGGTTGCAAGTCAAGCAACTCAAAGATGGAATATTCATAAATCAAGCAAAGTATGCGAAAAAATGCTCATAAAGTTTAGGATCAAAGAGGATGAGAAACCTGAAAGATCCCTATGAGTGTTGGTACCAAATTGGGCTATACTAAAGAGGACAAAAGTGTTGAAGAACACAAGTATAGGAAGCTCATTGGTTCCTTGTTGTATTTAACAGCAAGTAGACCTGACATTCAGTATGCTGTTTGTGTGTGTGCAAGATTCCAATCGGATCCAAGAGAACACTACAAAAGGGCAATTAAAATACTGAAATATGTTAAAGGTACAGTCAATGTTGGATTATGGTATCCAAAAGATTCTGGACTTGAATTGGTTGGCTATTCTGATGCTGATCATGGTGGATCAACTCTTGATAGAAAAAGTACCTCTGGAACTTGTCAGTTTTTGGGTACTAGATTAATATCATGGTTCAGCAAGAAGCAAACTGTGTCGCCAATTCATCTACTGAATCTGAATACATTGCAGCTGGTTGTTGCACACAGCTCAAATCCTATGGATTCAGCAACAATTAAGAGATTATGGTATTTCTGCAAAGAAAACACCAATCTTTTGTGATAATACAAGTGCTATTGCAATTACGCAAAATCCTAAGTTTCACTCTAGGACCAAGCACATTGATATTAGACATCATTTCATTAGAGATCATGTGGAAAAAGGTGATATTGAGGTTGTGAAAGTAGGTACTGAAGATCAGCTTGCTGACATCTTTACCAAGCCCCTACCGGATAATAGGTTCGCAATGCTAAGGTATAACCTTGGATTGATTGAACTACCTCAATAAAGGATACACTTGGCAAAATGCTGAAACAGGTATTCAGCAAGCCAAAGTATTCCTGTCTAAAAGACCAAGTCACTGATTTCTTCTAAGAAATGATAAGTCACTACATGATTGCTGAAACAGGCATTCAGCAAGTAATTCCTTCAAAACGGGTATTTGTTAGGAACTTGACCACTTGCTGAGACAGGAACTCAGTAAGAGAAAGAACGTAAGGATTGCTGAGACGGGTACTCAGACAATCAAAAGATACTGAAACAGGTATTCAAGTATCAAAGGAATTTTCTGAGACGGGAACTCAGAAAAAGAGCAAAGCTCATCTCTCAGATTTTACCAAAGGATGTCTCAAGTACAAAAGAATTTACTGATACGGGAAATCAGAAATGTCTTTTAAACTAAGAAAAATATGAGATATCTAAGTAAGGGGGAACTTTCAGCAAGTATCTAGATTGTTAATTCAAAACTCGCTGAAAAGATTCTTGTCTATTTCAGCAAGCAATCTATCCCGTATTACTCGGTAAAATCAATTTGTGACGTTAAGCTGGCACAGATAAACTCGCAATAATCATGACATGAAATTCAATCGTGGCCATTGATTAAAAGGAGTTACTAATCTAACGGCTAACAAAACAAAGAGAGAGTGTGCTTTGACGGTTTTAGTTAGTGGGCCACTACGCATTCAATGCAAAGGCTCCACTAACTCCAGTGTTTCTCTGTTTTACTCTTGCTGAGATCTCAAATCGATTGAGTTTCTCACACACCAGAGACACTATATAAAGAAGGAGTTAGAGAAATGACAAATTTCTTTAACTCACATTTCCTTTCTCTGCAAATTCTAGCCTGAATCTACTGTACCTCCGGTCAAAAAGCAAACTATCTTTTTCGTACACATTTTCTTGCTCTATATAAAGAAATGGCTCCCAAGAGACAGTTATCAAAGTCCTCAAAATCGTCAAAGGTTGATAGTGCTGAAACACGCACTACTCCGGTGACTACTCTGGCCCCAGACACAACGAAAGTTGTGTTGAAAAAAGACCGAATCACTGTAAAACCTATGCCTCCGTCATATCTTGACACTGCAAAGTGTGAGATGTTGATGCAATGGGGAGGGTTTGCAAAAGAAAAGTACATTAGGTACTTTTATGAACAAGAACTTGATGACCAAAATGAAGAGGCGCTTGAGTTCATCAAGCAGCAAGGCCTCATGAACTTTATCTCTGCTCGCACTAAGCAAGTGAGCATGATTGATACAATGGAATTCTACAACAATGCAGAAATCCAGTCCCTTACAGACAGTAATGGAGTCACTGAAAAAGTGATCCTTACTTATGTTCAGAACACGCAAATCGTCCTGAAATGGATTGATTTAGCGGAGATTTTTCAGATTCCAACCACTGGAACTGAAGATGACGTCACTGCTTCTGACGAAGAAATTGAAGCTTTCTACAGTGACGTCAGAAATGAGAAAATGAAGAAAGGCGAGATAGCTCCCGTGACTTGGACAAAGCACGTTAAGAGGAAGCATCTATGCCATTCACTTGGTCTAGTAGCTCTGCTACTAATAAAAGTTCTTGAATCCCAAGTTGGAGGAATTGACCAAGTAGGCCTAAGAAGATGGCCATTGCTGATGCATATCTATGAAAATAAATCGGAACTTAACTGGGCTAAGTACATTTTCAACAGGCTTGTTGATTGTGTTACTAAGTTTAAGGTAAAGGTAGAAGACAACAAGGTCTCACCTTCCTTTCCAGTTATGTATGGAATCAAGATATGCTATATCCTTGAACATTTCAGGATTCAGCTAAGAAACCCATTGCCAATCAAGAAATCTGTGTGCAATGTGGGAAGATCTTTCTACAAGCAGAATGTACCTAAGATTGCTGGAAAGAAAACTAAGAAGACAACAACTGCAAATGTTGTCAGCACAAGCCAGCAAGAAAGGTATACAGCAGCTGCAGATGTTACCACTCAGCAACTTAGAGATGAAACTGCTGTAGATGGTGGTAACACAAATGAAACTGTTGTAGAAAATCAACAAGGTACGTGTACAACACCTGTTGCTGAAAAGGCAACAATAGATGACTCTGGGAAACTGGAGAAATCTAAAAAGAAAAAGAGGAAAGCTGATGATGACACTCAGACTGCAGCGTCATCAGCAAACCCCGTACCTAAGAGGAAAAGGACAAGTAACAAAAGAAAGAAGACACTGGCTTCTCAGTCAGTCCCCAATGTCCAAGACTCCTCAGTCAATTCCCAGACAAATGCTGAAACGCATTTGCCAGTAGATGTTGCTGAAGTAATTACTGAAACATATATCAGCAATGTTGAAGTGTTTGCGGAAGCCTTCAACAATCAACTTAACGTTGATAACTCTACTGAGAATAGACCACAAGGCAGTGGAAATGAAATTCCTGCCCAAGTCCCAGATATCTACATTGTAGATAATTTGGATGATCAAACCATGGAACCAGTAAGCGACATTGCTGCTGATCTGCAAAGAGCGGCACTTGCTGATGCTGCTGAACAGATGGTTGCTGAACAAGCAACTCATCAAGTTGCTGAAACCCAGCTTGCTGAAGGACCAGTTGCTGAAATAGCAATGGTTCCAGTTCCTGAAGTTGCTGAAACTCAAGAAGCATTATTCAAAGATGCATCTCTTGATGCTGAGAATACTGGCCCAAGTTCACCCAAGACATCAATTGACAAAGTCCAGCTTGTACTGGAAGATTTAAGCAAACAAATGGAGTTGGAGATTGAAGAATCATCCAACAAGTCAATTGATCTCTTCATGACAAGCAGTGAGCTTAAAGGTCAAGATGCTTCTGCTCAACTTGTCATTTCAGAGACAAGGGAGATTGCTGAAACCGCACAGCTTTCTCAGTTAGAGCAAAATCAGAAGTCTGCTGAAGAAACAGTCCAAGAAGCTGATGAAACTGTTAATGCTGAAAGGACTGAGCCACAACCTGTCCTTCCTCAGCAGGTAGTTAATTCAACCATCAGTAAAACAAATTCTGAAAATTGTTCTTTTGCTAAAATTATTCTTTCTCTACAGACTTCTCGAGATGCAAGTCAGATGGTTGCTGAAGCCTCTGCACCAGAACCAACACTCCCTGCTCAGCAGGTAGTTAATAATTTTGGTATAAAAACTAAGTTTGACAGCTTAGTACTTGTGTCTAATTTTAATTTATTTCAGGATGAACAAATGGAGGATGCTACTCAAGCTCCTCATGGAATGGAAATTGTACTACATGAGCTTGCTGACTCTCAGCAGGTAAATCATGTCTCAGATTTAAACTCTAAAACAATTCTCCAAACCAATCCTGTTCTAAAATAAAATTCTTTTTCAGGCTCAAAAGGAGACCACTGAAGTGGTACTCATCACTGAAGATCAACAAGTAAGTTCTGAAGAACTTTACTTGAACTTCAAGAGGACAACTTTGTCAAGAGTTGCTAAGTCCGTCAGCAACTGGCAAAGATACAGGAGAATGGACTTCTCAGATCTTCACCTTCATCTCTCAAATGAGAAAAAGAGTTCTTCACTGTTAAAGCTCGAAACATTTGTCCACTCCATCCTTCCTGAAGACATGACATATTCTCAGCTAATGAGCTCAAATCTGATTGCTCAAATCAGAGAGAATATGAAGGCCAAATTTAAGAGTGCCTCTCCAGCTGAACAAGCTGTGATGCTCAAAGGTCTTTTTGTTCCTGTGGTGGCTGATCCCCACAAATTAACTGAGGAAGAGGAAGTGACAAGTGTTGCTTTGTACAAGCATGTTGATCTAGTCATTCTGACTGATGATGAAGAAGAAGAAGAAGATGAGAACATTCCCACTGATCCCAGTGATGATGAAGGGAAAGATTCTAAGGACAAGAAAGATGACGATGATGACAATCAAGGTCCAAGTCCTGGTGCTGGTGGATTGAAGTTAACAGTTGCTGAAAACACTCAATCTGACAATCAGCAAGCTAAACAACAACAATCTCAGCAAGAATCTCAACCTCCTCCTGCTGCTGCTGAAAATCAAGCACCTGTGCAAGGTGCTGATACAGAAGAAGAATACGCCAGAAAAAGGGCTGCCTTGAAAAATGGCAAGAGTCCAGTTTCTGATGCCAAGGTTACTGAAGAAAACCTTGAAGATGAGGATGAAGAAGATGAAGATTACCAACGAGCTCTACAAAACAGTCTCGTGATCCATGCAAGGCATACGCAGGATCTGGAAATTGATGAATCTTCAAGACCAAAATCAAAGGAAGTTCCATCCCTTCCACTTACTACTGGCGAAACTCAAGTTATTGAGTCTCAAACGTTGCTTTCAGCAACTACTCAATTAAAACTAACTACTGGCGAAACTCCAGTAATTGAGCCCCAAACTCAATTGAAACAACTATCTACTGGTGAAACTCCAGTCGTTGAGTCTGAAGCGTTGCCATCAGCAACCACTCAACAAAAAGGAAGTGAAGCTACTGATAAAGGTTCTAAAGTTGCTCAACTTGATGAATCTTAGGATGATGACGACTTGTCAGAAAATGAGGATGAACAATCCAAGCGAGACCCAAAAGTCGTTCAGATTCCTCCTCCTGATTACATCAATGATTTAGACGATGGTCTAAGAGCAGAATTGCTGACGCGTGATGATCAGTTTGCTTCCGAAATTAAGGTTCATTCCTTAACACCTCATTTAGTGTCGTTCCCAAGAGTTGAGGAGTTTACTCCCAGAATTCTAGCACTAAAGCAAGTCCATGATGCCTGCAAAGCTGAAGATGAGGCATTGCTTGCTGAGAGCCCACTTGACATTGGAAAGATATTGGCTACAGTGCTGAGACGCACTACAACTTTGACAATAGCTCAGAGAGACATCAGTCTTTATCACAAGAGCTATGAAGAAGATGTAAGTCAGGCGCTCAAGCTTGCAAAGAATGCTCTTGTCAAGGCTCAGAATATTATGGATGAGAAGGCCGCAACAGAGAAAAGACATGAAGAGAACATGATGAATATTCAAAAAGAGTTGGCAACAATGAACTCTGACCAACAAGAAATCATCATGAAATATAACAGTCTCAACACTCTTGCTGAAAATTGCAATGAGTTTTATTCTCTGCACATCACTCCGATGTTGCAATCCATGTCTAAGGGGGAAAAGAAGAACACTAGAAAAAGAAATCAAACCCCTCCTACTCCTGCGGCTGATGTGCCACTTCCATTAGAACCTCTTGCTGAAAGAGAGAAAAGTTCTAAAAGACAAGCAGAATCTGAGTTAAATTCAGCAAGTACCAAAACGAGAAAAACCGCTGCTGAAACTCAAGATTTCTGTCACACTGAAAGTCACACAATCTGAATGAAGATGATGAAGAAGATGATGACAATCAAACTATAGCTCAAGCCATAAGAGCTAGACCCTTAACAGCCATAACTCCGTCTGGCCACTCAAGGCATTTTTCGTCTGACTCTTCAGCAAGAGATCAAGACAATGCTAAAACAAGAAGAAGAAGGCAAAGACAGGAAGAGAAAAGGCTGGCCAGCATTGCTATTGGCTCCGGCATCGAATATACAAAGACCAGCAATGAGGAAACCACTCAGAATGTAATCAGAAACATTCATGGTTGCTGGATTTTAAAGCTGGAAGACTTGCTGGTAAATGAGTTCTTTCCTACAGCCATTTTGAATCAAATGTTCAAATGGATTGAACTCAAGGTCCAAAGAAATCAAAGGGAAGAATCCCTTCCAAGAAATGTTGCTGGGAAATGGTTGAATCTAGAGGTCTATGTAAGAAGAGTTGCCATTGGTAAGACATACAAGCAAGAACCAAATCTGATCAAACCACCTGGCATTGCTTACTACGCTGACCCGGTAACAAAGAAACCTAAGAAGAAACTTGGATTGATTCCTTATGAGTACTTCTATCTCACTGCTAAGGATCAAGAAGAAGATCTTCTCTGGTTAAGAAAGATTCATCCGAAAAGCATTTCAGATACACAGCTTCTCCATGCCAGCAATTGGGGCATGCATTTGTGGGTAATTAATTACATGGAAATGAATGCTGAAAAGCATCATCATACTGCCTGCAAAAATGCAAGAATTCTTCAACTACAAGTCCGTAGGCTTCTGGAAAACTACGAGAAGGATTGTGTTTAATTCACTGCACTTGCTGAGAAGAGTGTAAGAGAGATTTTGTTTGCTGATTCCTTGTTATCTATGCTTTCTTGTAAACTTCTGAATGATAACTATCAGCAATGAATTCTTTTGACTCTTATTGGTTTTTGATTATGCAACTTACTTATGCTTACTGTTTATTTATTCAAGTATGCTTGCATTAATCAACTGATTTATTCAACATCAGAAACCTCTAAAAGGGTAACCATTAATTTAGCCATGGATTGCTAACATCAAAAAGGGGGAAATTTGTTAGGAAACTTGTAATTTTGATGAGCAATTAACAATGCTAAATTAAGAACAGTCCAGTAACTAGTACTCTTAAGGTCCATAGGAATTTAGAATTTTAAGGACATTGTAAAAGAGGAACGTTTGCTGATGACTTAGTTAGGTGCTAGATAAGTTATTTCTTTTGCGTATGATGTATTTTATTTTCTGAAAAGAAAATATCTTATTGATGCTTAGCTTTAATGTATCTTATTTTCTGAAAAGAAAATAACCTATTGAAGCATTTGCTGAAGATATATTTTGTTTATTACAAACAAATTATTGAAGCAAATAAGAAACCGGTCAGAATCTTGAAGACTTTTGAAGATCTGAAGAATTGAAGAATTGAAGACTTGAAGACTTGAAGATTGCTGAAGACTGGTAAGGCACGTGTTGCTCAGAAAGTGGAATTTTCAGCAACAGCATTGCATAAGTGAAAATCTGAAAGACAGAGTAGGTTGTGCTTGCTGAAACTGAGACTGACCACTTGCTGATGAACATATGTGACCTCTTGCTGAATGTACGAGAATTTGTGCTCCAATGTTACTGTTTGAATTCTATTCAAATGTGCATTTAATGCAAAGCATGCACGCGAAGGACATGAAGACTAGAAGACAAACAAAGTCGCTGCTGAAAGTACAAAAGCAAGATAGTGACATGTTAAGGAACAAAAGCCTTAGGATTTGAAATTCAAACGGCTCCTTACTTGCACTATAAATAGAGGTCATCCGGCAAAGAGTTGAAGTGTGTCAACAACGTGATCAAACTCTCACTTGTGCTTAAAAACTCACAAACCTTCAAACACTCTTACTGCCATTGATCCGTTCCAAGACTTAAAGCTTGAAAAAGCTACTTGTGAAGAAGTAGAACAAACTCGGCTAAGAAATTAGTTAAGTGTTTTTTCTTTCGAACAAGAACAAGTCTTGACACCAGAAACAATCAAACTTGTTTACTGCAAAGTATTCCAAGTTGTGTTTCTTAGATTACTTGTTGTAACTGAATAAGTTATAATTAAGTTATCTCACCCCAAAACTCTCTAACTCAAAATACACCCTTTCAGGCGTGATATTCAGGGGGAACTTAATCGAGCATAGTTTTGCTGATTAAAAGTACCAAGTTTGGTGGAGAACAAGGTTGAGTTCTCTAGTTTAGGTTGGAGACAAAGCAAGTGTGCTTTGGTTTCTGTTGAATCGCTTTAGATATGAGATTGTAAGGAACCTCAATCATATCTTAGTGGATTCAGTCCTAGAAAGGACAAAGTGGATTAGTTGAGAGATTACGCCACTCTCAGATACCACTATAAAAGCATTTGTGTGATTTACTTACTCCATATTAGCTTTCAGCAAATTATATCTGTTTGTACACAGTCACTCACTTCACTTGCTGAAACCCTTTACTTGCTGAAAGAGCACTTATTGTTTCAAAGACTTCCGCTCTCTAATGTTAAGTATCAGCAAACTAAGCTACTGTAAAGTAACTTACGCTTGCTGAGAAAGTTAAGTATCAGCAAACTCATTACTGAAAAGTAATAAGTACTTGCTGAGAACGTTTTAAACGAACTAAAGTTTGAAAAGACTATTCACCCCTCTAGTCTTTTCTTGTTGTTTAAAGGGACCAACAAACACACAAATTCCATCAACGGATATGTATATTTGCTATGTGTAGTCGTGTTTCTGCCAAGTGATTCCTGTCTACTGTGCTAAACAACAAAGATGGATTGTATTTGAGGAGGTTTTCTAATACAGGAGGATTGGTCCTGGGGAAAATTTCTTAATATATGAGTGCAAACTGAGAAATTCCTGATTGACAAAGCAATCTGCTATCGTGTCACTTGCTACAGAAAAATGGTGGAAACAGGAAAGACGGCTACCCCTGCAAAGAAGACAACATTGACTCCCAAGGCGATTATAAACCAGATATACGGTAACAAGGCCTGCTATAAGGTAGAGGAAGTGCAAGGTTCTGCTGAAAATGTGTGTCCTGGGCTAGCTGTCCCACAGAAAGGTCCCTGCCTATTCTGGTGTACCTTGCAACTTCCAGAAACTGTAGTTGTGTCTGAAGCCTTTAAAAAGAAAAAGGATGCTGAACAATCTGCTGCAGAGAAGGCTATAGAAAAGGTCTATTTTCATTATATCCTCCTGGAAATGAAAATGTGGTTTTCGTTCCTTCAATTTCATGTTGAGAATTTATTAATATCTGAAGCACATGTCTAATCTGATTTAAATTCTGATAGTAGTTCTGAATTATCAGATTTTTGTACCTATGTCTTATTGTTTTACTCAAATTCGGACTTGTCGAGTAAGTAGTAAGTAGCTCATTTGAACTTAAATAATCTCAATTATATGTCCCACTCCCACAGCTTGGTATCAGTCATAAAGAATGCAATCCTACTGTGGAGGAAGCTTGGGATGATTTGGAAGGCCGTCTGACATATCTATTTTGAAATGAGGTATGCATTGCTGTGGAGCATTTATCTGTAATACTCCTGTTAGCATGGCGGTAGCTTGTCATTTTGGTTAAGTTGCATCTTCTCCCCATTATAGCTCTAAGATTCTATGTCCATATTCTTAGGGGTGGGTTTGTGATATTTATACTGTTTCCAAATATAACAAGCTACCTTAAGTTTCCTATAACTCATGCCCAGTTGCCAACAATAATACAAAGATAAAAGAGTGAAATATATAATGTTCTGTTTATGGTGTACTTAAAGGCTTTGGACTCTTGATTAAGGACCGGTGCATACTAGATCTCTGCAGTTTTCCATTATTTGTTTCCGTTGGTTAAAACATATTTCTTGTGAGTTTATAACATGTCACCATGAACTGATGTTCTCTCCTTTTCTGTCTAATTATGTGTGATGTGAATGAAGTTCCTTTCTTCTGTCCATCCACTGAGTGGGCATTTCAGAGCTGCATTAAGACGACAAAGCCACCTCAATGGTTGTGTTCCGGTTTCAGTTCTTGTACTCTATGATGCAAAGATCAGTAACATATGCAAGCACATAGATCCTACGGCCGACTCGAATTCGTTGTTGGTCATGTCATTACTCCAGAGGCCAGGAAATAAACTGATCCATTCGGTTTTGTCTCCAGATGAGCAACTTTCCCTACAGAGGCAAAACCAGTACCCCGCTGAGGTTATCGCATCTTCTTTGAGCCTTGAAATGGATGCGAATGAAAGCATTTCAGTTAAAGTAATACGCATACCAGTTTCCCTAGATAAGGCTGTTGAGCAACTGACACTTCACATTGCTGCAACTGGGTATTACCTTGATGTCATTGCTCAGGAACTAGGCCTGACTGAGGCTTCAGAAGTTCTGATTTCCAGGTAATACTGATATCAAGTGCTCATTAATCACATAGCATGGTGTAGGGATTTTCCTGTCTTTGCATATAAAAGCTGATCATTACGAAGAATGACAGTCAAAGCTTCGTCTGAGATTAGATTTTCTCTGTATGTAGTGCTTTTCCTGTCTTTACTTATAGAAGCTTATCATTATGTAGAACAATAGGCAAAGCTTCGTCTGAGATGAGAATATATTACCCGTCTCCCAAGCCACATTCATTGGATCCGTTGTCAGAGCCAGGCAGCCACCTTGAAGGATCATTAAATGCTAGGGCAACTTACTTCTGTGGTCAAGAAGTGCATGGTGATGCAATTCTGGCTTCTGTTGGATATGCATCGAAGTCTACTGATCTTTTTAAAGAGGATGTTTGCTTGCGCACATATTACAGGTATAATTTGGCCAGTTATACACTCAAGTATTTCTCATTTGATCTTAGATTTCCTGGGATCTGTTTGATCTCTTCAAAAGTTTCACGTGGTTAATTGCATTTTCTTTTATCTTTTGGCCTAGGATACTCATTAACATGATGCCTGGTGGTGCATATATTATATCCAGAGATGCAATACTTGCTGCTAAGTTGCCATTAATCTTTACAACGAAAAGCAATTGGAGGGGTTCCCTCCCAAGAGACTTACTTGGTGCATTCTGCCGTTCTCACCATTTGTCTGAGCCTATATTCTCTACTGAGAGTAGCTTACTAAATGCATCAGCAGATTTAAATGGGTCACGTAAAAAGTTGAAAGTTATGGAATCTAGCGAAGAAACAAAAAAGGAAGTTGCTAGCAAAGATCCAGGGGGGAATGATGAAGCATTTAAGTGTGAAATAAATATATTTTCCAAAAGTGGGGAATTGATCTTGCACTGTTCTCCGCAAGAGTCATATAAAAAGCAGATAGATGCAATCCAGAATGCTGCTTTGAGAGTTCTATCTTGGCTGAAAATGTATTTTGAAGAACCAGGCTTGTCTGTGGAGGAAATGAATGCATCTGCAAAGAAATTTGGCATTCAGTTCACTCCGTGTTATTTCCTTAAGAAGTTTGCGTTAGGTCTCTCTGTGCATAAATCTGGGAGCACAAGCAATCTAGGCTTGAGAGCGAATGAACAAGAACACGGTCATTGCGGTTCTGGGGTTCAACATTCTGGAGTTACCCTATCAAATGGTTCTTTGGCATGCATAAATTACAGTGTGGCATTGGTTACAGAAGATGGAATCATGAAAGAACATCTCGAAAGCTGTGAGGAGTTTGAATTTGAGATAGGTAACGAAGCTATTTTGCCACACCTTGAAGCAGCTGTAACGCAATTGGCTATTGGTGAATCTGCACATGTTCGAATGGAATTGCCGCCTCCTGAATTTATTTTGGCAGCAGCTAGTAATTCTACACCGGTCCTATCATTCCTGTCTTCAAGTATGTTAAATCAGCCTATTCTGATCTGACTTTTTTTTCTCTTTCTTTTCGCAACATTGGTACAAATACTCTTTTATGCGCTATTCTTTTCTTCCACCATTACCAGTTTAGTGTAAACTACATTGTTTCGGATAGTCACAACTCACAATCATTCCTTAAGTTTCACGTAATACACTCACGAACAGACTTACACATTTGCACGTGTGCATCTTTATTACTAACTCTCATCATTGAAACTTTGAAACATGCACATGCTCCTGAAGTTTCTATTTTCATCACATATGCAAATTCTAGTCAATTCCCAGAAATCAAAGGTGGGTGTCAATGTTATTGAAATCTTGATTTTTCTTCACTAATTGAGTTTTATCTTTCTTTTCTTCTCTTTTTGTGGCAGGAGGCTGCAAAGTATAATTTAAGCCTATTGCGGGTTACTGCTCCGCTAGAAGAGTGAATAGAGCAAGCATTTTTCAGTCCTCCTCTGTCAAAGCAGCGTGTTGACTTTGCCTTACAACAGATAAAAGAATCTTCAGCAGCAACTCTGGTACGGGATGACATTCTCCATAATGGGTTTTAGTGCTGTTTTGTGCTTAGAACTCAGGTTTTATTCCAATGGCAGGTTGATTTTGGTTGTGGTTCTGGAAGCTTATTGGATGGCTTACTATCATGTCCTATTCTGCAGAAAGTTGTTGGTGTTGATATTTCACCAAAGGGTCTTGCAAGGGCAGCTAAGGTTAGCAACATACTTAGATTACAATTTGTTCAAAACAAATTCAACGTATGTTATTGTATGTTTATCATAATGTTGAAATTTCTCTGATCAATGTGCTTATTTAAAGTGAACCATAAGCTAATAATTTTTTTTGCTCTGTGAGAACTATCACTGCCTGAAATTATCCTCCTAAAATTGCTAAATGGGTCTTTTATTGAATGAATGTCTCTCGTTTTTCATTCTTTGTTTAGCCTAGGTTACTATTACACACGTTTTCTAGAAACATATTTTTCTAGAAACATCAAACTTGATAATTTAAACTTATTCTTGTTATACATAGGGAACTTTTCTATGTGCTTATATTCTTTTTTTTAACCAGTGAAATTTTGAATTTTCTACTGTTGCAGTTGCTCCACACAAAATTAAACAGATTATTGGATACCAATGAACCCAGCAGTGGAATCAAATCTGTTGTACTATACGATGGCTCAATCACACAGTTTGATTCTCGATTGCACGGATTTGATATTGCAACTTGCTTGGAGGTATATTTTTATCCTAATTAAATGCTGGTTACTGGCTAAATACTAGATTAGATATGCTAGATTTGTTTGGTTGCACAATTGATATTACAAGAAAGTTGAAACATTTCCATTTTCAATTTGTGTTTCTGTTAAGGTAATTGAGCACATGGAAGAATGGAAGAAGAGGATGCATGGTTATTTGGCAACGTGGTACTCAGCTCTTTCTGTCCCAAGATTCTTATTGTATCAACTCCCAATTATGAGTATAACACAATTATCCAGAGATCCAATTCCCAAAGCCAAGAAGGTGATCCTAATCAAAAGAATATGCCGGAAAGCATTAATTTTCGAAACCATGACAACAAATTTGAATGGACCAGGGCACAGTTCAACCAATGGGCATCAGAACTTGCCGAGAGACACAACTTCAATGTAGAATTTAGTGGTGTTGGTGGAGCGGCAATGTTGAGCCTGGTTTCGCTTCCCAAATTGCCATATTTAGAAGAGATGACGATGGTACTTCAAGAAGCATTGAAGTAGCTCACCCATACACAACGATATGGGAATGGAGTAAGGAAAGTACCCGCAAATGAACTCATTCATTAACGTTGCTTATTGATACGTGAACAAAACTAATTTAATTTATTGTTATTAGTACTTGATACATCTACATTATTATTAATATGATCTACTTTCTATTTGAAACCAAAGTTAGTTACTTAATATGCATTGCAGGAAATTAGCATATACAGTGAAACACTTGAAAGATTGTAGTTATATAAAACCGAAATCAGCCACAAAAGAACGTAAACTTTTAAACTTGTTCGAAAAGGCAATCTGAGGTAGGTTAATAGTACATTATTAATTAAAATGCTCGAGGAGCTAACAACCAAGAGAGTACTGATTTGTATCTGACAATATGGGAAGGCAGAGTAGTTGTGATACACTGATCTTCCATGGAGTACACATAAAGGTTCCTTCCAAACTTGTTCACATAGTAAACACAGTTCCCTTCTAAACCAAATGCTGAAGCTGGAGATGCAAAACAGTTAGCGCCGTCAAGGAAAATAGCTCTATCTCCCAAACTTTCAACCGGTGTCCATTTCTTGCAGTCGAGATCCGCTCTATAGATCTTAAGTTCTGCAAGCTCATGATCACACCCGGTTTTGTAAATAAATAGTAGTTCTCCATTGGATTCGACCAAATAGTGCCTCGTGTGAGCAAAATAACATGGAAGCAATGCGTTAATTTCATCGCCTCTAATCAACGTCTCGAAATTAAGATCAGGATCATCGAAATCAGCTACCATCAAATGGTGATCCCTCGTCATAACAAACAATCTCCCCTTTAAGTTTATGGCTGCCATAAAAGAAAGTCCATCATCGAAATCAATAAGAAGCTCATGTTCCACAAACTGAGTATCGCCGATATAGCATGATTTAAATTTAGTGCTGTTTCTGTTGAAGAACAGGACACGACAGGTGGAGTCCAGAGGCGAGGAGGATAGAACACAACGACGGTAAGCAGCTACGTTTGTTGCAGGGAGCAATACTTTCTCCATGGTTGATATGTTCAGCAGTAAGCATTCATAGGTGTCGTATCCGCTAAGACCAACCATCCCTGGTGGTTACAGCAAGCAATGTACTTGTTCTTCAGTTCGGGGATGTACCGGACATAAAAGCGATCCTCGGTTATGCTATAGAATGTTTGACGTCTCCAGTTTTCGCCATCACGGATTACCAGCCAAGGATATGGTTGGTGCAATGCCGTTTGCTCCTTGGTCTTGGCTTCCTCCTCTGATATTATTTCTTCTTCCATTCTCAAGAAACACAATGTCAGTTGTAAAACTGAAACATACAACGACAACTTCAAGAAATTGTATGTGAAAGAATACTATTATAGTTTTATATATAGTGTTTGCAAAACGAAGTAGTAATTAATTAAGGATCTAATTCTAAAATTAGCTCTTTCCTTTTCCTTGTACAAGTATAAATCTAAATTCAAATCGAAACTCCTTTTTTTTCTTTTTTTTTTACTCTCCTCCATCTCATTATATATGTATAACTTCCTTGCTTTACCTACCTCTTTTTACCGGCCATTGTAAGTTCGATTTTTTAGTTGCAGAAGCTAAACATCCTGAGGTAAGTTCCAATCCTTGTCTCTTTCAAACGTTACGATACGTAATTAGAAATATTGATGAGAATATAAATTCGTATGAAGAAATCTGAACAGAATTTATAGTACTTGGACTATTTTGTTAGATGAAATCAACATATTGAAATCAAGAAAGAAGAAGAATAAAAAGTTGTACTTCCTGCTTCACTTATTGTACCAAAGATTGGGAATTAGGGCTACGATATAGTTAGCTTGTACTTTACACTACAAGAAAACAAGGTATCTGCGACAAGGAGATTCTAACAAAATTTTGGTAGGTCGCTGCTAGCAACAAATTACCTACGAAATGCTAATAAATACTTTACCTGGATATTAGTTAAGTTGTTAGCCACAAAATAACAACAACATTGCCAACGAAAGAAGTTTACATTGCGAAACATGGCATCAGTGACAATGATATTCCAACAAAAAATTTATTTATCGCTGGTTGTGACAAATTACCTACTAAATACCAACATACATTTTCCATGTAAATTTTTTATATCATTAGCAACATCACACCAACAAATTTCCCACAAATAACAAATAACTTTTTTGTAACTATTCCGTTGTAATTTTGTCAGAATGATTTCCAACAATTTTCTTATTTCGTTGTTATGATGTCGGTACTACA
The DNA here is from genome assembly GCA_028274465.1 of Plantago ovata. Lineage (NCBI taxonomy): Eukaryota > Viridiplantae > Streptophyta > Magnoliopsida > Lamiales > Plantaginaceae > Plantago > Plantago ovata. The sequence continues at coordinate 102,654,314 of CM051456.1, read as the reverse complement.
CATTTAGTTTTGAACTATAAAAAAGTAGAAAAACATTCACCTGCCAACAATTTCTCATTGCCTATTCTGTTTTCACTTAATTCTTGTGAACTTGCATATGCTTTTTAGTCTGGTCCAAGAGTATTGAGTTAATTTTTTGATACAATGGATCTGAATATACACCAAAGAATTAGCTAGTTATTATGCCCCAGCAAATCGCCTACTTTATTTAGCAGAGTTATAGCAGAGTTCACACAAGTAAACATGCAGAAAGCTGAAATCAGATTACTACAATTACAAGGGCAGGGACAAGTTTATCTAACCTTGAACCGTTCAGTTTTTGAACTGGAAAATTCCTGGTAATTGAGCTTGACTGGTTGACGATTTTGGAGAGTTCAGCTGGAGAATTCCGGTAAAGCCTCTCCCGCTGAAACCACCTTCTTCGCGCAAAATCTGCTCTTGGGTACTGTTGGTCTTCCTTTTTTGTGTATTAACCTGTTTTAGGACTGCCGATGATGGTTATGATTTTTAATTATAATATATAGCCAGGCCTAATAATCTAATATATATAATATAAGTAGGTTCCCAGAGTTCTATTACTACTACTACTAGATTTCGAATATCTTAAGTAAGTTGGGTTACTTTTAGTTTATTTCCTCCCAATTCCCAATCTACTTTAATTTATTAAACATACATGGAATTAGGGGTGGGCATGGATCGGATTGGATCAAACCCGATCCGAAATTCGGATTGATCCGAAACTTCCCATTTTGGTCAATTCGAAATCCGATCCGAAAGTTCAGATCGGTTTCAGATTAGTCCGAAATAAGCTCGGATTGGATCGGATTAATCCGAAATAATCCGAACTTTTTTTCACTGAACAGAAAATGGAAAAATAAGAACACAATTAACTGAGGAAACACACCATTTCACAGTAAACCTAATTCTAACGCTCAAGTCTCCAGATCTATTTTGTTTGCTTCTTGCACAACGCTTAGAGAATATCAATCGGACCCTTACCAATTAATCTTTCATTCAATTTCTTCCACTGGATCTTTAACCACAACCTTATCGCATCACCAACATGTCCCGTTGCACCATTTTTCGCGATCTGCGTGTGGGGAGAAAACGGGTGGTTTCACGGCGGAACGAATGAATTTTGTGAAGATCAGAGGTGTTGTGAACTGTGATGCATACAAGATCGACTGATGTTGTAATAATTGATGAATCCAATAAAGGAGAGATTGATTTTTTGTTAAGATTAAAAATAGGAAGGAGAGGAGTAGAAGACTGAAGAGATGGGTGAAGTGATGGGGTAGGCGGATGAAATGAGGGCCAGGTAGGTTTCTAGTTTCTTATTTTGTTTTATAGTAGGTCAATTAAATTTACCGGATCGGATTAATCCGAAAATCCGCAGATTTTAATCCGATCCGATCCGATCCGAAAATTCAGATTACTAAAATACTGATCCGCAATCCGATCCAAAAATTCGGATCGGATCGGTTTGGGCTCGGATCGTCGGATTTTCGGATTGGATTTCCGATTTCGGATTTTATGTCCACCCTGGAATCAAGGCCTACAATAAGTCACAGGTTTTACAGCCGTTCGAGTGTTCTCTTTTGTGATGAATTTAGACAGGTTTCATATAAATCTGCCGACTTCCGGATACTGCAATTTTGTCATCTTCTCTATATTGTTGATCACCTTATGTATGATGTTGCTTTAAACGAATAAAAAGAGATTAAAAAAAAAGATCAACATATATATATTGATATAAGGATCAAATTACACCTGGGAAAAGCATAGTTAAACTAGAAGAACCAAACTCATCAACTACTATGTTCTTGGCTAGCAAATGTGCCAAATAATTGCACCCACGCGTAGTAAACTGAAAATTAAAAGAAGGAAAAACTGAATCAATGAGTTTTGTTTATTCAACTATGGCTCCTGCTGTGAATAAAGAACACTGATTAGCAGGCTGCCATCAAGAAATAAATTACTATGCTTATCTGCCGTCAACGAATCCAACTACTTGCGCTTTTGAGACTTCTTATTCTTCGCAGAGGTAGGATGATCATCATCCCTATTTCTTTTGCCAGATGCACGGTTTTCTATTTGAATTTGCATAAACACGATGCCTTCTTGATTTCTCCATATCTATCTCATCATAATCATCGTCATAACTATCATAGGAGGCCTCTGAGTCACTACTTTCATCATCTTCGTAGACAATCCTAGATCCTTGACGTCTCAACTTCTCCAAGAGATCACACACCAAATCTGGCAAAACATCCTTCACATGCTCAACCACCTCCTTTTTGCAATCAGAAGATCAAAAGCTCCTTGGTCTGAACTCCCTTCCCCGTATGTCCACTGTTCACATCCATCACCAATCACTCCAATCCCACGCTGAGCAGGTCCAAATCCGTAAACTTTTTTCTTTGATAACCCTTCTGATGCCTCGATCCATGCTGTGGGGTCAAACTCCGGGTATGAGTCTATGCCAGAATATTTTTTATAAGAGTGTCATATCTCTCATGCAGAATGGTGATAAAGTTAGCACCAAACAAATTTTAAAAATCTACTTCATGCATACACTTGAGAAAGATAGAACTTTAGAGAAGATTAGCATCACTTACCCGCACTCTTTTAGCTTTTGCAGATACATATTCTCCATCAGTCTTGTGAGTTCAATCAAATAACTCAAGTTCAGTCGGAAAACGTTCAAGCTCTTTCTTCTACAAGTATGTAGTAATGTCAGTCAATGAACTAACATGAAAATAAGTCACTTAAATGTAAAAAGCATATACCATTCTATACTTATGTGCCATAATTGAAATAGAACCACCAGTGTATGTTGGTGAAGCCTTATCGTTTCCATTCAAACGGTTCTTTGTTCCAGCCTCAGACTGTTTCTGCCATTTATCCTTCGACCATACTTCCCTAATCAACTGGTTCCATATTTCTCTATTCATCCATTCAGGATTTAGGTCTACCCAATTCCTGACTCGTGCTGAACGTAATATTTTTTTTTGCATGCTTTCTTGCCCGACAAAGAACACATCTATGAAACAAAATTGAATAAAGCCATTCAAATATATAAATGAAAAGCCTAAATCTGTGACATATGTAAATCAACGAACCTGTTTGTGAAGGTCAATGATTGCACAGAGTTGATAACGAATGAGGGTATAAATAGCAAAAATTAGGGCTTCCATCCGTTTACCGTAATAGATGGATTTCATTGGCATACGGAGTCTAGAATTTGGAGGGATAACTAGGTTTGAGATTTGATTTGGCGGGATGAGATAAATTTGGAGGCATTTAGCGGGAATCGAAGGCCTGCGGCTGATGAATTTGTGTGAAGTGTTTTGGGGAAGAAGGGAGATTGCTGAAAGTGAAGTGAAGCCATGTGAAGATGATTAGTTGGACTAGGTGACTATTTTATTATTATTATTCAATATATATATTCACGATCTTATCTCCAAATAATGGGTCCTTGTGATTTGTTTACTAAACTAATTTGGTTGTACATTATTATTATTATTGTTATTATTATTTAAATTTTAGTACTATAAATTTGTATTATCAGTTAAATTTTATTAATTCCTCCATCAAATAATAAGTGAAACAATTTATTTTGTTGATTTTTTCGAAGGTCGGTTTGATCTCAAATTAATTCCAAATGATACCTGAAATATAATTAAAAAAAATAAATTATATTATGAAAATAAAAACATTCTAGTTTCATAATATAATATTTTTAATTATTTTTATTATATGATTTTGGACTAATTTGAGGTCAAACCGACTCTCGTACAAGCTAAGTCCACAAAACAAAGTATTTGATCTCGATCACAGGCTTCACCTGTGACAATGAGATCCGTCTATTATGGTAATAAAATATAAGAAGGATTAAACATAGTTCCCAAAACCATACCACAAAGATAAAAAGGTACGTGTGATACACTCCGACAATGTCATCCACTAGTATAGGGGTAAAAGCTACGACTAGCTGATTGGAGAGCTTTAAAAAGTTGCCTTACGCAAACATTGACACTTGGCACCTAGGTTGCACGGATACAGATACGTACAACAATCCGTATCGGATATGAGAGAGCACATGGGCATGGATACAACTATTTTTTGTTTAATTTTTTTATTCTATTTTACTATTTTGATATGCATTAAAATGTACAATAAAGTAATTTAACTTTAAAACAATTCAACTTATTGAAAATTAAAACAAAAAATATGGATATATATCTGAAAAATCCGTGCTGTTGTTTGATGTCAAGTCTGATACGCGCATCCAAATCTTAACTATTTACTAAATTGCCCGACACGCCAAACCAATGTATCCGATAGGCGCATCCAAGTCTTAATTATTTACAAAATAACCCGACATGCCACGTGGTGAATTGGATACATATCGCACCTTGTATATGTGTATCCGACATATGTCGAATACTACATCATGTAAAAAAATGGTGTATCTTAGACTGGCACCATCTGATTCGAACGATTTATAATTTGAGAGCTTCTATAAGTAGCAAGACCCACAAAGAAGAAGAGGACACTCAGTAAATCAAGCATTCCCCTAACCATACGATAAATCGGTTATACTGCACAACATTCCGCTTTAGTGTATTTTAGGAATATCCCTGTTACATAAAAGCTTGAATTGAAGTTCCCGGTGATAATCAAGAGGGAGAAGCATATAAGGTAGAATATCTAGTTCGACGCCGATTCCACTAAGATCTTCCAGATAGTGCGTCTATGATTGGGGGAGATCCCTGATATTCTTTATTATAAACCATATAATGTGCGTCTACTTTGGCCTACTTATCCGTTCTAGTCATTTTTTTACGTTTGTTTCTGTTTACTTTTTTGTGTTCTGTTTTACCTTTGTTTACTCCTAAACTATAACGGAGATATAATTTATGAAAAGTATATATGAAAATATAGCATCTCTACTTTCATTATATAATTTACTTAATTATTTTTTTAATAAAATTTAAGATTTATTAGAGGTCAAATTGAGCTACGAAAAAGTCAACAAAACAAACGGAAATAATTCATTGGTGGGGATGGAGTATTTTCAACCAGGACACTTTTTAATTATTATTATTATTACTACTACTACTACTACTTTATTTTTATTTAATAAACAAGATTGTTTTATTAGGAAAAAACTAGTAATAAACGCCTAGGCTATTAATTAATGGACTAGTCAATAAATTCTACTGAAGGATGAAGGAAGCGCCTAGTCAATAAGCGGCGCCTAGGCAATTGATCGCCTAGTCGATTAGTAGTTCTACCGAAGTAAACAAGTGCCTAGGCGATTGGGATTATATAGTAGCGCCTAGGCCCAACACCTTCACGCAAATTATTCTTCTATCCTTCGGCCGGCAGCTTGCGTCTGTTCTGAAACTCCGTTGTGTCGAGGTTAGATGTTTTCAAAAATTACATTTCTTCTCTCTGTTTCAGTCATATTTTGCTAAAGTAGTCGTGTTCTAGTATCTGAATTTATCTGACTCCGATTACTTTTATTTAAATTTGGGATGTCCGAGAGAAGCAGCTACTAATAATGAATAGTAGGCAAGGTGTTTGATATATTGCCATAAAGGAAATAATTACCTGGGAACTGAGTTTGAACCATGTTGCTGGTATTCTATATGATTCCTTAATAATATGTAATGGAAGACTCATACGGAATTGTTAATTAATTTAACCAGGCACTGGGAACTGCTGAGATGATTTTCAATGAGGTTGTAGGCAATGCTCAAAAGGTCGATCCAGTCCAGTCCCATTTTACGTGTAGTGTTTTTCTCCCCCTTTATGGAAATTGTTGACAACTAGAGTTAGTGAACAATTCATAAACTCGCATCAACACAACTTTAAATAGGTATATTGTTCAGCTAATTAAGATTTGCACCATGGTTTGGTTTTGAGGACGCACACACTAGCCTGCGGCATGTAATGAATTCTGCTATCAGAAACTCTATTGTGCGCTGTAGTAGTTTTTTTGAAAAGTTGCGATCTACTTTAGTGCTTTTTCCTTAGCTGTGTGTATTTGTTTGCAATTTTGGTTATTTTATGTTTTGATTAATTTAGAACATATGGTTTTAATCTGTTAATGATGATGGTGTTTAATTTCTGTAATTTGGAAATTATTCCCCCTAGTTCTAGTGGTTTGGCTACTGCTCTTCGAAACTTGTGTTCCAGATTTTGACTATTGGTGATGTGGTCTCTTAGTTTTGTAATCTTGTTTCCCTTCTTTCTGGTGCCTTTAAACCTCTGAAATTTCCATCAAGTGATCGTTCTTTTATTCATTGGCAGGGCATAGTAGATGAAGAACTAATATCAATAATGATGTTGGATAAACCGCGAGGTAGATCAAATGATCCTGGTTGGAAGTATGCCTTTTGGCCTGATACTAACGACAAAAATACTGTCCAATGTGATCGGTGTGATAATATTTTCAAGGGTGGAATTTATAGACCGAAGCAGCACCTTGTTGGTGGATGCAAAAATGCAACCGTATGCACAAATGTTACTCCAGAAATTCAAAAGGAGATATCAGATTACACATAAGAGAGTAATGTTAGAGTATTTGGAAACACCGAAATAAGGTTGTTCATGACCAATCTGGGTATGATGCTCAGGAGTTGATCTATTTTGTTCGGCGCTTTATTACTTTATTACACGGTATAGAGAGGCTCAATCAGTTTAAATAAATTTTGAAGCGTCGGTTTACAGGGTTCAGCAGAGAATTGGTGGTGGTTGGAGGCGGTATCGATTTGGTATATTGACAGTCCAGAGGTAGCAGAAGCTATTGCAGAGTGATGTGTTGTGCAGTTGGCAGCTGATTTGGAGCTTCTGAATGTGGACTTTGAAGGCGATTGTTTAAATTTGATCCAACAGTTGCAGCCTGCTAATCAGTGTTCTTTATTCACGGCAGGAGCCATAGTTGAATAAACAAAACTCATTGATTCAGTTTTTCCTTCTTTTAATTTTCAGTTTACTACTGGGTGCAATTATTTGGCACATTTGCTAGCCAAGAACATAGTAGTTGATGAGTTTGGTTCTTCTAGTTTAACTATGCTTTTCCCAGGTGTAATTTGATCCTTATATCAATATGTATATGTTGATCTTTTTTTTTTAATCTCTTTTTATTCGTTTAAAGCAACATCATACATAAGGTGATCAACAATATAGAGAAGATTACAAAATTGCAGTATCCGGAAGTCGGCAGATCTATATGAAACCTGTCTAAATTCATCACAGAACACTCGAACGGCTGTAAAACCTGTGTCTTATTGTACAGGCCTTGATTCCATGTATGTTTAATAAATTAAAGTAGATTGGGAATTGGGAGGAAATAAACTAAAATTACCCCAACTTACTTAAGATATTCGAAATCTAGTAGTAATAGAACTCCTTTTCTGTTCTGACATGGTAATAGACTTCATTATATTGGGAACCTACTTATATTATATATATTAGATTATTAGGCCTGGCTATATATTATAATTAAAAATCATAACCATCATCGGCAGTCCTAAAACAGGTTAATACACAAAAGGAAGACCAACAGTACCCAAGCCGCTGAAAGAGCAGATTTCGCGCGAAGAAGGTGGTTTCAGCGGGAGAGGCTTTACCGGAATTCTCCAGCTGAACTCTCCAAAATCGTCAACCAGTCAAGCTCAATTACCAGGAATCTTCCAGTTCAAAAACTGAACGGTTCAAGGTTAGATAAACTTGTCCCTGCCCTTGTAATTGTAGTAATCTGATTTCAGCTTTCTGCATAGAATAACAGTCTATCTTGCGTTTACTTGTGTGAACTCTGCTATAACTCTGCTAAATAAAGTCGGCGATTTGCTGGGGCATAATAACTAGCTAATTCTTTGGTTTATATTCAGATCGATTGTATCAAAAAATTAACTCAATACTCTTGGACCAGACTAAAAAGCATATGCAAGTTCACAAGAATTAAGTGAAAACAGAATAGGCAATGAGAAATTGTTGGCAGGTGAATGTTTTTCTACTTTTTTATAGTTCAAAACTAAATGTGTAGTACCGACATCATAACAACGAAATAAGAAAATTGTTGGAAATCATTCTGACAAAATGACAACGGAATTTACAAAAAAAGTGGAAAATTTGTTGGTGTGATGTTGCTAATGATATAAAAAATTTACATGGAAAATGAAATGTATGTTTGTATTTAGTAGGTAATTTGTCACAATCAGCGATAAATAAATTTTTTGTTGGAATATCATTGTCACTGATGCCATGTTTCGCAATGTAAACTTCTTTCGTTGGCAATGTTGTTGTTATTTTGTGGCTAACAACTTAACTAATATCCAGGTAAAGTATTTATTAGCATTTCGTAGGTAATTTGTTCTTTTTCGTGAGCTAGCTTCCTTGTTCTCTCTTTTCTCTTTCTTCTAAAATCTGCACTAAAATACTAGACTCATGGATAGCAATAGTTGGTATTGGATCTCATTTCAGAATGCCTTCGATCCTTTTTTCTCTTCTAAATGCTAGCAGCGACCTACCAAAATTTTGTTAGAACTCCTTGTCGCAGATACCTTGGTTTCCTTATTGGGTATCTTCCGTAGGAAGTCTTTCTAAGTAGGAGTTAGACTACACCAGCTTTAGTTATAGATCTCTGCGCGTGCTCTTTTTTCTTTTCTTGTAGTGCGGATTACCAGCCAAGGATATGGTTGGTGCAATTAATGCCGTTTGCTCCTTGGTCTTGGCTTCCTCCTCTGATATTATTTCTTCTTCCATTCTCAAGAAACACAATGTCAGTTGTAAAACTGAAACATACAACGACAACTTCAAGAAATTGTATGTGAAAGAATACTATTATAGTTTTATATATAGTGTTTGCAAAACGAAGTAGTAATTAATTAAGGATCTAATTCTAAAATTAGCTCTTTCCTTTTCCTTGTACAAGTATAAATCTAAATTCAAATCGAACCTCCTTTTTTTTTTTTTTTTTTTTTTTTTTACTCTCCTCCATCTCATTATATATGTATAACTTCCTTGCTTTACCTACCCTCTTTTTACCGGCCATTGTAAGTTCGATTTTTTAGTTGCAGAAGCTAAACATCCTGAGGTAAGTTCCAATCCTTGTCTCTTTCAAACGTACGATACGTAATTAGAAATATTGCTGAGAATATAAATTCGTATGAAGAAATCTGAACATAATTTATAGTACTGGGACTATTTTGTTAGATGAAATCAACATATTGAAATCAAGAAAGAAGAAGAATAAAAAGTTGTACTTCCTGCTTCACTTATTGTACCAAAGATTGGGAATTAGGGCTACGATATAGTTAGCTTGTACTTTATGCATCATGATGTGTACCTTCTGGCGGTTAAGTTAGTTAGTTAGCTTGCTGGTGGTACGTACAACTTGTTCTGCTTTTGCCTTTTTTTATTTCGATTGATTTCAGCTAATTAGTATTTAAATTGTTTCGCTAGCTCTGTAATTAGAGCCATGGAGAGAAAAGGAGAGAGGATTGAAGAAGAAGATGAGAAATCATGGGCGGATCTGCCAAACGAGATTCTTTGCGAGGTATTTTCACGACTATTTGGTGGTGATCGTGGTGTGTTTCGATGTGTTTGTAGGTCATGGAAACCAGTTATAATACCTCCTGTTGCTGCATCATTGAAGACCAAAAGCAGTATTAGTACAACTTCTATATCAACATACTTGATGTTCCGAAATTGCAGCAAGATTGTTAATCCAATTTATGACGACTACGAATATCAGAATCATGCAAGCCTTTTTAGACCACCATCTGGTGCAATACTACACGCGGCAAAGAATGGATGGTTGCTCATGTGTAAAGTATTGTCCGGAACGTTTTTCTTCAATCCCTTAACGGGTGCAAAAGTAGACCTTCCTGAGCTTCCAGACGAGTGTTGTCCTCCTTCTTCAGTGTATATTTCTGCACCACCAACATCTGATAATTGGACAGTTATTGCTGGTATATCCGGTTATCGTTCTGTTGCTATATGCACCATCAGAAGGGGCGAAGAGGTGTGGAGTCTTAGCAAATTCTTTTTTAGAAATGATCATGATCGTTCATTCAGCATCACTAGTGGCAGTACTGGTGTTATTTGCAAGGGCATGTACTACTTTTTTGGACGTGACGCGAGACTTTTAATCCATGATCCCAAGAAAAAGACATTTCACTTTCACGAAGCGAGTGAATCTATACCTGAACAACTTAGAGCAAAAGATGCACGTCGTTACTTGGTAGAAAGTGATGGAAAAGTGTTGGCAGTTTTTGTGAGCTGTGACGGAGGACTTGTACGAGTTTTTCGCTGGGATGGTTGCAAGAGGACCTGGGTAGCGCTGGAAAGCTTGGGGGACAAAATGTTGTTTGTCAGCCGGTCATCGTCTACATGTGAGAGAGCTACGGTGGTGAACGGAACGGGTAACAAAATTTATTTTCCGAGGCGTGTGGATGGCTACTGTTGCTTCTATTCGCTCTCTACCAAGAGGTATCACACATTTGTATCTACCAATTCCTACAAAAGCTTCAATGGATCCAAATACCACCCTGATCCTGCTTGGATCAAGTTTTAATTTTTTCAATCTTTTTTTCCCGCCATTTTTTAACCACCTTGTAAAACATTGAGTGACCTTCTAAACTTGTTCCTTCTAGTGTAAAACATTAAGCAAGTACTGAAAATCAATTTGTATTATTACTCTATTAATTCCCCTATGTATTCCAATCTCATTAACAAAGCATATAGTTCAGCTTCATTATGATTCATTGTTTCAAAAGAAGCCGGAGCAGCCATCACAAAATTCCCTTGATGGTTTCGTATTATACATCCTGCTCCAGATTTCCGAATGTGTTGATAATACAAACCATCGATATTAATACTATAGAATCCTTCAAGTGGTGGCATCCATTTACAAGTGATTAGTGTATGATGATGATGTTTGTGTGTGTTGTGAAGGTGAAGGTTTAATTCCCTGTTAAGCTGTCCTAATTGGAAATTAAATCTAAATCTACTTAGATTTTGTCCTTTAAAAACCTTAGCAGATCTATGTTCAGCAGTAAGCATTCACAGGTGTCGTTATCCGCTAAGACCAACCACCCCTGGTGGTTACAGCAAGCAATGTACTTGTTCTTCAGTTCGGGGATGTACCGGACATAAAAGCGATCCTCGGTTATGCTATAGAATGTTTGACGTCTCCAGTTTTCGCCATCACGGATTACGAGCCAAGGATATGGTTTGGCAATGTCGTGTGCTCCTTGGTTTTGGCTTCCTCTTCTGATATTATTTCTTCTTCCATTCTCAAGAAACACAATGTCAGTTGTAAAACATACAACAAGGACAAGTTCAAGAAATTGTATGCGAAGGAATATACTTTGATATATATAGTGTATGCAAATACGAAGTAATTAATTAAGGATCTAATTCCAAACTTAGCTCTTACCTTTTCCTTGTACAAGTATAAATCTAAATTCAAATCCAACCTTTTTTATTTTTTTTTATCTCTTTTTTACTCTCTTCCATTTCCTTATTATATACCACTCGTACTATATAAAACACTTCCAGGCTGTTTGGGTTTGAACTCGCCTTTGGTATTTTGTTAAATTTAACAAAAGCCGGAATAGTGACTCAAACTAAGGTTTTGTTAGTTTAGTTTTTTATGTTGTTGTTGGGTTTGAATTAAGGGGTTTGAGTGGTAGGGTAGTAGAATTTTTATAGGTATAATGATGAGTGTTGTAAGAGAATGTTTTTTGATTTGTTTAATGATGTATTGGCATGTATTGGGATTGGTGAGATATTGTGTGGGGTTGTTTAAATAGTGGGAGGATTATTTATTGTTGAGTTGAATTGGTTTTTTATAAATAAAAAAATCTGAATTATTAAATCTAAAAAAAGAAAAACGTTTTTTTTTTTTTTTTGAAAATTAAATGGAGGAAAAAAAAACGGAAAAAAAAAATCATAATTATGCGATTTGGGCAATATTTTTTGGAAGTAAATAATTATAAGTAATTTATTGTTGAGTTGAATTGGTTTATTATAAATTAAAAAATTTGAAATATTAAATTTAAGAAAAAAGAAAAACGTTTTTTTCATTTTTCGAAAAATAAATGGAGGAAAAAAGACTGAAAAAAAAATTAACAACTTGATAATTATGCGATTTGGGCAACATTTTTGGAAGGAAATAATTATAAGTAAAAGTGAAAAATTTAAAGGATTTACTAAAACAAAGTAGTACTTAAATTTAATACAGTAACATTTTAATGTGACTGAACTACGTCACTGAAAGCACAAATCAAAGTTTTGAATTACATATGAGGCGTTGATGCACCGGAAACTTATTTATAGCAAAACCTTAAAGATAAAAATAGAACAATAACGAGAATAAATGGACGACATATCGACCACAGAGTAGAATGACATCAACAGAAGGTGACGGCATACGTTGAAGTAAATAATAGCGTAACATAAACCTGAAAAAGTGCAACACATCTCCACGGCATCATATTGTGTAAAACGCCTGCTCCGACTGCAGGTTGGCCTAGTGGTTCCATGGCCAATTCGCCCCTGTCTCGAAGCGGTCCTCCTCCTCCTCGCTGTCCGAGCTGTCATTAGGCGACAGTGTGAAAGATGGATCGATCAATTGGCTCTCTGGATCTGGTTGGAAAAAATCCCCAAGACGAGGGCCAGCGCGGTAGATGCGATCGAATTGCGTGGCAAAGAAAGTACTATTGAGCATTTGCTCATCCTGCTCTATGGCAGACAAATATTGCCTTGCCACCGGCCACATCTGCGTATAGTATGTAAAAAATATAGAAGAGTTAGTGTTTAGTCAAGTACATAATTCTACTCATACATGAACGGATATCTGGTGTTTATACCGTACGAATCCCTGGAAATAGAACACGGGGAATGTACAACGTAGTCGGGTTCCTGTGCATCTCAACCCCTGGCAGCCTTGTTACCCAGGCCCACGCATTGTACCGCAAGACCCATCTACTGAAAGACTCAAGGACGGTGTCCTTCGAGAAGCATGACATAGGAAATGAGTCATGCATCTCATTGGTCCAGTACATTAGAAGCCTCCGCTCAACAAGCGCTCGAGTAAATGGCTCTTCAGCATGCCTAGCCTCGGCTGCAAGGAGAAGAACACGATTGTGATGCTCCGCCTCAAACTGAACGACAACTTCATTGTGACGGCAATTGTCCCTGCATATATATGTCGGCATCCTGCTTTACATTTTATAGAAAAACAAAAAGGTTCAATACAAGAATTGGGTAAAGCTGTTAAAGTTCAATTCATTATACACATAATCGTCATTTAATAGTAATGAGCGTAGACCAAAATGTCACAAAAGAAACGATAATCATACTATGCATCTAGTATACCACAACGAACAAAGGTCGAGTGTGTTATATGAATCAGACGAATGGCTTGAGTAACTAGCTTCTGGGTCGTATCCCCATTCCTCAGGGACAAAGGTGGGATCTATACGATCAACCTCCGACAAAGGCTGTAAGAAGTCACCAATGCGAAAGTTAGGCTGACTTGATGCAATTCGAAGATGGTCAAATTCGGTGTTCTCGAATGCTTCCTTTAGATGGTTGTAACGTTTCTCGAACTTGTGCAAGTATTGCGCAGAAAATGGAAACATCTGCATAGCATTAATGGTGCTTAAGTTATTAGTAAAAGTAGTAAACTATTTGGATCCGGGTGTGCTAATTATTTATTCCAAAAATTGTTTGGTTTCCACTATGTCTACATATTAGGAGGTACCTCGTATATTCCTAGGTGCAACACCGTGGGCACATAAGTGGAACGATCTCTTTCGTATATCTCAACTCCAGGTAGTATACTCATGTAAGACCATGACGTGAACCGCATCACGAGAATGTTGAATTTGCTTAGGACAAAGTTCTTGCTGAAGCACTAGCCTGGGTAATGATCGTGTAATTGTTTAGTCCATAAGCCGAGTAGGCTAAGCTCAATTTTAGCTCTCATAATGGGGCCGTTGTAAGATGGATTTATGTAACTGAGAAGCGTTAAATCGTGGTTGGAAGACCACGTCACATCGGGGGGAAAAACGCAACGAGATCCACAACAAAATGTCTTATTAGGAATGTCCATAACTTCAACTCTGCAGATGTTGACACATTTTAATACAAGTACATAAGCTGGAGGAATTACAAAATACATGGAGATACTTAGGTGATTTGACCACATTGTCAAAGACAGACACATATTCCAAACAGTTGAGGAACATGACATTTATTTAAATTGTAGAATAGATAAACTTCGTTTTCCATGGCACAAACGCATTCCATTGAGGCTTACTCATCTTCCCCAAACATTGCGACCAAGGTTTTCCAACCGGTTATTTCAACATCAAGCATGGCAGCATCGTCCCCCCCTATCTGTTGTAAATTAAAAGTTATTCAAGCATGACGTCTAGAAGTTGTTTAAGTTTGTTTTTCAATATTTTATGTTAGGGTTGTGAGAAACTTACCGCGCGGATTTGGATCTCATAGAAACGAGGGCCTTCAAGTCGGCCAGTTGCTGGATTCAGGTGGTACTGTGGGTAATTGGCGAGCACACGTCTTATGCCCCAGTAAACAGTCTCAATCGTACTAAGCTTAATCTTGCACTTCATAAGAGTTACCCCTAAGGCCCTTCCCATGTGCATATAGTACGAGTGATTTAGGGATTGAACGATGCCTCTCCATGTAGGGGCATCAAATTCTTCCCCGTCTAGGAGCCCCAGGGTGGCGTGGTTATGGCCACATATTTCAATGAACTTGGTTGTTTCCCAATCCCCCCAAGCGGCTTCGATGTTGAACAAGGCCATAGCTTCTGTGTCGTTTTGAAAGAAAATTACATGGATTGTTACAAGTAATGTGGCTTATGAATTTATAATCTTATTGAAAATGTAGTTAAATATTATCATAATTATCTTATTCATTATGAAATAACTTTAAACCAAAAACAACAAACAAGAATATGCGCATTTGATTTTGTTTTAACGGACCTCAAACCACCCCCCCCCCCAACCAAGGCATCAACGATACGATTATTTCTAATGCATGCCATACCAAGCAATTCTAGTTTCGTCATTGTACCCCAACCAAACCCATGCCTCATCTGGATTTTTTTAAAAGATACTCATTCCCATCGATGAAACTACCGATCAAATGCGGCGGTATGAATTCCTGCATACGACTAAACTCATTTGACAACAACTGTCGCAAATTTCGGGTTGCTTCCCTCTGCTCATGCGCGGTGTCAATGTACCCCTGGATAGGCGCGAAAATATCCTGCGGTGGGGATTCAAGATCTTCAGCAACAACTTTCTTCCCCTTCTTAGAACGACCGCTTGCGGCTTGGCTACTGCTAGCTCCAGATCGAGCTGCATCGGCAATGTCCTTCTCATCCATGGCGGCATCGGCTTCGTCATCGTAACTCCCCCCGGTATATGTAGCAAAATTTCTAATTGCCATTGAAGGCACAAACATCTCGGCAAACATCTCTTTCCATTGGAAGCCTAACGCACTGTCGTACTCGTCCCCTTCAGTCTCGGTTTCCTGAAACTGGACGTAGTCGTTGGATTCGAATTCAGTAACGCTTTGTTACTTTAAAAAATATATTAATGTTGGTGCCTTTTATACTTAGTAATTTTTAAATTAGAAATTATCAACCTCACTCTGGAAATGTTCGGGTGGCTCCACTCCGCCTTCCGGGGTTGCGCCCCAGCCTGTTTGATTCTGCGTGTAGTGGATGTACTTTCTGTAATCCTGCTTAAGCCTCTTCAACTTCCCCTGCACTTTTTTTACTGGGAAATCTTTAACCGTCACCCTGGTCATCTCCTTTGCAATCTTAGTCCAACCAGGAGCACTAAAAGTCTTGCCCCCCCCACTTCTCACCCCGCTTGAACATGTCATACATATTGTGATAAATTTTCCAACGTTCTCCTCTGTCCACCCCGTACTTTCGGCACGGGACTTCTGTATATTCTTAACAAAGTCACATGCCTTCTTCCCACGGCGCTTATCACCACGGTCGGATGCTCCTTCCGAATCCATCTACACGTTTAACCCAACTACATTGTGAATCTTATCGCGTTTACATGTCATTCATTTGTTATGATTTCTTTGCAATTTTTATCATTATTCGTACATGTGGTATTCATATACTATTTATTTAGGATTACCTTCACCGGATTAAAGGAAATTTTCTATTCTAGATGTTGTTCAACCTAGATTCGTACATGCCTTCCTCGTTTGCTATACTTAATAATTTAAGTACTTTAACAATTTCGACTTTATGCTTAGAAGGTGCAACAATGTGTATATTTTTGTAAGTTGTAGTTAATAAGGAGACCAAAGAAGTACCAACCAACTATCCCGATAATCAAAGTATCACAAAAATGACTATGAAAACTAAACAACGTTAATGTTGTTTCATGAGCAAACGTGTGTCGAAGTTTATATACGAGGCGAAATCCGTACATGATAACAACAAAAAGAATTAAACCAAGTAGTTTGATGACTACAATGAATACATAATTGATAATTAAAACTTATACAGAAAAAAAAAAAAATGAGTCTACTGCATCACTAATGAAAGCCAAAAAAAAATTGTTAAGTTTTGTTAATGCCATCCTCAAGATCGCAAGAGAACCGCCTACCATGCATTTGGTATTATAACGATAAACCCAAACTGCCTTCCAATCATATTTTATTATTTCTTTGATTATGTATGCATGATGTAGGCTATGCAATGGCATGGAATTCGATCATATAAGAAAGCATGTCAACCTTATTCAAATATGCTTGTGTAAGTGAGTAAAGAAGCCTAAGCATGCATCACTATAGTGTTATAATGCTACTCGTTCATGATAAACTTAACAAATATAAACAAATGCCAACAACAATGAAATAAAAATAAATTAAGGGTAGAAATATAATCAACAAAAGTAATGCAATTTAAAGTTAGTGAAAAGTGCACCTTCACTTCAAAGCAATTGGACTTGGGGCTCCGGTGGCTAAATTAGGTAGTAAGGGGAGTAGAGTGCTCTTTGTTATGTGAAGAAGGTTGTAGGAAATGGAATGGGATATATGCACATTTATAGTAAGAAAAGATACATGTACACAGTGGTGTCCTACTTTAAGGGTAAGGGACAAATATGTTAGTAGATAAAAGTTTCAAAGTTGTGATGATGGATGGGTGATGGGAAACAAGAATGACATGCATAGTGTAGCAACTTGAGGAGTCATTACTCATTCACAAAAGCATGATGTAACTTTATTTTAAAAAAATTGGATTGTAATGGCAATTATACTAATGAATAGTCAATGCCACGTGCCACAACCCTACCACAAGCTAAAGGAAAGGTTGCCACCCCTCCACCAAACATGACAAAGCGGTCTTTCATGAATAGAGAATGCAACTTGGCTCAGATTTTCAGATTTTCAGCATGTATCACAAGGCACCAAATACAAAGCATGCAAACCAAACAACAAAAGTAGAAAAACAATCCAAACATAACATAAGAGAATCCAAAGTTGGCTCAGATTTTTATCAATGAAACTCAGAATTGGATGATCGAACTAAAATAACAAAGGCGTCCGCCATGGCTGCGTTAGTAAACGCCTCGCCAAGATACGGGGTAGCTCATTTCATAATAGTACGATACAACCGTCGTTTGGAAATGCATGCAATCATCACCGCCAACGTTCCTATTTCCTACTACAATAATGCAGCACGACATGATAATGCATGCATATGTTATAATTTTTTCATTTTTATAAACGGCAGTTTGGGTCTATGTTAAAACCGGGCACATCATACCGAAGAAGGCCACAACGCCATGGCTGCTCAACCGGAACGAATGTCGAGCCACGCCACGATATGCCACGCATATACCCCTGCTGTTTGATCAATCCAATGCACCTTTTATGAGTGTTACAATTTGAACAATAAAGCCATACCATAAGTTCAAAAAATCAAACCAAGGCAATCAGTCCATCACCTTTAATATAATGTGCCAAACTGTGGTTGAATGAGTTGCCTAGGAAGAAGCTCCGGCAACTCCATAAACCTCCATCACCCGTCTCTCTCTCTAGCCTCCTCATTCCTCATTTATGAAATTACAAGTTGGAATAAGTTAATCAATCTAAGCCAAACATATGACAAATTTAAACAAGTTAATAGGCAATACTCAAACAGAATCAACAGCGTGAGCAGAACAATTGTAACCAAAAATACTTCCCCAACCAAAGGTACTTCCCTAATGAAATTTAATATCCACCAAACCAAACAAAGTGTTATACCTGCACTGACTAATTGTCAAGCTCAAAAAATTCAAATACATTTAATGTTTCAGCAATTGAAATCCCATCAGTTTAAATCAAGTCGCAGATAAATCAAGAGCCGAAAAAATCAAGAGCAGAAAAAAGCAATAGTCCAAATCTCAAGTCGCAGATAAACCAATAGTCCAAATCTCAAGTCGCAGATAAGTCAAGAGAAGAAAAAATCATCCACGGTTTAAATTTCTACAGAACACTAAATCATGGAAAAAAAAAAATCAACTTCGATCAATCAAAGCTAGAGCATTAAAAGAAGAATAAACGTACCGGTGAAGAACCCGGGAAAATCTCTAGTCCACCACAAAATTATTGACAAAAATGAAGCCAGTCAAGACCCAACAACACCGACTATGGAAAATAACAAAATACCAAAGGCGAGTTCACATCCAAACTCCATTTTCGTCACCGTACTTCCATGTATCCACCACGGGTCGGTCATGGCCTCTCCAAGGTAGACGAACGCGCCGTCGGAAAGCTCCACGCGCCGACCATCGATTTGGGAAGTCAACCGTTTTGAGATTTGGTTCCGATAGGATTGTAGATCGGGGCGAGGGGAGTGTAATGGTGTGTTTGGTTTCGTCGTGGGTGGACTAACGGCGGAGATTTGGCCGGATTTCATTTTCGGTGGCCATGGATAAGTCGGTGAAGATGAGAGAAGGGAGAGAGACAAGAGACTGAAATGGCAGGCTAGAGAGAGAAAGAAATTTTGGAAATGGGTAATAGTAACTCGGGTTGTGTCTTTTGTTAATTAACAAAAGCTAGTTCAGACCCAAGTAGCTCAAATTTTAGAAATAACAAAATACCAAAGGCAAATTCAGACCCAAACAGCCTGTTCCTTCCTTTACCTACCTCTTTTTTACCGGGCTATTGTATGTTGGATTTTTAACTTAGTTTCAGTTGCAGAAGATAAACATCCGAGGTAAATTTCCAATCCTTGTCTCTTTCAAACGTACTATAAGTGATATGAAAGATTGTTGAGAATACGAATTCGTATGAACAAATCTGTACTGAATATATAATACTTGATGAGAATACAAATTGGCACGATTAAGTGATATGAAAGATTGCTGAGAATACAAATTTGTATGAATAAATCTGAACCGAATTTATAGTACTTGGAATATTTTGTTAAAATCAATTGAAATAAAGAAAGAAGAAGAATAAGAAGTTGTACATCCTGCTTCACTTATTGTACCGAAGATTGGGAATTAGGGCTATGATATGGTTAGCTTGTACTTTATGTATCATGATGTGTACCTTCTGCGGTTAAGTTAGTTAGCTTGCTGGTGCTACCTTACAACTTGTTCTGATTTTGCTTTTTTTATTTTGCTTTTATTTATTTCGATTGATTATTTGAATTGTTCCTATTTCTTTTGATAGCTCTGTAATTAAAAGTCAGGGCCATGGAGAGAAAAGGAGAGAGGATTGAAGAAGAAGATGAGAAATCATGGGCGGATCTGCCAAACGAGATTCTTTGTGAGATATTTTCACGACTATTTGGTGGTGATCGTGGTGTGTTTCGATGTGTTTGTAGGTCATGGAAACCAGTTACAATACCTCCTGTTGCTACATCATTGAAGACCAAGAACAGTATTAGTACGACTTCTTCTATATCAACATACTTGATTTTCCGAAACTGCAGCAAGATTGTTAATCCAATTTATGACGACTACGAATATCAGAATCTTGCAAGCCTTTTTAGACCACCATCTGGTGCAATACTACACGCGGCAAAGGATGGATGGTTGATCATGTCTGGACTATTGTTTCGAACATTGTTTTTCTTCAATCCCTTAACGGGTGCAAAACTAGACCTTCCTAAGCTTCCAGACGGGTGTTGTCCTCCTGATTCAGTATATCTTTCTGCACCACCAACATCAGATAATTGGACAGTTATTGCTGGTTCGTATAGTTCTGATTCTATAGCTATATGCACCATCAGAAGCGGCGAAGAGGTGTGGAGTTCTAGTGAATTCGTTTTGAGAAATGTTGATCGTTTATTCCGCTTCACTAGTGACAGTAGTACTAGTGTTATTTGCAAGGAAATGTACTACTTTTTTGGACGTAACGCGAGACTTTTAATCCATGATCCCAAGAAAAAGACGTTCCACTTTCACGAAGCCAGTGAATCTATACCTGAACAACTTAGAGCAAAGGATGCACGTCGTTACTTGGTAGAAAGTGATGGAAAAGTGTTGGCAGTTTTTGTGAGCTGTGACGGAGGACTTGTACGAGTTTTTCGCTGGTATGGTTGGAAGAGGACCTGGGTAGCGCTGGAAAGCTTGGGGGACAAAATGTTGTTTGTCAGCCGGTCATCGTCTACATGTGAGAGAGCTACAGTGGTGAACGGAACGGGTAACAAAATTTATTTTCCGAGGCTTGTGGATGGCTACTGTTGCTTCTATTCGCTCTCTACCAAGAGGTATCACACATTTGTATCTACCAATTCCTACAAAAGCTTCAATGGATCCAAATACCACGCTGACCCTGCTTGGATCAAGTTTTAATTTTTTCAATCTTTTTTTCCCGCCATTTGTTAACCACCTTGTAAAACATTTTGAGTGACCTTCTAAACTTTTAACAACACAGACACATCCTCATGAGTCATGTTGTATCTTTTTTTGGGACTCAACCTTACTAGTATAACTGAAAATTACAATCGTTCAATACATTCACCCTACGAGTTTTAACAGTTCTAAGGACATCAACTAATACAGTACATAGCCATTCTTAACAAATATCCCATGTATAACAAAATGAGGCAGGAAGATGAGCTTCTTGAGGAGGTGCAAAAGGATGGTTAGATTGATGGATCTCCATCATGCTTCATCTTTTTTGCCAAAACGTCAGCAACAACATTATATTTACGATAGACAAAATGCACTTTGTTTTTGTTGACTTTTTTATGTCCGGTTTGACCCCAAATTAATCATAAATAATTATGAAAAAATTAATTTCAAAAGTTATATTATACAAATATAAGAAGTATACTTTTATAGTATAATTTTTAAAATTATTTTTTCGCAAAGAGTTATTGTTTATTTGAGGTCAAATCGGATATCGACAAGTCAACAAAAATAAAGTGGAAACCTATTAAATTTTCGGAAGAGGAAGTAGTAAGAAGATGAAAACGTGTGAATCCAAGAATGATACCACTATTCGTTATACTAAGAGCATCCTTATGGTTGGGGTTTAAATAGAGGCTTCTAAACTTAGAAGCCTCAAAAAAGCCTCTTACAAATGAAGTATTCAATGGTTTGGAGCTTATTTGAGGCTTTATTGTGGGTCTCATATACTACATGTAGAGTAAAAATGAGAGAGATTAGATATATTATTTGAAGTTTTTCTTGTGGGTCCCATATTTGGGGTTTCTTTTGAGGCTACTAATTAGGAGCCCTTTGCCATGGGCTACTATATAGTAGCCCCTAAGAAGCCCTCATTGGAGGCTTTTTGGGACTTCTTTTGGGATTAAAGTCTCAAATAAACCCCAAAGAAGCCTCCATAAGGAGTGGTCTAAAGAACCAAATGTGAAATGGAGTATAGCAGTTGAAATATTATATTATTTACTCATGTCGAATAATTCTATAGCACCGCGTGTTACAAATTCATTCTTTCGAAATATTAGCTAAATCTTGGACCGGAATAAATCTAATCGATATAGTGGTTCAATTAAGTGAAAAAGGTGTGAGTTAGTGAAGAAACTAGAGATCCTACAACAAATGTAGCTTGTTATCGTCGTTGTGTTCTATCTTCCTCATAGTTGGACTCCACCCGTCGTGTCCTATTCTTCAATAGAACGAACAGTAAATTTAAATCACATGTTATATCGACGACACTCAATTTGTAGGACATGAGCTTCTTATTGACCAGAAAAAAGAAAATGAAGTAAAGTAGTAGGTTTGTCTAACACCCATTATATCCTGATTCAACAAATTAATTAATACTCTAAAACTATGTAATTCTTTACATCCTTAGTGAGTACTTGCACACTTAGATACTAATACATACAAAATCTCATGTTCAATAGCTCTAAAAATCTTTATAACAAAGATTATTAAAAATCTCCATCACGGTTTAGGTGGTTGAGGGAAGAATTTGGAGTCGTCGAGGTTTATATGGTTGAGGGATGAATTTGGAGTCGTCGAGGTTTAATTAGGTGGTTGAAGGACGAACTTGGGTTCGTTGAGGTTTAGGTGTTTTTAGGGTGGTGAAGGTTTTGGTTTCCCCGTAAGCTTGGGTAAAGTTGTTGGTCAAACTTGTCTTTGCAAGCTTTGTTTTGTAACTGTGCACAAGTAATGCTCTTTCTTTTATTTAATTAATAGAAAAATTGGTCATTTCAAAAAAGTATTAAGTACTAACACACCTCTAGCATGTAGTAACCTACCCTAAACTCTTCTTATATACTTATTGACTACTCTGCCTCTCAAACTTACTCTCACACTCTCATATTTTCAAAAAAGAAAAAAAAATCCTAGACTACCAAGTATCGTGAGGCATGCAAGGTATATTTTATCCTAGACTCGCTTATTCCTCATATTTTATCGAATGGGACATTCTTTCCAAGTATCGTGAGGCATGCAAGGTATATATACTAACCTTTGTGCTTAGACTGTAGCGCGATGAGCAAAGGAATCAAATTAAATGAGTAAGATCTCCATTGTTTTAGGGAGGGGAGCATATAATTGTTGTAATTTCATAAAATAATTTATTATTTTTAAAAAGTAAATTGAATATATTCAATATGAGAGACATCTACTGCGGTTGCCATGTCAAGCTATTTTTATTTTTTATTTTTTATTCTTCAATCATCTAGGATTTAGTCTTTTTACGACACTAAACTTTTAATATATGAACATATATGTTCCTGAGTATTTAATATTTTTGTTATTTACATATTATTATACTAACTCCGTCCCATAATAATGTTACACTTTGTTTTGTTGACTTTTCAAGGGTCAGTTGACCTTAAATTATTCTCAAATCATATAATAAAAATAATTAAAAATATTATATTATAAAACTAGAATGTTTATATTTTCATTATATAAAGTTTTTAATTATTTTCTTGTATAATTTGGGATTAATACGAGGTCAAACTGACCATGCAAAAGTCAACAAAACAAAGTGTAACATTTGTTATGGGCGGAGGTAGTAGTTAATAATAACAATATCATCGGTGACGACGAAATGTCAACAACGATGATAATAATAACAATAACACTATATGTTCATTAACTGTAATTTAATCTTCTTTTGTTCCAATCAAAACTTACTAGCTCTTTCAGGTGGAGTAGCTCTTTCAGGTGGAGGTGTGACAATTTCGAACTCCGTAACAGAATACCCAAGGTCATTGTAGTTCGTCTTCGGATGCATTAGGACGGATCAGATGTATTTTTACATCATCAATACCCTAGGACTTGTATGAATTTTTTTCGTTGAAATGGTTGCAAGAGGACCTGGACAACCCTCGAGAGTTTGGGGAAAAAACTGTTGTTACGTGAAAGAACTAGCAGCCTACTGTAAAGGGATCGGTAACAAATTTACAGATCTACACTTTCATGAATCGATTAATCAATTGAACAACACAGATCTACAGAAACAATTACTTGTTTACTCAACTAGAAACGATTAATCGATTAATCAATTGAATAACACATATCGAAAAGAAACACAGAAACAATTACTTGTTTACTCAACTAGAAAGCTTAATCGATTAATCAATGGAAGAATCGTATACCTGACACAGTCCGCCAAAGCATTGTTAGTAGCGAGACATTGACGGCCGTACAGAGCGATCCGCCTAACAGATTTCTCAAGGTTTGCCTTCTTTTCCTCGAGCTGGCGGAACGATCTCATGCACTCAAGCAACGGAGACAGCTTCCTCCTGCTCAGCCACAGCGGCGTTTCCTCTTGCAGCCATTTTCGTCGTCGTCGAGAACTTTTGATTAGGGTACTGTGTGTGTAGGTAGTACTGTGCACTTTTACTGTTCGGTAACTGCCTATATGTAATTGAGGATATGAAGGTCCATATTATTGGCCGATTGGGCCAACATACATTAATCAAGTCCAAAGGACCATTGACTGGTCAATATTGCATTAGCGAGATTTTGGAGGTGATTGGACAAAGGTCCCCCAGTTTATGATAATTGCACTGCTTAAGTTATGTTCGTCAGATCTGAACAGAACTGAATTGAACTGAATTTATCTGAGCTGAACGTAACGAAGCTCAACTTAACTGAACTGAACTGATTTGAACTGAATTTGTCTATAGTATAAAATACTATTAAGCAAATTTGAACTGATCTAAACTGAATTGAACTGGACTTAATGCATCTGAACTGATCATAAGTGAACTGAATTGATTTGAACTAAACTTAAAATAATCAACTTTCAAACAAAGAGAATAGAGCCTTAAGGTACCCTTAACAAGTGTTGGTTTTCATCATTTTAACTATGAAAAACCCACTACCATGAATATGATGTTCATTTTAATTATCAAATGTTTTGTCCATACTATAAACCTCTAAATTGATGGGAGATGATTTGTAATCACATGGCCACTAATGGGCGGAGACACAACCCAATAGACTAAATGAGGTTACTCATGAGAGACTTCAAACGTCTCAATGGTATTATATTGTCCGCTTTTTTACTGAGACTCCATGAATTTACTTTTAAAATTACTCAAAAAATATCAAATCATATATATCTCACCCGTTTTAACCGAGTTGGGATATGTGGTACTTCCTTTGTAACTTTATAATTTTCCATTTGATTTTGTTGACTTTTTTAAAATTCGCTTTGATTTCAAATTAATTATAATTTATTGTGAAAATAAAGAAAAAAATTATATTATGAAATTATACTTTTTTTAAAAGTAAATTGAATATATTCAATATGAGAGACATCTACTGCGGTTGCCATGTCAAGCTATTTTTTATTTTTATTTTTATTCTTCAATCATCTAGGATTTAGTCTTTTTGACGACACTAAACTTTTTAATATATGAACATATACGTTCCTCAGTCTTTAATATTTTTGTTATTTACATATTATTATACTAACTCCTTCCCATAATAAATGTTACACTTTATTTGTTGACTTTTCAAGGGTCAGTTGACCTTAAATTATTCTCAAATCATATAATAAAAATAATTAAAATTATTATATTATAAAACTAGAATGTTTATATTTTCATTATATAAAGTTTTTAATTATTTTTCTTGTATAATTTGGGATTAATACGAGGTCAAACTGACCATCGAAAGTCAACAAACAAAGTGTAACATTTGTTATGGGACGGAGGTAGTAATAATAATAACAATATCATCGTTGACGACGAAATGTCAACAACGATGATAATAATAACGATAACACTATATGTTCATTAACTCTGTAATTAATCTTCTTTTGTTCCAATCAAAACTTACTAGCTCTTTCAGGTGGAGGTGTGACAATTTCGAACTCCGTACAGAATACCCAAGGTCATTGTAGTTCGTCTTCGGATGCATTAGGACGGATCAGATGTATTTTTACATCATCAATACCCTAGGACTTGTATGAATTTTTTTCGTTGAAATGGTTGCAAGAGGACCTGGACAACCCTCGAGAGTTTGGGGGAAAAAATTATTGTTACGTGAAAGAGCTAGCAGCCTACCGTAAAGGGATCGGTAACAAATTTATTTTCCAAGGTTTATATATGGTTGACTACTGTTGGTTCTTTTGTAGTAGACCTTAGTGGTTATTTGCGCTCTATTGTGTTATTTTTCTGTTTGCCATCTGTGAATATGAGTAGGGTTATGGTTACGATGAGTCTTTTAGCTATCTTCATAGTATTGAACTTTTCGGGATCCATCAAGCTGCAATCGTGGTACACATTTATCATGATCATAGAGCAATTTAATGAAGCAAAGCATACTCCCCCGAGCATCTTTACAAAATGATTTACTTATTTCAAAGAGTGACACACAGAGACCCGACGAAACTTCATCAACCACATTTGTAAGGTACTGATTCAAAGTAACTTACTAATGCCGAGTTGTGAAAGACCACTTTAGTAGAATCAAGTGGCTCTATACGGCCAGAACTCACTAGAAACAAAAACAAAATTCAGTGATTTGAGATTTACAATTTCCATTAGAAGTACCTGATGAGGTGTGATTTCCCAGGATGATGAGGCTGGGATCCTACTACCTGAATCTTGGTTCTTTAGCTTCCAGACAGTGTACCAGTATCTGAACTTCGAGGTTCCATATCGACATATGAGAACTTCCTAAAAGTACACTAGAGTTGGGGGGGTTAGTATAATATATATTATTTGCCGCATGAGAGATTTTACTCGAGGGTGGTTGATCTGGGGTATTAATTCGAATCTGAAGAATTTAACTCATATCTTTGACATTTTAATTTGGCAGGGGATTTTAATTCGTATTTGGGGGAGCCTTAATTTGTATCTGGGGGAATTTAATTTGTATCTGGGGGATTTAATTAGTTTCTGGGGGGATTTAGTTTGTATATAGAGGTTGTAGGTTGTATCTGGGGGATTTAATTTGTATCTGGGGGGATTTAGTTTGTATCTGGGCGATTTAATTTGTATCTTGGGTTTTAATTTTTATCTTGGGGTTTAATTCGTGTCTAGGAATTTTAATTTGTATCTAGGTGTTTTAATTCATATCTTGGGTGTTTAAGTCCGCTACCCTTTTAATTCAATCCTGGGTGTTTAGTTCGGTAGTTTGGGGATTCCAATTGAGGATAGAGCTCTGGAAGAAGTACTGGGTGGAGATTAGACAATTGTTCAATAGATACTCAACAAACCTGCAGCACCAAACTCATTTATCCACTGAGTTAACATTTGAAAAATAATACATAACAATACAACATCAAAGGTCTAATTTTACTTAAACTAATTCACCAGAGAAGTCTCATACTTATTTGCAAGGTATTTTGAAGATGACTAATGCACCAGAGAAGTCTCCTGCTTTTTCTTTTTTTTTCTTTTCCAAATGTATAGCATATTTATCTCATATAATTTGGACAAATAGAACGCAGTCTGGTATCCTCAATACTTAACATAACTTGTGCATCATGTCTCAAATGTTAGATTTGTAGAAAGGCTGAAAAGACTATCTGATTAAAAGGCATATCATTTCACCTAAGTGAAAGGAACAGCTTAGTTTTCTATCATTCCCACAGAATCAGTAATACAAAAACCACTTGAGGTCTTTTTCCTTGTACAGGGTGACTAGAGAAAGAAGACCAAAGATGCGCACTACTGAGCTTAACAATTTCCAAGATCTGTATATCGAGATGTGCAGCTCATTAACTATTACTCATCTTCTTTTACAAAGATACAGCATCTGCAAATTACAAGAGATGTCGGTGCACATCTCCAGCTGTGTAGTAGTACAATTTGTGCAGCTACCATCTCAATTAATTTTTTTTATTGAAATGGTTAATGCGCAAATGATAGTAAAAAATTCATTGAGATTACTTGGAAGGTTAAAGAACATACACAAGGTTTCTCAGGCGTTTAAACAGCTTCATGACTATCTCTTCCCTAGTTGCTTGGCTGGTGAAATCACAATCATCGACAACTTGGGTGGAAAAGGCATTCAGCTGCATACATAAAATTACTCTAAAGAGTCAGCAATCATATCAATTAATAACTGCAAACCTATCATAGCAAATGGATGTCCATGAAATCACCAGTTCTCTTATCCAGTTAGCAGCATAGTAGAGAGAAAGAATAGCTATTTGCTTCTGTTTTGCTGTCAAAGCCTCCCAGGAAGATTCAGAGAACAGCTGCCAATCAAGAGAAGAATAGTAGTCGGCATATAATGTCTTCTAGCAACTAACGACATGCTTATAATAAATCCAAAGCCTGTATATCAACTGAAGAAATGTATGGGATGTGATTTACAACCTACTGCAGTTGATTAAGTCTCAAATGCTTAAATATATTGAGTTCCTGTGTCATTATTTGACAGGAATGCGTCTTACACCTTTGTACCCATACTGATCCAGAAGAAAATTATTCACTCATTACAGCCTGCACCACACACCAGGCAATGGCTAATATGTTCCAACTGTACAATACATAAATACAGTTTCACACCAAGAACTGTTAACTGGTAAACAGATGATATAAGGACAATGGGTTACGTTAATTTGCTAATTATTCCATACTTTATTTTCGAATAGCAAACACTACCTACCAGTCTTTCCGAAATGACTTGAAGTTCCTTACAAATCATCTGAGCCTTATTTCTGATTATTTGATGACCTAGTACTTAAAAAGACATTATATTGATATTTGTGTTCACAGTTACCAAAGTGGAATCACTGGTAAGACCGTCGGTGACATAGCAATTCGCACAGACCTAGTTCATTCCAAGCAAGAAGTAAGAACAAACAATGTCATACGCTATTCAACTAACACTTTGGAAAACTGTAATTGCTCAACGACGATGATAGATGGTTCAACGGTGGGAGAGTGGGGAGGGGGAGGGGAGCGGAGGATTACCAAAATGCATAAGCAAACGATAAACTATCAGAGTTGGAAGCATTGAACTAGCGGGAGTTTATGAGCTTTTTAATACCAAATCTATTAGCAAATGAACAACCTTAGAGGACGGAAGGTGAATTGGGCATCCAAGAAGAGCATCAATGCCTCCAAGCGATCCTTGGTTTGTCAGGCTCTCGATCTGACAAAAAATGCAATCTATAAACTAGAGATGCTCATTTGAAATCAAATCACCATGAAGATGAAAATACAGCTACTACTTACCATTGAAAGTAAAACAAATTTTGTCGGAAGAACTTGGAGCAATGAAGCGGATCTGCACTCAAATGAACATGAAAACTTTAATGCCAGTCAGTCATTATCGCAAAATCAATATGATGCATGCAGTATAATTGTAACACAAACTCTGAAGTTGCTACATTATTTTGTATCCTCTGCTCTGAACATAAAATCCAGGACCAAGATCCAAGAAAAGAATGGAGATTTCAAGTCTCAAGAGACTCATGCAAAGTCCAGAAAGCCAAAGCAACTGGATGCTATACCCCAGGTCATGTTTTATCTGATGAATAAATCAGCTAATGAATTTCTGACACAAGGATGATAACGTCCTTCTCTGCCTCCCTCCCACATTCCGTTCTCTTGCAGTGCTATGTTAATTCTAAGCTACTGTTGTATTTATAGCACCATTCCATGTACATGTTTCGATCACACCAAGTAATCCAATAAGTACTCTGCCTGATTACATTCATTTTCCCCATGTTTACTTTCTAATATAGATATATGTCCACATGAGTATCATAGCACAAAACCTGGATATTTAGATAAGCAGAGTTGCAAACTAAACACTGCCGCTTCTGTGACCAGAAGTTCTACAAGAAAGTTAGCTATCATATTTTAGTTCTTAGTTCAGTCAGTTTACTTGTTTCATATTCATGATCTTTTCTTTGAGATTTCCAACAAAAATCATTACTCCGGCAAATTAGTGTTGTCATTTAGGGTGCTGTGTTATGTGTTCTGGAAGGTATTGGTGTTTATCTCATTTGTTGCATTTTGATTTCGGTCATCCAGACATCCAGACATCCACAAGAAGTTTAACATAAAAATATAATAAATACCCTTCTTCTCTTTGCTAGGTTACTACACAATTGAAAAAGTTCATATGAGTGTACAGCTTTCCAGCATAACAGAACAAATGATCATGAAAGATGTTTGGTATACAAGAGCTCGTAAAAATATTTAACTAGTAGCTTCATTTCAAAATCTTCCATTCACTTAAAAAAAGAAAAAAAGAAGTTCTAAGTCATTTGAAATTTGTGTTGTCATCTGAATTTACCAAGATACTTTACAAGTACTTTAACATTTGTTGCAACTTAATCTCAAACCCATTGTTGCAAATTAATCTCAAAAAACCATTTGTTGCAGGTTGGACATATGTGATATTTGTAGTCCAACTTGAGAGGGAGTGTTGAAAAGTCATTCAAAGCATACTGCAGACTAGACAGAGCACACCACAATAGACAAGCATAGCTTGCTCAAATAAATACGAACTGTTCATTTTTTTGTTCTTTTATTCAGAATTCTCCCCCCCCCCCCCCCAACTCTAGCAATCCAACACAATAAACATAAAACTTTACCTTTACCCAAATTGGAGTCATCAAATATTGATTTGTATCACAAGCGAAATGATGGTGACACACAAACTGACAGCAGAAATTCCAGAAACAGCAAGTAACAGCAAGTCTTGAACTGGAATGCAACTTGTTTTCTATCTTTCTATAATTCATTTCAGTTATCAAATATGAATAGATGGATGGGGGAAGGTAGGAAATGGATGGGGAAGGAAGGAGATGTTTGATTAACAGAGGAGTTTCTCTGCTAAACTGTATTGCTTTCTTTCTTTCTTTTTTTTAATTTATTAACCTTAGGATCAACCTGCTCGATACCATGTAGTAGAAACTAGAAAATATAAGAAGGGTGTTATGGATTACACTGTATCTTTCTTATTGATTCATAATGTGAAGTTTAAATGCTTGTATTTATTTGAGCATGCTATGTTTGTGTGCTGTGACGTATGCGGCATGCTTTGGATGACTTTTCAACAGTATTCACTTTCGCCCTTTCGCCTCTTTTGTCAGATGGTATATGAGCAGCAAAGCCGCAAATCAAATTCTGATTATTCTTTATAGTCTACTGTTTCCAGTCCCTTGTGCATATTACATAGTTTCCTCAATGTGTAAGGTGTGAAGTGTGAACTCATCAAAAATAATACATAAAATCACGCAGAGTGGAGCAAAGTTACCTAGACGATTGGGATACAAGTGGCATAATGTTCAAGCATATAGGAGATATATCTCCATCAAGGTTCATCCATAATTCACCTGCAAAGATAAATAAATAATTTCGATGTAACGCCAACCTGCGTTCTAAAAAGAATCAAACTAGTAACTATACAAAAGAAAAGATAGATTAACTTTAACCACCTTCTAAACCACAAGAGTCTTGAGAAGCTAGAATGCCATTTCCAAAATCGGACAAATATATAGTCTCAAACTCCCCAGCATGTTTTCCAACCCTAAAGCCGAAAATGTTAGTTAACATTACGTGATTAAATTGATGTACGAAACAACGTCCATAACATATTAAATGTGCTTGACGAAAGAAAAACTTCAAGACAAGATTAGTTCAACTATTTGAATTGTTTCCAAAATGATAGAACTATTAAACTAAAATTCCTCATTATGTACTATCTGAGAGGTACTTTGCACCTGAGCTTTTAAACTGTTGTATTTTATTATGATTTCTCAATATCTTTCAAGTCCATAAGGCAACAATATCTTTCAAGTTGTAAGGTGCGATCCTGGTCTAGGATTTAATAGTAAAAGTAAAGAGCAGTAATAACATACAGCAAGATCATGGCCTAGGCTGTGATAGAACTGGTAGATTGACGAAATTATTTGGCTATCAGCTCGGTCATAGAAAGAATCTTTTACAACTTGATGCGAACAAAACAATATACTGACTTACATGTACCATATCTAATGGGAAGAGGATTTACCTCAACCTATCCAAGTTACATGTTTCCTTTTTTTTATTTTATTTTTTTATTATTGTTATTATTTATTTATTTTGTGTGTGTGTGTGGCTGAGATGAAAATCAGTTAAAGATATTCCTTCACTTTGAAACTATCGTGTGAACTATCATTGAACAACCCATGAAAGATTAGGGAAGCAGTTATTT
>CM051456.1:102601470-102622082 GCA_028274465.1 Plantago ovata | reverse complement strand
GACTTGTGTGTAGTTAAGGGATATGGTTTTCTTCCTTTTTCTTTCTCGACACTTGGGAAGTTGGATGTTGATGTTGTGGTTTTGCATGTTAGAGTCCGAGTTTCGCTTTGGCTCAGGATACTGGAGCGCGTGCTGCTCATCATATTTTCCCTAGAATTAGTTTTGCTATTGCTAAGGGAGTGGGAGCAACAACTTGTTTCCCGATTGCTCACTAATTTTGTGTAAACATTCGTTGTTTTTTATTTATTTATTTCCACTTAAAAAAATAATAATAATAATAATAATAATAATAATAATAATAATGTTATTATTATTATTAATATTAATACTATATATTAATATTATTTAACAGTAATAATTATTAAGATATATAGTTCTTTTTTTATTAGGACACTATATTACTATGAGTATTAGTTATTATTACGATATTAGACTGTTTCATTACTCAATTCTAGGAATCACACTTCCTATGGAGAACATGTGTATACTACTCCTCCATGTTCTTATGACCCCCGTATGTTTATTTTATTTACTTTATAGGATGTATTTGACCACAAATTAATCCTTATGCTTATATCATAACAATATCGAAGAAATAATTAATAAAACTCTCGTAAGTGTCACTGTTTCAAGGGTGTTGATATAGGGATTGACCTATAGATTCACTCAACCCCTAGATTTGGGAAACAAAGCACTTTGCTGTCTATTTTAGTTTACCTATTCTAACATTATTAATTGTTTCACAGCTGTAGTTGTTTTACTTGTGCAGGATGTTTATTAGAACGTGAGAATTGTCAAATTACAAGAAGGAAGAGACTTATTCAAAGAAGGACTTTAAAAGGAATTCTATTCAAAGAATGAAAAGAAGATCTTAATAGAAGAAGTCTATTCCAACTAGAAGACTGATACCAAATCTTGTCCAGATTCATCAAGACGTGTTTCCTGATTGAAGTTGATGTAGTTTTCCACCTCTATATAAGCAAGAGCATCGACAAGAGCAAAACACACCGAATCAAGAGTTTTACAACTGAGAGTTAGTTTATAGTTTTAGTTGTTTGTTTCGTGTCTTTTACACTAGTTTATATTCTAGACTTATCTAAACAGCGTATTGAAGGTAGAATAGGTAGATTGGTTTCTATATCATCTTTATAGGTGACTAGTGTTGTTTTACTAGGATAGATATTGAGCGTATACAGCGTTGTACAAACAAGCTCTTTCTTAGTTGATTTTCTGTCTTGACTGGGCATCAAGCAAGTTTAAAAAAGCTGCTTGAAAAGTTTCAAACACAGGCTCTTCTTTATATTTCGTTGTGCTTTAATTTCTATATATTATCTGTGTTTGTTACTCTGCAGGTTGACGTAGGTGTTCACTGAACCTCGTAGTCAATCTTGGACCGACTGGCTGGTAATTTGTATCTAAAGCAAGTTATATCGATCCTACATTCTTTCAACTCTAATGGATATTCTTTCATAATAGTTTTTTTTTACTGTCAAATTATGAATATATTTTGTATTCAATGATTTCATTATCATTGTTGTTGTTATTGTTGATGTTGTTGTTGTTATTACTAGAATTTGTGTCACCCGCTAAAACGAGTGTTGTGTTTAATGAGAAAATCATGCCATTAAAACAAAAGGTGAATGGATCAGAACTTCAGCTGGATTCACAGGTTCATGATCTCATGAACGAAGCTGATACACATCAGTCTCAGGTGGAGCATCAACAAGATAATGGTGCAGGTGAAATTCCACAAAGTGATGAAGAGAATGATACTCAAGAACAACAAACAAGTCAAAGCTACTCAAGATCTCTCATCATATCAGTTAGCTAAAGATAGAAAGAAGAGGGCAAATAAGTTGGCACCTGATATGTTGGGTTTTGGGCGGATCAGTAGGTCCTCTATAGTATCTTATGCTCTTATAGTAGGAGAGGAAATTGTTGATGCAGAGCCTGAGAACTATAGAGAGACAATGACTTGTGCTGAGAGTAGTCATTGGGCTGCCACTATAGAAGAGGACTGCTATCTCTTGAAAAGAACAAGACCTGGGAGATAGTAGAAATTCCAAAAGAACAGAGAATGGTCAGCTTTAAGTGGATATTCAAGAAGAAAACTGAAGTTATTGGGAAAGAGAGTAT
Organism: Plantago ovata; assembly: GCA_028274465.1. Lineage (NCBI taxonomy): Eukaryota > Viridiplantae > Streptophyta > Magnoliopsida > Lamiales > Plantaginaceae > Plantago > Plantago ovata. Next base: position 102,619,946 of record CM051456.1, on the reverse strand, counting down.
CAGGTATAAAGCAAGACTAGTGGCCAGAGGTTTCACTCAACGAGAAGGTGTTGATTACACCGAGATTTTCTCACCAATTGTAAAACACACATCAATTAGGATCTGGTTTTCTCTCGTAGCTCATATGGATCTTCAATTGCAACAGATGGATGTGAAGACAACATTTCTTCATGGTGAACTAGAAGAAAAGACCTACATGAATATACTTGAAGGAACAAAAGTTGATGATTCATCTCCAAAGGCATGTCTTCTCAAGAAGTCTCTTTATGAATTAAAGAAAAGTCCCAGGCAATGGTATAAGAGATTTGATGTGTTCATATATGGCAGCTATTGGATATCAAAGAAGCAGATATGACATATGTATATACAAGAGTGCTAATGAGTCTGACAATCTCATCTTTCTTCTCTTGTATGTTGATGATATTCTCATAGTTGGATGATCTTATAAATGAACTCAAGATGAGTTTAAAGATGGAGTTTGAGAGTAAAGATTTGGGATCAGCTAAGAGAATATGGGGCATGGAGTTTAATATGAAAGATTTGGCACCAGCTAAGAGACAACACTACTGGAGATATTACACTCTCACAGACAAGTTATCTACACTTGGTGTTGCAGAAATACAACATGAATCCGGCTGAGGAGGTTTCAGTTCCTCTCAAGCAAGGTGTGAAGGTATTAGTAAGGCAGACTCCTAGAAATGTTCATGAAGTGAAGATGATGCAACAGGTTCCTTATGCTAGTGCAGTTGGATTCATAATGTATAACATGATATGTTGCAGACCAGATTTGACCTTTGCTATGAGCACATCAGCAGGTTTATGAGCAATCCTGGAAGATTTCATTGGGAAACAGTAAAGGTTGTTCTTAGATTCTTAAAAGCAACCAAGTCTCATGGTTTGCATTTTCAGAAGAGTCTCAATGAAGAACAACCACTGGTGGGCTATGCAAATGCAGATTTTGGTGCAAATATAGATACCAGAAAATCAGTTACTGGTTATGTCTTTACCTTGTTTGGTAACAACTATAAGATGGAAGTCAAGCCAACAATCAGTAGTTGCACTGTCCACCACTAAAGCAAAGTTTATGGCCATTACTGAAGCTATAAAAGAAGCAATTTGGCTGAAGAGACTGCTTTCAGAGATGGGAGTTTGTCAATAGGTTGTTATAGTTTACTTGTTATATTCATGTTTATATTTACTTATATATGTGTATCATACTAGGCATTAGCATGTCACATCTGTATCTGGTTGTTTGTATGGATATCAAACATGTCCCCAGTGTGTATTTGATTATCACATAATAAGTGGGAACTTATATGACATATCATATACCCCAAAATCGCCCTAGTCGATGGCCATACAGATAGGGGTACGAATGACGCGTTGAGACTAGCATGCGTTTTGACGTTATTCTCATTGGAGTGAGTGTGGTCGATCCCACGGCCATGGAATAGACTAGGTCTGGATATTCCCTAATGGTGCATGGCTTTCCCATTTGATGTATGAACTACACCAAAGTGTCTATGGGAACCAGAAGTTGAATTAAGTGATGCAATTGATTCTTTGACCCTCGAGACTTTACCACCACATATATTGAGTAATGTACTTTGGTTGAAACCAATGCTTGCACCCGAGTACGAGGTAGATACGGTCCTGCTGGGTACATTACAATACATATAGGGTGGGGGTAGTTGTGCCTTGGAAGGGGTTTCATCTCTCGTGTGTAGTAACAAAATGTATTGCTCAAGTCTTCATGGTTGATTGATTAAAGCCGTTGGCCAACGCATTGATATATTCAGGATAGTCCTTGAATGATATCACAGAATCAGCCATCGCGTTAAAAAGACACCATGGTTATATTATTAAAATGGACACGTCATCATATTCTAGATATACTCGAGCTTTCAGATGAAGGGACTCTACCATCGCCGCAGGAGTGCGACAGGCTTCACAACTCACTACAAGAAAACAACCAAATAGAGACGGATGAATAGCGACGGATGTGACGGATCGCATCCGTCGAAAAATAGCGACGGATTGGTGATTTTAGAGACGGATATAAATCTGATTGGTATTTAGCGACGGATGGATTTATCCGTCGCTATATTTGCGACGGATGAGTTTATCGGTCGCAAATTTGCGACGGATGAGTTTATCGGTCGCAAATTTAGCGACGGATAAATCCATCCGTCTCTATGTCCTGTTGACCCTGAATTAATAAAATTAAAAAAAGAAAAGATATTTCCAGATTAGCGACGGATGGGTTCCATCCGTCGCTAGCTAAATACAAAATTGAAAAAAAAATAAAACAAAGACCCAGATCGGGTCTTCTTCCCCACTCCATCCCCAACTCAATTAAACCCTTCCCCCATTCATCACCATCGTATTTCTCTTCTCCACTAGCGGGCACCGCCATCACCCAGATCGGACGCCGTCTTTGCCATTGGCTACTTCTCTCTTCTCAGCTCTCTTCTATCTCTCTCTTATTTGTCTCTTCGTCACTCTCTCATCTTCTCTAATTCTTCCCCCCAGATCTGCTGCTTCTATTCCGCTACTCATCCTCTCTACTCCGATCTATCTTGTTCACCCTCCGTTCAAAGGTAAAGTTTTGATTTACCCTTTCGTTCTGTTTGAATTTTGGATAGTTTTACTCTTATGTTTCGAATCTGGGCCAAACCCTTGAACCCTAGCTCGAGGTTGGGATTGTGTATGGATTGTATAATATGTTTGATTAATAGCTAATGTTATGTTTATTGTTATTGAATTGCAGTTGATTTTTCACCCTAAAATTTGGGTTTTTTAATTTTTTGTAAAATGTATATCAAGTAGCTTCAATTTCGTATTACACTGATAAGACTAAACTATATTGTTGTCATTTGCTTCATACATACTAAATTGTGTTGGATTAATTTGCCTTCCGTGTGTACAAGTTATCTCTCTGGTTTTGGTTGGATTTGTTAGAATGGGTAATTCTATGTCATCCTCCATTTATTTAGGAGCTAGCTTTGAATTTGGTATTATAGAGCTTCATGGTTATCAGTACCAGAATACATACTATATCCCATTAATTTACCATCACTGTAGCCGGCATTTGCATCAATGTTGTCACGTCTTGTACTCTTAAGAACTTTGAAAATCTATAATGGAAATAAGAAGGCTATAGAATGTTTGATATATGTTATGCAATATACACGCTGTGCTACTTCGTGAATGCCTAAAGTTGTATGCACGTGTCAATTTCGTTGATGATTTTTATTACCCTTGCAGGAGAACAATAGAAACGAGCTGGCAAGACTAGACAAAGAGAGGGGAGCATGGTGACTTTGTAAGCATGCTGAAAAGGTTCTTAGTTAATCATGTCTCTATCTTGTTTTCCTTTGGTAGATGCAAATTTGTTTTTCTGTTCATCATCTTGTCTTCGTTGTTGTCATTATCATATTGAACAAAGACTATTTCTATTCATTGGTTTCTACGAGTATTAGAGATTGAATGGGAACTATAATCTCTTTAGTATGGTACGTGGCTAAAGATCGATCTTATTTGAATCGGAGGTAGAGTTTGATCTTTGTGTTAGTGGCATATTATGTATGCATGGTATGATAATTTGTGTTATGCTTCTTGATCTCTACAACTTTAATTATGTGACCAGTTCTATTTGCTCTTAGGTGATTGTTTTTGTACATAATTAAAATTTCTTGTTTAGTAATTATGTAAGAATTCATTTTTGTAGAGTGGATTTTATATCCTAAATTATGCATGTTCCTTTATTCTTTTGCTTATTCTCATATAGTATAATTAAAAACAAAAATGGGTGTTTGGTCTAGTGGTATGATTCTCGCTAAATGTGAGAGGTCGCGAGTTCGATTCTCGCAGCACCGCATTTAAAAACATTATATTTTACTCTTTTATTATATTGTAGGTGAATTAAAGAAATTAAAAGAAATAGAAAATTTATTTAAAAAAAAAAAAAAACAGATTTAGAGACGGATGAGCTTATCCGTCTCTAAATTTAGAGACGGATAAGCTCATCCATCGCTAAATTGGTCAACGCTAATTTAGTGACGGATGAGCTAATCCGTCGCCATATTTAGCGACGGATTAGCCCGATCCGTCGCTTTTTGGATTAGCGACGCCACTTTCTGCGACGTCCTATTTAGCGACGGACTATCCGTCGCTAAGTGGAAATAGCGACGGATCGCTCCTTATAGCGACGGATGCGATCCGTCCCTAAATTACTGTTTTCTTGTAGTGACTATAGGTGGATTTGATAATCCTCTCAAATGTCCTCATGTATTAATATTGCAAGTGGAACCGTCTACGAATTCCATGATGCCTAACTTTTGTCTTGTGGTATATTTAATGAGGCCCTCTGGGTCACACAAACGGTGGATTGGCTTATTAAGAGGAATTGTGATGGAATTATAAATTATTGGATTGATTATAATTGAATTAGTGGTCAATAATACTTTAAAAGTATTAATTATACTTTAAAAATATAATTGTGAATTTAATTGAAAAGATATATTAATTAGATTAATATATGCATCTAGATGGGATTTAAATTGGATTTAGATCCTCCTGCATGCATATGGGCCCAGGACTAAGCCTGGGCCCACTCCCTCCATGCGTAGGCCGTGTATAGGGGAAGGAGAAGGAGATTTGATATCCTCCTCCTAATTAAATTGATGGGAAATTTATTCCTAATTAGATTAAGAATTAAACTTAGACTTCAAGTTTACTTGTGCGATAAGAATTTGAGTTCTTAGTCCTTTCAGGAATTAAAGACTTTTTATTAATTAGACTTCTTTAATTAATAATTAGACTTTCCCTAAGAAGTAAATTCTACTAGTATAAATAGAGGGGGGTTAGAGACAAATTAAATACAGTTTTCTATTCATTCTATTTTCTGTTGGACAGGAAAATAAATTGCTCTCCCCCTCCCTCCATCGCCGTCGACCACCTTCCCAATTTTCAAGGATTCGATCCGAGAATTCCTAGTATTCGCATAAGCCTACTCGTGGATACCAAGGTTGAGGATAATCAAAGCTGCATATTAATGATTGTTTTGCAAGTTAATTAGATATCTTCGACTTCACCGAAGGAGAAGATTTTGCTGACTACTACGAAGGCTTGATTAATAATCATCCAGCTGAGAAATCAATCATTGTTCTAGCCTTTGAAAAACGGTAAGTATGTTTACTTTGATGTGATTTACAATATATGTAGTATAGATAATCAATTAGTATACATGTTAAGAAATTGTTTGAAATTCCGCTACTCAATCCTAGGGGTAATCTAACCATATTTTCTTACATGTGTTTCTTCAGTGTAACCGTCGAGAGAGAGAGATAGTTAGGGTTCTTGGAGAAGAGAACAGAGAGACTAGCAGTTTTTTTCGTGAGATTAGCTATGAGATTGATCTTGTAATCTGTTATGAGGTGTTAATACAATCGACTGGTGTTGGTTCCCATGGATGTAGTTCTAATTTGACCGAACCACGTAACTTGTGTGTTGTTTTCATTATTGTTCTTCAACTTCGTCGCCATTGTTGTCTGTGTATCGAAATCTTGGAGGTGTTGATTGGTCGGAGACGACTGTTGTGAACGTCGGTGCCATTTCGTTACACCTTTGTTGGTTGATCCATGTGGTGGGTTGTTTACCAAATCATACATGCATTGAACAATTTAGGTGCTAGTAGAATAAGTAGGTTTGGTTTGTGACTATAAAAGTCCATCACCTTTGTTCAATTTATGAACACCTAAGTCACCAACATAGCGAGTCTAGCAGTCTCTAGTTCCTCACGTAACACTAGACTTGGTTTCTTGCGTATCACCAGATTTCAATTCTGGCCTTACGTCATAATTTTTTTATTTTTAAAATTTTCATTTAGTTTCTTATTATTATGTGGTTTGTTGATATTAAAATATTATTGTATTTATTGTGAATTTCTTTTTCAAGTTGTGAAAAATCACCACATATTAAAATTGTATTGGAATTCGTTTGTTTTTTCATTATTTGTTTTTAAGTTCTTTTCGGGATAATGTTTTTAATAGTTATTTCTTTTTAAAATGTATTTTGCATAAAATTTGTTGTTACAAATAATAATAATAATAATAATAATAATAATAATAATAATAATAATATTGTTTTTAAGTTTTTTCATTTTACACTTTTTAAGTTTGTTTTAGAACGATTTTTTTACTTTACTGAAAAAATGTATTGTGGCAAAAACTAATATTCATAATTTTTTTCATTTCTTATTTTTAAAGCTATTTTCATTATTTGTTTTCAATTTTTTAATTTTGTTTTTTGTCTTTTAAAGTTTCTTTCTGTAACATATATTTTCGCAAAAAAATAATAAATATATAGTTTATTTCATTTTTTATTTTTTAAATTCTTTCCTTTGTAGGGGTCGAAGCCAGAGGCGGATTAGTGTTTTTACTAAAACAGTGTAGTGTTGAAAGAACTACTAATAATTTAATTTTCATTTTAAAAAAAAGCCAAATTATTTTTACCTTTTGTATTTTCTAAAAATTAAAAATATTTGTTTGTATAAGCTTATTTCATTTCAGGTGAATTGGTCAAGTTCTATTGCGCCAATTAAGGCGCTCTAAGGTCTAAATCCCTAATTTGGGGGATTCATAGCCCTAATTTTATCAGAAAATGCTACCAGAGGTCAAAAATTAAGGTTGGGGAAAATATGCTACATAAATTAACAATTTAAAAGGTATTGCATAAAGACTAAAATGAGGTAAAGTATACTGTTTTTCCAAATTGTAATTATTTTTAGATAAATTGCATACGAATCTCCTCCTAGAAAACCTTTTGAAAATCAAACATGAAAGGAGGGAAAAGAGGTTAAGGCCTGATGGAGACATGGAGTTTGTATGATAGAATTAAATGAATACCGATACTAATAAGTAATAACACACATAAACAGTCGAGTACTGTTTGAAACTGCAGATTAACACAAATAATATACTAGGAGTGCAAATATTAATAAAAGTTAGGTCTAAAGTGAAGGAACGGACCTTAATTCTCATATAAATCGTGATTTGAAGCTCTTGTTTCTCCTTGTTCGTCCCTGCAAGATGAAAGAATCTAAAGATTTGAAAAGAGAAATTAATAAAGGACTAATACTTATTAAAGTCATCGACTCGCTCCAAATTAGATCAACAAACAATAAACTATGACGTAGTACTATATACTGACCGGCCGCTGGTTTGCAAAATGAATCTAGAGAGTACTGAAAGACAATATGTCGATGGAAATTCTAAAGTCGCAGGAGAAGAGCGATGGTAGTGGCTCCATGGACCATCTAAAATTCTAAAGTTAGGCTTTAGCTTTAGCTTTTACTCTTCATCAATTATTGTGTTTTTTACTTTTAGGGTAAATTACGTAAACCTCCCCTGCTACATACCCTAATTATGTTTTTATCCTCCTTAATTCAACAATTACATATTCCATTCTCCGGAAAAACTTCGACCTCATTATTATTCAGTTTTCAAAATCTCAGGCCAAACAAGGCCTTAGTTTTTCATAATTCATTTTTCCTTTTCCTTCTTTTTAAAAAAATCTTTTCTCTCTCTTTTTTTTTTTTTTTCATCTTCTTCTTACAGTTCCCGTGCCGGAACTGCTAGTTCCATGTTAAAACAGCTCAACCGGAGATGTTATCTGCCCAGATCCAATTGGGTCTAGGCAGCTCCGGAACCAGAAGAAGAAGAAGAAGAAGAAGAATGTGGGGGTTGTTTTGAAATAAATCTTAATTTCGGGTTCTTTTACAATAATTATTAGTTCATTTTGAAATTTATATAATTTTTGTGGTTAATTTGAAATACAATAAAGTTAATTTTGTAAAATAATACTTCCTCCATCCATGCAAAAGATTCCCATTTGATTCCGTTGACTTTGTTTTAGTCTCTGTTTGACTCCGAATTAATTTAAATCTATATCAAAAAAGTAATTTTGAAAATTATATTATGAAAATATAAGATTTGCACTTTCATAATATAAGTTCAAATATTGAATTTCCGGTACGATTTAGGATTAATTCGGAGTCAAACAGAGACTAAAAAAATTAACGAAATCAAATGGAGAGCTTTAGCAGGGACGAACCAAGTATAATTTAGAGGCAAATGTGTAAATAATGAAAACTTAAGTTGTATGGCCCAAGCCAAAATATAAGATTCCGACATAGGTAAAAATGTAACTTCCAGCTCTTAATTCGCAAAAAGTTAAGCTTGTGGGGCTAGTGTAATTGTTTTTGTCTAACACGAGACTGCATTAAATTAAGAGGGATAGATCTGTAATTAAAAAAACTAAGAGGGGATGTATATGCAAATTGCCCTTACATTTACTATTTACTTCAATTTATAATGGATTTTCAAATGTGGAGTTCTTGTAAAAATCAAATTTTTCTTAAATATGAGGGAAATCAATGTATCTTATAGTCAAGTGTTGGTATACTCTCATAATTTTTTCCAAAACACAAAGAAAAAGGGACTCCAAAATTTATAGATCTTTTAGACCCGGTTCGGTACTATCGGTTATAACCCAAACACACAGTAAACACACTTGAGTGTATTCTCGGATCTGACACAGTGACATTCATTATTCTTAGATCTGCCATTCACTTGTGCTCCACCGCACCAAACCCACCAAATCTGAATGAGTAACATGTTAGAATTATATTCTATTTAGTGGTCCACATGAACACTTATTATTTAGTTTAATTTCTAGTGATTTATTTATATTATGAGTCACATGTTATATTAGTTATTATTATTGACTAGGACTCAACTCTGATGGATAGAAGAGCCTTAGACTAACTCTGTAACGGGGTCCTTACCTAACCTTATTTATATAAGCGTCTGTGTACAACCATCAGTACAACTAACTTCAGAAAGGCATAGGTCAGAAATACTAGAACTCCCAAATCTCCACTTCTGTTTTATCTTGCAGGAACAACGGTGGTACTGTAGCAGCAGGTTTATGAGATCGGAGATCGGATTGTTGGCTTGGCATAGCTTGAAACGTGCTTGGAGGTAGGTCTTGTTGACAGATTTTCTTACATAACAGCCCCATCAACCGCCATAGTCGTGCACCTGTGCGTGAAGACGAAGGAGGATTGGTTCGTAATAAAATAGATGGAATCACATAAATTAAACTGATGAAGAACAATTGTATCAATTTGCAGAAATCTTGTACAGTAGGCCATGAGAATAAAATAGATGTTTCTTTTGGTTTAGAGGCAGAGAGAGAAAGCATACTAAAGAGTGAAGGCAAGGACCAAGCAATGTATTTTGATTGTTTTTTTATATTTTGTCTTGTATTTTTATTGTAGTAGAAGTTAAGGACGAAGCAATGTTTTCTTTTTTTTCTAAATAATAGTTTTTGTTTTATCTAAAATGCTTAAGTTGTTCTTATGAGAGATGTTTAAGGTTTTCATATTGATGTTTAAGGTTTTTTTTGAAGTAGATTGATGTTTAAGGTTGCTTCTTAATGATTAAATGCTTTGAATTTTGGCTGTAATAGTTCTATCCTATAAGGTTTGTATATAGAATTTGAAAGGTTCTTTTTTATGAAGTAAAAGTTTTCATATTGGATGTTCAAGGTTTCTATATAAAAGATGTATAAGGTTTCTTTTAAATGTTTAAGGGTTTTCATGTTGATTTCGATTTGAACCTATGGCTTACGAATCAAAATCGAATTTGATATGTGTGATGAAGAAGAACAAGAAAAAGAAAACTAATTGGGGAGCGTATAACTTCAGTACCGTCGCACTGTACTAATTTCAGTACACCATCTCAACCATTAGATCAATTCAAGATTCAATCTCAACCGTTGATTATTTATTAATGCGACATGACTTCGCAGTGGTCGCATAACAGGTTCGCAGTGGTCGCATAATAGAAAAAATAATTTTTAATATAAATTAAAATTTAAAAAATTATAATTAATATTAATATAATTATTTAAATTAAATACATAAAATGTATTTAAAACTCCACCACCACCACCGGAATCCGGCGACGACCACCTTAATCCAGCGACCACTACCAGAAGTATACAACTACGGAAAACCAAACTGCAAATCTAAAAATACTTCCGTATGCAATGCTACAGCAACATTATAATTATGCTGCAGCATTGCATACGTACTAATACACTGATTTTAAGATATATTGATGTAGCGATGTATATTGTTGCAGCAGCATCGGCTTATAGTTTAGAATCATTATTTGCAAATTGATCCTTGTATTCTATTAAATATTATATTTAGTACACAAATTAAAATATTAATGTCTTGCTAAATAGGTTTGTATTCCAAAATTCACCAAAACTCAAAACCCTCCTCATCCTTTTCCATCTAGTCTGAAACCCTCCTCATCCTTTTCCATCTAGTTTGAAAATCAGAGGTCGAGAATAACATCAAGGTATGTTTTCATATATATTTGTGAATTCTATTTCATGTTTCTCTTCTTATTATTAATTCTATTTCGAGAATAACATCAACGTATGTTTTCTTATTATTTCATCCAAATTATTTACTTCTTCTTTTTTCGTGCACTACAAGGAGGACAGCATTCAGCGACGGATCCATCCGTCTCTAAATAATGCCGATCGGTCGCTAATAACAATTAACGACCGATCGGTGTTTTTAGCGACGGATAAAATCTTCGTCGCTAAACCGTTAGTCGCTAGCGAATTAGCGACCGATGACTCATCGGTCGCTAATTAGCGACGGATAAGGAGGTTGACTTTTAGCAACTGATGACTTATCCGTTGCTAAGGTCCAAGCCACGTGGCTTGGGCCCCGGAGATCCAGCGACGGATAACTCATCCGTCGCTGGATCTCTGATGCTCTCAGCGACGGATGAGTTATCCGTCGCTGGAGCTCTGGAGCTCCCAGCGACGGATAAAGTCATCGGTTGCTATTTTTTTTTTTTTTAATTTTTTAGATATAATAATGAGAACCAAAATCAAATGCAACCTGTTCAATTAAGCAACATGTTACAGAAATTCTTATAGACCAAATAAACAAAAAAATAATCCAAAAAAATCATAATAAATGTACCAAAACCCTCCATACATATAATAATAATCATACGTACACAATACTAATCCAAAATAATATCATAGTGTACACAGTATTCATGTAGAAAATAGTAAATAGAGTCGAAAAGGATAGGGGATCATGGAGAGGTAGGTGGTTCCATCCCCAGCTTCGCATACAGCTCAGCAAACATAGTACCATATTGAGCCTGCTTCGCAGCTAGCCTCTTCACCTCCTCATCCCTCTCCTGCAACTGAAGTAAGAGGGCCTGCTCTCGAGCGGAAGCTGCTGCTGAAGATGATGAAGATGTACCGGCACGGGAACGACGAGTCGGCCTCGAGTCCAATTCAGGGACGGCTGCTGCACTCCCCTGTCCCAAGCGACGGCCCTTCTCGTCTGGAGGATTCACCTCGAGGAAAATGGCATTCATTTCCTCAACAGTGAGATCCTGATCACGAATCCTGGCCTCGTAGGCCGTCTGAAATTATAAATCAAGAGTATAAGGTGTTAGTTATGTTGTTAATTAGTTATGAAATCATCAGTATTTAATAAACACATGTATTGTTGAACTTACCGCAATTGTTGTGGCCTCGTCACACAACCACTGTCCGTCCTTGGCCTTCTGAGATCTCGAGAACAAGGTGAATAGGAAACTCTCCTTATCCTTCAACTGAATGACACATGAAAGCATCATATACTTAGTTTTAAAGTTCGAAATGCAAGTAAATAACAAGTATAAGAATGATGAATTCACAAAGTTAATACACTTACCTTCTGCCTCACATGTGCTGTAGTGATCGACTCAGAGCCAAAACGGTGTGTCACCAGGGTACGGCTCCCATCATTCGGCTGCTTCTTCCTGTTCTGAATGTTCTGGTCAGCCTGCGCCTGGACTCTCTCGTTAGCCCAATACACCTTCCACGCCTCCCAAATTTCATCTCCGGGCCAATCACCGGTACGTGGACGGCCCTGTGTATACAGTTTCTTCATGTTATGAACCATGCACTTGTAAAGGGCACTACCGTGAGAGTTGAAGCTCCACCAGAGATCCATCAGCAATGCTTTCGGAAGGAAGAAATCTTTCTACACAATTACAAATAAACATCGAAACACATACGTTGGTGAATACTTAAAAACATTCAAGTATAACAAGGGGAAACAACATGTATCAAATATATAACAAGGGGAAACAACATCTATTCAAGTATATCGGTGACTAACATATCACCCAAGTTCAGTGGCTAACATACCACTCAAATATAGTGGCTACCATACCACTCACATTGTCCTATATTTCACTAAAACAATGGTGACTAACATATCACCCAAGTACAGTGGCTAACATACCACTCACACAAAGTGGCTAACATACCACTCACAACACAAACAATTAGGTAACTAATGTACTACGATTATTAACTCACCCTCAGCTCCTCGAACAGCTCTCCCTTAATTTGGTCCGGGATGCAATGCCACTGGCTGCCACCCTCTTGCGGTGGGATCATCCTGTTCCGTATTATCCCACTGAGTACTTTGGCAGCGCACTCCCCATACAACCTGTGAAGAACAGGTAAGTCAATAGTGAAACCTTCGGTTAGTTCGGTATATATATATTAAAAGTTCATAAATCAGTTAATGTCTAATACTTACTTCTCTCCATTGGGGTAAAGGACAGGGCGACCATTCCACATCAGACCATCTTCCGGCCTTTGAAAGGGACAACCGTCGTCTGGAACGTGGGCCCACGGGTCGTGGAGGGAGGAATAGGCAGTCGATCCCCTACTCGACCCAGGTGGAGTCCCAAAAACAGTAGGGGAGCCCTGCTGTGAGCCCTGCCCTGTGTCCTCTCCGTCGGTATCATCCCTCTGGGACTGCGGGGTCATGTATCGTGGCCTCCTAGGTCGTGGCATCTGCAATAAAAAGATCCGTGTTAGTACATACACAATTGAATATAAAACATGTAAAGTCATTAAGAGATAAAGTAAGGAACGACGCTGGACATTTGGGTGGTCACGCCAGTAGGCCTACCAATACTCATGAAGGGGAGCTGGCATCCATTCCGAAGGCGGAACTCCCAACAGCCAGTTGGCTTTCCAAGCCTCAAGTAGGATATCCCCCAACGTAGGAACTGACATCTAATAATAATCAACCTATTATATAAGATGTAAAATCAGAGATATAGTAAGGAACATGTATTTATTATCAACCTAATAGATAAGTCTAAGGTAAGTCTAATCTAACTACCTAGTACTAATTCACGTACCCTCTATAATCTACTCTGGTTGTAAGTCAATGAAAACATCATCATGCAGCTGAATAACTTCTACTGTAGCCTGTACAGGTTTTCTAGCCTGACCATCAACATCTTCTTCTTGGTACGAGTTGTTAATTGACTCGTCCTTCTCCACATACTCAACTTTGGATCGAGCATTTATAGGTACAGCAGCTAACCAATCGCCCTTATCTTTTTTCAAGGTAGGAAACTGAAGAAATACAACTTGAAGTGCTTGACTTGCCAAGATAAATGGTTCGTACACTTTGTACTTCTTCTTATAGTTTATCTCCACCATATAATACTCCTCAAGCCTTCTGGTGCCTACATCAGTGGGATCATACCAATCAACATCAAACAGCATTGTTCTTTTCAAAGGTATTCCGGGATATTCAAGGCGAACAATACGCCTAAGCTTCCCATAGTAATCGTAGACATCATCACCTATGTCTTTCCCCAAGACACGAACCCCACCATTAACTGTAGCATCTGTCGATCCACACTCACTACTGTTGAACCTAAGTCCATTTACAATGTAAGATGGGAAGGAGGAGTATCTTCTCCCACGTCCACTTGCTAGTGCTCTTAAGTAAGGACATGTTATTTTGTTGGCCGGGTTCTGTACATGCTCTTTGAACCATGTTGGAAATTCGGAGACTAGGGCCTCCCTAAGCATGTCCTCAATTGTGTCATCCGCCACTATAGGATTTTGCTCTACATAACGGGCGCTGAAGAAACTGCACATGATTCGTATATTTGGTTTAATACTACCATTTTCTCTAAAATAAGATTTTAGTTCAATCGTAAAACGTAAGAAGGCAACTAACCTAGTAAACTTGACATGGAATGTCTTGAGATCAGCACAATTCTGAAGGACATACGAATGTGCAGCATTGTACTCCTTATCCGTCAGATATGCCACTTTTTCTTTACCATACGCCCTCCCCGAAACCTTAAAGATTGATAGTGAAACTTTATGGTCCTCTTGCACTTGAAATGTGTCGCCATTTCTAGTCGGCCTAGATGTCTTCGAAGGGACCCCAGTGTCAAAGAAATAGGAGCAAAAAGTTGCAGTCTCTGCTCGAATGTATGCATTGGCAATCGAACCCTCAGGCTGAGCTTTGTTCTTCACATAATTCTTCAGCTTGCCTAAGTATCTGTTATAATATGTCTGTCATAATTAGATATACTATACAATTATGTGTCATATATGTTTGTAAATATGATACTAAAATATTTACCTCTCAAAGGGATACATCCAACGATACTGAACAGGTCCGGCTAGCAACGCCTCATCTGGTAGGTGAATGGGCAATTGTTCCATGGAATCAAAGAAGCTAGGTGGAAAGATACGCTCGAGCTTGCACAGAATCACCGGTATGTTAGCCTTCATCGTCTTCAACACTTCAACCTCAACAACCCGTGTGCATAGATTCTTGAAGAACAAGCTCAACTCGGTCAAGGCACTCCATACCGATCTATCTAAGAGCTGGCGAAATGCAATCGGGATGAGCCTCTCCATGAACACATGACAATCGTGGCTCTTCATCCCATACATCTTTATCTTACTCGTGTCCACACACCGAGCAAATTTAGAAGCATAATTGTCGGGGAACTTCAACAACTTCACCCAATCAAAAAGTTCCGCTCTAGCCTCTTTGGACAAAGTGTATTTAGCCTTCGACCACTTGCCATCAGCATTCTTGTTTGACAGTCCGGGCCTCCTGCATAGAATATCCAACTCTTCCCTGGACCTAACTGTGTCCTTTGTTTTGTTGGGAATTTCACAAATGGTGTTGAAGCAGTTCTCAAATACGTTCTTCTCAATATGCATGACATCCAAGATATGACGTATGCGAAGACTACTCCAATAAGGCAAATCCCATAGGATGCATCTCTTTTTCCATCCATACTCACTTTTGATATTCTCGTTATGCTCTTCCCACCCAACCTCAGTTACTTTCTTGTACCCCAAGCATTCTATAATAGCAAATTGTTGTGCACTTGTTAGTTCTTTAGGGGCCTTCTTCACCACCACTTTGTTCTTAAGAAACTGAGTCTTGTTCTTTCTGAACGGGTGTTCATCGTCTAGAAACCTGCGATGACAATCAAACCAAGATTCCTTTCGACTCTTCGGCAGATAGTGTGAATCAACATCATCCAGACAATGTGGACATGCCTTGTATCCGGATGTTTTCCTTCCAGACAACATGGAGTACGCAGGGAAATCACTGATGGTCCAGAGTAGTGCTGCTCTCAAGGTAAAGTTCGTCTTTGTTGAGACATCGTATGCCGGGATACCATCCTCCCACAACTCTATAAGCTCCTTGATCAGTGGCTGCAAGAAGACATCTATCTTCTGTCCTGGATCATCCGGCCCTGGCACCATCACGGTCAAGAACATGAATGGTTCTTTCAAACAGTCACCCGCAGGCAAGTTGTAAGGTGTAAGCATCACTGGCCAGCACGAATACTTCCGTTCACTCCCAAACGAGTTGAAACCATCAGTACTAAGTCCCAATCTTACATTTCTAGACTGGGCTGCAAACTGTGGATATTTCACATCAAACTCTTTCCATGCCGGCGAGTCTGATGGGTGACCCATCTTACCCTCTTGGTCATCCGCGACTACTCTCTCCTTGTGCCAACGCATCTTATCTGCACATGCATCTGATGCATACAACCTCTTCAGACGAGGACCTATAGGGAAGTACCACATTTTCTTGTGGGAGAGATTCTTCTTCTGTCGTTTTATTGCAGCGCCCTCCTTGTAACGACTATACCGGTCCTTCCCACAATGTTTACATTTCAACAAACCTTCATCCTCCCCCCAATAGATCATACACATACCCGGGCAGCAATCTATTTTCTCCATAGGCAATCCCATCGCCTTCATCTTCTTCTGCGCTTGGTAATAGTTTGTTGGAACTAGGCTTCCTTCAGGCATAGCATCCGTGATCAAACTCAACCAATCGTTGCAGCTGCTTTCTGAATTCCCACCACCCTCCTTGTTGCTCATAATTCGAGACAACATAGTCAATTCATTCATCCTGCACCCCGGGTAGAGTGGCATCTTTGACGCTTCCAACAAGTCAAAGAACTGTTGTGACTCAGCATTCGGAGGCTCCTCATTAACAACACCCTCCGTGAATTCTTGACCCGCAGCGTTATGGACCATCTCTTCCATCCGGTCCCCTGTGGCATCATAATGAGTACAGGCACCTGGTGTAGCACTACTCTCCTGCCTTTTCCTACGCTTCCCCGACAACATGGAATAATCCCCCAACAAACGAACTGCCTCACCATGATGATTCCACACCTCATATTTAGGGACAAAACCATTACGCTTCAAATGGTCTACAACCACCGTAGAGGGTAAGTACTTACGGTTCCTACATTTCTTATGGTTGCAAGGACACTTCATCATCCCAGTACTCAAACACTCGGGTTTTGACAATGCAAATTCGACAAATGCATTGACCCCTTGTACAAACGTAGGCAAAAGTATTCCATCTGCAATCCTATTGTACATCCAAGTACGATCGGGATTCATATTTGAATGCTAAACCTGGCCAATAGAAGTTTAGTACATTGCGGCGGCTAACGTATCTTTTCACCGATTATTCATTTTAATTATCAGTTTTTTACATTGCATTATATATACTCCAAATATTTCTAATTTAAATTTACCTATGATCGAGTTATTTCCTTCATACTTACGTTTTTTAAAACAATAATTACTTATATTTATCTATATTTTATACAATTTTCATTATAATAACTACTTACAATATACTATAATTACATATATTTATCTATACTTCCATTATAATTATACAATTTCCATTATTATAACTACTTACAATACACAATAATTTACTCATATTTCCATTATACTTATACAATTTCCAAATCTAATTAGTAATTAGTATATCCGAAACAAAACTACACTAATTGAACAAAACTAACTACGTAATCCAACTCAATTCAAATACCAAACATAATCGAACTCAACTATAAAATACCAATTCATCCCAAATCTATCAATTCACCAACTAAAACTTGTGCATCCCCCCTAATTTGAGCTACACAACATAATAGATACTAGTAGAATGCATACAATTCAATGAATTGAAAAAAAAAATGAAGAATACTAAAATTTAGACAAGTTAGGGTTCGAAATATATACCTTTGATTGCGGAAGAAATGGGGAAATAATCACGAAATTGAATAGCTACACTTGTTCCTTGATGGAAGAGCTTCGAAATGACTATAAGATTGATTGAAATGGTGAAGAAATGAAGAAAATAGGGGAGGAGAAAATGGAGCCGAGAGAAGTTGTTGTTGTGCGTGTGTGTGTTCTGTCTGCCGGTGAGTGAAGACGACGACCATATATTCACAGTTAGCGACGGATGAGCCATCGGTCGCTATTTAGCGATCGGTCGCTATTTAGCAACCGATTAGCTCATCGGTCGCTATGCAGTGACGGATCATCATCCGTCGCATCTTATTTTCTTTTTTTATTTTTTATAATATAGCATAGCGACCGATGGAGCATTTTGACCAGCAAAACAATAAAAGAAAAAGAAATTAAAAAGCCGCAACGGATGAGATCATCAGTCGCAAATGTAGCGACCGATGAGTCCATCCGTCGCTAAATAGCGACCGATGGCTCATCCGTCAGTAATCCCCGTGCGCTCTAAGGGTTTACGGACGCGCTCTTACACGATTTTTCTTATCCGTCGCCAATGGTGTTTTATCCGTCGCTAAAAGACCGATCGGTCGCTAAAATTAGCAACCGATCGATTCGTCGCTAAATGTGGTTGCTAAAAGTGAGATTTCTTGTAGTGGTGCGAATAACGAACATCTACAGTTTTCTTATTTTCAAATTGTGATTCGAAACAAAACGCGAACACTGACCGGGTATATGAACTAATCAAAACGTGAACATTGACCGGACATATTAACTTAACTAAACTAAATTGAGGCTAGTTAATATAAGTTAAACTAATCAGATTCATCAACTTCAGTTCAGTTCGGGCTCATTAAGTTCAGTTTAATTAAGTTATGTTCGGTATAATTAAGGTTGTTAGGTTAGGTTATGACTAATACTGTTAGAACTTAGAAGTATTAAACCAAGGGTAATGC
>CM051456.1:102584082-102601370 GCA_028274465.1 Plantago ovata | reverse complement strand
ACAATTTGAGCGAAGCATCTTGGACCGTTAAGCTCCACTGCTTGTCATGAAACATCAATGGATTTGTTGGAGGATTCTTCAATCTCCAACTTCATTTGTTGGCTTATAGCTTCCAGTACAAGCTGGACTTGTCGATTGATGTCTTTGGTGAACTTGGGCCAGTATTCTCAGCATCACGAGATGCGTCGTTGAATAGTGCTTCTTGTGTTTCAGCAACTTCTGGAACTTGAACCATTGCTGTCTCAGCAACTGGTTCTTCAGCAACCGGGGTTTCAGCAACTTGATGAGTTGCTTGTTCAGCAACCATCTTTTCAGCAGCATCAGCAAGTGCCGCACTTTGCAGATCAGCAGCAATATCACTTGCTGGTTCCAGAGTTGATCATCTAGATTATCTACAATGTAGATATCTGGGACTTGGGCAGGAATTTCATTTCCACTGCCTTGTGGTCTGTTCTCAGTAGAAGATCAACGTTGAGTCGATCATTGAAGGCTTCCGCAAACACTTCAATGTTGTTGACATAGGCTTCAGTAACAACCTTGTCAACATCTACTGGCAAATGCGTTTCAGCATTTGTCTGGGAATTGTCTGAGAGGTCATGGACAACAGGAACTGACTTGCGAGCCAGTGTTTTCTTCCTTGTGTTTCCGGTCCTTTTCCTCTTCGGTACGGGGTTGCTGATGACGCTGCAGTCTGAGTGTCATCATCAGCTTTCCTCTTTTTCTTGTTAGATTTCTCCAGTTTCCCAGAGGCTCAGTAGTTGCATTTTCAGCAACGGCTGTTGTACACGTACCTTGTTGATCAACTACAGCAGTTTCATTTTTGTCACCACCATCTACAACAGTTTCATCTCTAAGTTGCTGAGTGGTGACATCTGCAGCTGTTGTATACCTTTCTTGCTGGCTTGTGCTGACAACATTTGCAGCTGTTGTCTTCTTGATTTTTCTAGTTTCTTGCCAGCAGTCTTAGGTACATTCTGCTTGTAGAATGATCTTCCCACATTGCATACAGATTTCTTGATTGGCAGTGGGTTCTCAGCTGAATCCTGAAATGTTCAAGGATGTAGCATATCTTGATTCCATACATAACTGGAAAGGAAGGTGAGACCTTGTTGTCTTCTACCTTTACCTTAAACTTAGTAACACAATCAACAAGCCTGTTGAAAATGTACTTAGCCCAGTTAAGTTCTGTTTATTTTCATGGATATGCATCAGCAGCGGCCATCTTCTCAGGCCTACTTGGTCAATTCCTCCACTTGGGAGTCAAGAACTTTATTAGTAGCAGAGCTACTAGACCAAGTGAATGGCAGAGATGCTTTCTCTTAACGTGCTTTGTCCAAGTCACGGGAGCAATCTCGCCTTTCTTCATTTCTCATTTCTGACGTCACTGTAGAAAGCTTCAATTTCTTCGTCAGTGGCAGTGACGTCATCTTCAGTTCCAGTGGTTGGAATCTGAAATATTCCGCTAAATCAGTCCATTTCAGGACGATTTGCGTGTTCTGAACTGTAGTAAAGATCACTTTTTCAGTGACTCCTTTACTATCAGTAAGGGACTGGATTTCTGCATTGTTGTAGAATTCCATAGTATCTATCATGCTCACTTGCTTAGTGCGAGCAGATATAAAGTTCATGAGGCCTTGCTGCTTGATAAATTCAAGCGCCTCTTCATTCTCGTCATCGAGTTCTTGTTCATAGAAGTACCTAATGTACTTCTCCTTTTGCAAAACTCACCCCATTCTTTGTCGTTTTTCAACACAACTTTCGTTGTGTTTGTTGCCGGAGTAGTCACCGGAGCAGTGCGTGTTTCAGCACTGTCAACCTTAGATGACTTTGAGGACTTAGAAGACTGTCTCTTGGTGCCATTTCTTTTATAGAGCAGAAAAATGTGTACGAAAAGAGATAGTTTGCTTTTTGACCGGAGGTACAGTAGATTCAGGCTAAAATTTGCAGAGAAAGGAAATGTGAGTTAAAGAATTTTGTCATTTCTCTAACTCCTTCTTTATATAGTGTCTCTGATGTGTGAGAAACTCAATCGATTTGAGCTCTCAGCAAGGGTAAAACAGAGAAATAAAGGCGTTAGTGGAGCCTTTGCATTGAATGCGTAGTGGCCCACTAACTAAAACCGTCAGAGCACTCTCTCTCTTTGTTTTGTTAACCGTTAGATTAGTAACTCCTTTTAATCAATGGCCACGATTGAATTTCATGTCATGATTATTACGAGTTATCTGTGCCCGTTTAACGTCACAAATTGATTTCACCGAGTTTTAAGGGATTAGATTGATTGCTGAAATAGACAAGAATCTTTTCAGCGAGTTTGCATAAATAGCCTAGATACTTGCTGAAAGTTCCCCCTTACTTAGATATCTCGTATTTTCTTAAGTTTAAAAGATATTTCTGAGTTCCCGTATCAGTAAATACTTTTGTACTTGAGATATCCTTTGGTAAAATCTGAGATATGAGTTTTGCTCTTTTTCTGAGTTCCCGTGTCAGAATATTCCCTGATACTTGAATACCTGTTTCAGTATCTTTGATTGTCTGAGTGCCTGTTTCAACAATCCTTAAGGTTTTTCTCTTACTGAGTGCTTGTCTCAGCAGTGATCAAGTTTCCTAACAAATACCCGTTTTGAAGGAATTACTTGCTGAATGCCTGTTTCAGCAAACATATAGTGACTTATCATTTCTTAGAAGAAATCAGTGGACGGGGCTTTTAAACAAGAATACTTTGGCTTGCTGAATACCTGTTTCAGCATTCTGCCAGATGTATCCTTTATTGAGGTAGTTCAATCAATCCAAGGTTATACCTTAGCATTGCGAACCTATTATCTGGTAGGGGCTTGGTTAAGATGTCAGCAAGCTGATCATCAGTGCCTATTTTCACAACCTCAATATCTCCTTTTTCCACATGATCTCTAATGAAATGATGTCTAATATCAATATGCTTAGTCCTTGAGTGAAACTTAGGATTTGTGTGATAGCAATAGCACTTGTATTATCACAAAAGATTGGTGTTTTCTTTGCAGAAATACCATAATCTCGTAATTGTTGCTGAATCCATAGGATTTGAGCTGTGCAACAACCAGCTGCAATGTATTCAGATTCAGTGGATGAATTGGCAACACAGGTTTGTTTCTTGCTGAACCATGATATTAATCTAGTACCCAAAAACTGACAAGTTCCAGAGGTACTTTTTCTATCAAGAGTTGATCCTCCATGATCAGCATCAGAATAACCAACCAATTCTAGTCCAGAATCTTTAGGATACCATAATCCAACATTGACTGTACCTTTGACATATTTCAGTATCTTGATTGCCTTTTTGTAGTGTGATTCTCTTGGATCAGATTGGAATCTTGCACACACACAAACAACATACTGAATGTCAGGTCTACTTTCTGTTAAATACAACAAGGAACCAATGAGCTTCCTATACTTGTGTTCTTCAACACTTTTATCCCTCTTTAGTATAGCCCAATTTGGTACCAACACTCATAGGGATCTTTTCAGGTTTCTCTTCCTCTTTGATCCTAAACTTTATGAGCATTTCTTTCGCATACTTTGCTTGATTTATGAATATTCCATCTTTGAGTTGCTTGACTTGCAATCCTAGGAAATAATTCAATTTTCCCATCATACTCATTTCAAACTTGTTTGTCATGAGTTTGGCAAAATCATCACAAAGTTGCTTGTCCTTAGATCCAAAAATTATGTCATCCACATAAATTTGAACCAAGAGTATTTTACCATCATGGTTCATGGTAAATAAGGTTTTGTCAACTTCACCTTTCTTGAAACCATTTTTCAGCAAGAACTTAGCCAAGGTATCATACCATGCTCTTGGTGCTTGCTTTAGACCATATACAGCTTTCTGAAGCTTGTATACCATCTTGATTTCTAAGGGAAGTTCAAAGCCAGGGGGTAGTTCTAGGTAGACTTCTTCAGCAAGTTCACCATTCAAGAATGCACTTTTAACATCCATTTGGTAAACAATGAAGTCATTGTGAGCAGCAAAGGCCAAGAAAAGCCTAATTGCATCCAATCTTGCAACTGGTGCATAAGACTCATCATAGTCCAATCCTTCAGTCTGACAGTAACCTTGAGCAACTAAATGTGCTTTATTTCTTGTTACTTCACCAGACTCACTCAGCTTGTTTCTGAACACCCACTTTGTACCAATAGCTTTCTTGCCTTCAGCAAGTGGTACAAGTTTCCAGACTTTGTTCCTTTCGAATTGATCCAGTTCTTCTTGCATTGCTTTTATCCATTCATAATGCTTTAAATCTTCTTCTATGGTTTTAGGTTCAATTTCTGAAACAAAGCAAGAGAACAATGATTCTACTTCTACGACAGTTGCTTCTTCAGCAAGTCCATGAGTAGCTTTGGATCTAGTCACTTGTAGTTTATTAATATCGCCAATCATATCCGTAGAGGGGTGATCTCTAATCCATTTATTAACAGGTTTTCTGCTTGTTGGATCTGGATATGTTTGCTCATCAGCATGTGACTCTTCAGTATGTACTGGTTCAGTACTACTGGGATTTTGTGTCTCTGTTGAGATTGGTTCATCAACAACTGCTTATTCAGCATTGCTTGATTGAGGTAGCTCATCAGCAGGCACTGGAGATTGCGTAATTTCAGCAACTTCCGGAGCAACTGCGTCTTTTGCTGGAAATTCTTTGTCGTGAACTATATTTATCTTGTCATGACTTGGGGGAGGAGAGTCATTGTCAGAATCATCATTTAGTTCAATTGACTTGATTTGCCCAGCATTAGATTCAGTTTTTTGCTCATGTATGATTAACTTTTTCATACATTCTGATATTTCTTCTTCAGCAGACACTCCTTGTGTCTTTTCATAGAATACAACATGCACTGATTCTTCGATCTTTTGTGCCTTTTGTTGTAAACTCTATAAGCTTTACTATGCAAGGAGTAGCCGAGAAATATCGCTTCATCTGCCTTTGGTTGAAATGTTCTTAGGTATTCTCTACCATTATTAAGAACGAAACACTTGCAACCAAATACTCTTAGATGAGTGATGTTAGGAGGTCTTCCAACAAACAATTCATAAGGAGTTTTGTTGTATTTCTTAGTAATCAAACATCTGTTTTGAGTATAACAGGAGGTATTAATCGCTTCAACCCAGTAAGCCTCACTTATTTCAGTGTCAGCAAGCATTGTTCTTGCGGCTTCTTTCAGGGTACGATTCTTCCGTTCAGCAACACCGTTTTGCTGTGGTGTTCTTACTGAGGATAACTGATGTTGAATACCTTTTGAGTTACAATATTCAGTTATGTACTGCTTTACAAACTCAGTACCATGGTCTGTCCTTATGACTTTTACCTTGTCATTTTTCATGACTTCAAGCTTATTCAGCAAGTTAGGTATTTCAGTCCTTGTTTCAGATTTGTGCTTGATGAATACTACCCAAGTGAATCTCGAATAGTCATCCACTACGACCAGGCCATACTTCTTACCAGCATAGCTTGTTGAAGATGATTCAAACAAGTCCATGTGCAAGAGTTGTAAAGGTTTTGTAGTTGACGGTACTGCCTTGTTCTTGAAAGAGGATTTGGTTTGCTTCCCTTCCTGACATGCATTGCACACACCATCCTTCTTAAAAGTAACCTTAGGTAATCCAACTACAAGTTCCTTTTTAGACAACTTATTCAGCGTCTTGAAGTTTAGATGACTTGTTCGTTTATGCCATAACCATGCTTTTTCAGCAAGGCAATCATGATCTGAGACAAGGCATTTTTCAACGATTGCTGAAGACCAATCTACGATGTACAAGCCTCCTGATCTTCTTGCAATCATAATAACCTTTTTAGTCTCGAAATCTATAAGTTTACATTCATCACTTTTGATTTTGATGAAGTATCCTTTGTCAGCAAACTGACTCATGCTGAAAAGGTTAAACTTAAGATTTTTGACATAAAGAACTCCAGTAATGGTTATGCATCCTAACTTCACGTCACCATAGCCTTTTGTAGAACCGGAGCCTCCACCAGCAAACCTTATTGTTGGACCTTTAGACCACCGTCTATAGTTTATAAGGTTATTCTTGTTGCCCGTCATGTGCTTTCCACAACCACTATCAAAGTGCCAGATTGCATCGTTTGTCTCCGTGGCTGAAGTCTGCACAATCAAGAGCAAACAAGTTAATTATCCAATAATGGATGTCCATTAACATGTTCAAGAATGCGTCTAGTGGAAACCCAAGTCTTAAGTTTTTCAACTTTGACTTGTTTTCTACTTGCTGAGGAACTAGGAGGTTTTGAGCTGAAAGACTTTTGATTCAAGCTGATCAAATCCACTTTCTGATGTGGTGTCTTGCTCGGTTGACCTTTTTGCTGAACATACTTTTCAGTAAGTTCTTTTCTAGCAAGGTTCCTTCTACCCTAGCATTTAGAGTCTTTTCAGAGCTCTTAGGCTTGATTTTCTTCATCTCTTTGAAGTATCTTTGCTGACTTTGCTTATAGTCGTGAAAAAGTTGACTTTGCTTGGTTTTGAAACCGAGTCCACTTTTCGGAGAATGCTGAGCTTTCGTGTCAGCAACCTTACTTGATTCAGGTTTGTCAACAAAGGTCTTCTGATTACTTTTAGTAATCTTGCCTTTAGACTTAACAACTTGCTTTTCAGCAACTTGTTTGGCGGAATGCTTCACAACATCCTTCTTCTTTCCAGTTTGCTTCTCAGCAACCTGTTTTCCTTTTAAAGTCTTGTTACTTTGAGTAGCAACAACGGGCTTTATGGTCATAGGTAATCGATTGCATGTTTCAGAAACCTTAGATTGACCAAACCGATAGAGTTCTGGTAGACCACTATCAGTAGCACGTACAAAGGAAATCGGTGATTTATCTTTACACAAGATTTCTACGTCATCACCTTCATACGTTGCACCTAAACCTTCTTTCTTAGATGGATCTCTCAAATAAGAGTTTAGTTCAATCAGCGTATTACTTGCGTCAGCATAAGATTTGAAATTGATTTTCATCTTTTTCAGCAAGTAACTTTAGAATTGAGGACTGATATTATTCCAATTCTAATGCCATTTGAGAATTCTTCTTTGTAGCTTCAGCAATCAACTTCTTAAGACGCCTTATTTCAGCATCCTTTTCTTCTGTCTCTTCCTTCAGCAAGACATACTTTTCAGTAGTCTGCTTGGTCAGAGTTTCAGCAATCTGTAGTTTCTCTTGCTGTCTGCTCAGAGTTTTCTCAAATCTTTCGATTTCTCCTTGAATCTTGTCAAGGTCAATCTCGCCTTCACTTTCTGAGTCTGAGTCAGAGGTAGGGTTGTTTACCTGACTGACCATGAGGCAGAACTCGTAGTTTGACACATCTGGATATGCTTCCATAGCTATTCCACAAACTTCTTTGCCAATCTCCACGTCTAGAGTGGCTTCTTCATCGTCAGTGTCTGAGGTTTCATCCTCACTGTCTTCGGAGCTAGTATCAATGCACAATGCATCGATTTTTGCTTGAAGCTTCTTCTTTTCTTCAGCAATAAAAGCTCTTTTGAACTTCTTCTTCTTTTTAGCAGATTTGCCTTTCAGCAAAGGGAAATTAGCTTTGAAGTGTCCAGGATTTTTGCAGTAAAAGCATAGATCATTTCCAACTGCAGGTTCTTTTGATGAGGTTGCTTGCTGAGCTTGCTTGTTCAGCGAGCTAGTCTCATTCTTGTACTTATGGTAATTGTTACCAAGATGTTTTTTCAGCTTCTCTTTTGCTTTTCGCCTTTCGAGTTCCTTACTAATGAATTTCTTCATGTTTTTGACAACCAAAGAGTTTTCATCAGTAGGCTCTTTATCATTCTTCTTTTCAGAAGATGACGGCTCTGCAGCAAGAGCAATGTTTTGCGATTTTTCAGCAAACACATTTTCTCTTTGCTTTGTCTCATAGTTGACAGTAGCAAGATGAGAGAACAACTCTGTTGGTGTAATATCAGGCATTCCTTGATTGTAATAGAAATTCTGAGTGTGGATTCATTCTTGATTCAGACTTCTAATAATGGTTTTCACCTTCTCAGAATCTGAGTAAAGATTTCCAACACCTAAGGCTGTCATTTCACTAACAAGAGTTGTGAATCTGAAATCCAAGTCTTCCAGTGACTCGTTTGTACCTTGCTTAAAGTTTTGAAACTTTAATTTAAGTACTTCAAGTTTGTTTTCCTTGGTTTTGTCAGATCCAACACAAAGATCTTGAACCATTTTCCAAGCTTCCTTTGCAGTCTTAGCACCCCATAGTTTGCACTGTATGGTATCCGGAGTTGATCGAATGATGATGTTTCTTGCTTGGCCATCAAGACGGAATCTCTTGGCTTCGTCGGAAGTCCATTCCTCTCTTGGTTTTGGCACGACGGTATCAGTCGGGTCGCCTAAGATAGTTTCCTTTCCAGCTTCATTGGTCTTGTGAGGGAAACTCCTTTCAACCTTAGTGATCTTGATAGGTCCATCATTAATGACAGTAACCATCTCATCACTAATGGCCTCAAGATGTAGCATCATGTTGTTTCGCCATTTTTCGTAATTTTCCAGCTTCAGCAAGGGAGCATCTCCTAACGACATCCTGTCAGCAAAGCACTACCAAACTGATCAAGTGAGAGTGATTTACGGAAAGCACCTAAGGGGATCTAGGTTCAGTGCTGAAGGTTAAAGAACCTCCAGCTCTAATACCACTTGTTGGTCCCTTTAAACAACAAGAAAAGACTAGAGGGGGGGGGGGGGGTGAATAGTCTTTCAAACTTTCGTCGTTTAAAACTTTCTCAGCAAGTGCTTATTACTTTTCAGTAATGAATTTGCTGATACTTAACTTTCTCAGCAAGCGTGAGTTACTTTGCAATAACTAGGTTTGCTGATACTTAAAATCAGAGAGTGGAAGTCTTTGATACAATAAGTACTTTTTCAGTAAATAAAGGTTTCAGCAAGTGATGTGAGTGACAGTGTATAGATAGATATGATTTTCTGAAAACCAAATGCAGTAAGTAAATCACACAAACACTTTTATAGTGGTATCTGAGAGTGGCGTAATCTCTCAACTAATCCACTTTGTCCTTTCTAGGACTGAATTCACTAATGATAAGATTGAGGTTCCTTACAACTCCTATCTAGAGCGATTCAAACAGAAACCAAAGCACACTTGCTTCGTCTCCAACCTAATCTAGAGAACGCAACCTTGTTCTCCACTAAACTTGGTACTTTTAATCAGCAAAACTATGCTCGATTAAGTTCCCCCTGAATATCACGCCTGAAAGGGTGTATTTTCAGTTAGAGAGGTTCGGGATGAGATAACTTAATTAAAACTTATTCAGTTACAACAAGTAATCTAAGAAACACAACTTTGAATACTTTGCAGTAAACAAGTTTGATTGTTTCTGGTGTCAAGACTTGTTCTTGTTCAAAAGAAAGAAAGAACACTTAACTAATTTTTAGTAGTGTAAACTCTACTTCTTCACAAGTAGCTTTTTAAAGCTTTAAGTCTTGGAACAGATCAATGGCAGTATGATTATTGAAGGGTATGTGAGTTTAAGCACAAGTGAGAGTTTGATCACGTTGTTGACACACTTCAACTCTTTGCCGGATGACCTCTATTTATAGTGAAAATAAGGAGCCGCTTGAATTTCAAATTCTAAGGCTTTTGTTCCTTAAAATGTCACTATCTTGCTTTTGTACTTTCAACAACGTCCTTGTTTGTCTTCTAGTCTTCATGTCCTTCGCGTGCATGCTTTGCATTTAATGCTTATTTGAATAGAATTCAAACAGTAACATTGGAGCGCAAATGCAAGTACTTTCAGCAAGCGGTCACATATGTTCCATCAGCAAGTGGTCAGTCTCAGTTTCAGCAAGCACAACCTACTCTGTCATTCAGATTTTCAATTATGCAAGATGTTGCTGAAGTTTCCACTTTCTGAGCAACATGTGCCTTTGTAGATACCAGTCTTCAGAAATCTTCTAGTCTTCAGATCTTCAAAATCTTCAAGATTCTGAGCGGTTTTAAATGCTTCAACAGTTTGTTTGTAAAAACAAAGTACATCATCAGCAAATGCTTCAATAGGTTGTATATCTTTTCAGAAAACAAGATACATCATAAGCTTTACAACCAACCTATCTAGCACCTATTCTAAGTCTTCAGCAAACGTTCCTCTTTTACAATGTCCTTAAAATTCTAAATTCCTATGGACCTTAAGAGTACTAATTACTGGACTTTCCTTAATTTAGCATGGTTAATTGCTCATCAAAATCACAAGTTTCCTAACAAAGTATAAGAATGATGAATTCACAAAGTTAATACACTTACCTTATGCCTCACATGTGCTGTAGCGATCGACTCAGAGCCAAAACGGTGTGTCTCTAGGGTACGGCTCCCATCATTCGGCTGCTTCTTCCTGTTCTCAATGTTTTGGTCAGCCTTCGCCTGGACTCTCTCGTTAGCCCAATACACCTTCCACGCCTCCCAAATTTCATCTCCGGGCCAATCACCGGTACGTGGACGGTTATTTGTCCACAGTTTCTTCATGTTATGAACCATGCACTTGTAAGGGCACTACCGTGAGAGTTGAAGCTCCACCAGAGATCCATCAGCAATGCTTTCGGAAGGAAGAAATCTTTCTACACAATTACAAATAAACATCGAAACACATACGTTGGTGAATAATTAAAAACATTCAAGTATAACAAGGGGAAACAACATGTATCAAATATATAACAAGGGGAAACAACATTTATTCAAGTATATCGGCGACTAACATACCACTCAAATATAGTGGCTAACATACCACTCAAATATAGTGGCTACCATACCACTCACATTGTCCTATATTTCACTAAAACAATGGTGACTAACATATCACCCAAGTACAGTGGCTAACATACCACTCACACAAAGTGGATAACATACCACTCACAACACAAACAATTAGATAACTAATGTACGATTATTAACTCACCCTCAGCTCCTCGAACAGCTCTCCCTTAATTTGGTCCGGGATGCAATGCCACTGGCTGCCACCCTCTTGCGGTGGGATCATCCTGTTCCGTATTATCCCACTGAGTACTTTGGCAGCGCGCTCCCCATACAACCTGTGAAGAACAGGTAAGTCAATAGTGAAACCTTCGGTTAGTTCGGTATATATATATTAAAAGTTCGTAAATCAGTTAATGCCTAATACTTACTTCTCTCCATTGGGGTAAAGGACAGGGCGACCATTCCACATCAGACCATCTTTCGGCCTTTGAAAGGGACAACCGTCGTCTGGAACGTGGGCCCACGGGTAGTGGAGGGAGGAATGAGGAGTCGAGCCCCTACTCGACCCAGGTGGAGTCCCAAAAACAGTAGGGGAGCCCTGCTGTGAGCCCTGCCCGGTGTCCTCTCCGTCGGTATCATCCCTCTGGGACTGCGGGGTCATGTATCGTGGCCTCCTGGGTCGTGGCATCTGCAATAAAAAGATCCATGTTAGTACATACACAATTGAATATAAAACATGTAAAGTCATTAAGAGATAAAGTAAGGAACGACGCTGGACATTTGGGTGGTCACGCCAGTAGGCCTGCCAATACTCATGAAGGGGAGCTGGCATCCATTCCGAAGGCGGAACTCCCAACAGCCAGTTGGCTTTCCAAGCCTCAAGTAGGATATCCCCCAACGTAGGAACTGACATCTAATAATAATCAACCTATTATATAAGATGTAAAATCAGAGATATAGTAAGGAACATTTTTTTATTATATGCCTAATAGATAAGTCTAAGCTAAGTCTAATCTA
Organism: Plantago ovata; assembly: GCA_028274465.1. NCBI lineage: Eukaryota > Viridiplantae > Streptophyta > Magnoliopsida > Lamiales > Plantaginaceae > Plantago > Plantago ovata. The sequence goes on along the minus strand of CM051456.1, from coordinate 102,589,616 downwards.
ACTACCTAGTACTAATTCACGTACCCTCTATAATCTACTCTGGTTGTAAGTCAATGAAAACATCATCATGCAGCTGAATAACATCTACTGTAGCCTGTACAGGTTTTCTAGCCTGACCATCGACATCTTCTTCTTGGTACGAGTTGTTAATTGACTCGTCCTTCTCCACATACTCAACTTTGGATCGAGCATTTATAGGTACAACAGCTAACCAATCGCCCTTATATTTTTTCAAGGTAGGAAACTGAAGAAATACAGCTTGAAGTGCTTGACTTGCCAAGATAAATGGTTCTTACACTTTGTACTTCTTCTTATAGTTTATCTCCACCATATCATACTCCTCAAGCCTTCTGGCGCCTACATCAGTGGGATCATACCAATCAACATCAAACAACATTGTTCTTTTCAAAGGTACTCCGGGATATTCAAGGCGAACAATACGCCTAAGCTTCCCATAGTAATCGTATACATCATCACCTATGTCTTTCCCCAAGACATGAACCCCACCATTAACTGTAGCATCTGTCGATCCACACTCACTACTGTTGAACCTAAGTCCATTTACAATGTAAGATGGGAAGGAGGAGTATCTTCTCCCAGGTCCACTTGCTAGTGCTCTTAAGTAAGGACATATTATTTTGTTGGCCGGGTTCTGTACATGCTCTTTGAACCATGTTGGAAATTCGGAGACTAGGGCCTCCCTAAGCATGTCCTCAATTGTGTCATCCGCCACTATAGGATTTTGCTCTACACAACAGGCGCTGAAGAAACTGCACATGATGCGTATATTTGGTTTAATACTACCATTTTCTCTAAAATAAGATTTTAATTCAATCGTAAAACGTAAGAAGGCAACTAACCTAGTAAACTTGACATGGAATGGCTTGAGCTCAGCACAATTCTGAAGGACATACGAATGTGCAGCATTGTACTCCTTATCCGTCAGATATGCCACTTTTTCATCACCATACGCCCTCCCCGAAACCTTAAAGATTGATAGTGAAACTTTATGGTCCTCTTGCACTTGAAATGTGTCGGCATTTCTAGCCGGCCTAGATGTCTTCGAAGGGACCCCAGTGTCAAAGAAATAGGAGCAAAAAGTTGCAGTCTCTGCTCGAATGTATGCATTGGCAATCGAACCCTCAGGCTGAGCTTTGTTCTTCACATAATGCTTCAGCTTGCCTAAGTATCTGTTATAATATGTCTGTCATAATTAGATATACTATACAATTATGTGTCATATATGTTTGTAAATATGATGCTAAAATATTTACCTCTCAAAGGGATACATCCAACGATACTGAACAGGTTCGGCTAGCAACGCCTCATCTGGTAGGTGAATGGGCAAGTGTTCCATGGAATCAAAGAAGCTAGGTGGAAAGATACGCTCGAGCTTGCACAGAATCACCGGTATGTTAGCCTTCATCGTCTTCAACACTTCAACCTCAACAACCCGTGAGCATAGATTCTTGAAGAACAAGCTCAACTCGGTCAAGGCACTCCATACCGATCTATCTAAGAGCTGGCGAAATGCAATCGGGATGAGCCTCTCCATGAACACATGACAACCGTGGCTCTTCATCCCATACATCTTTGTCTTACTCGTGTCCACACACCGAGCAAATTTAGAAGCATAATTGTCGGGGAACTTCAACAACTTCACCCAATCAAAAAGTTCCGCTCTAGCCTCTTTGGACAAAGTGTATTTAGCCTTCGGCCACTTGCCATCAGCATTCTTGTTTGACAGTCCGGGCCTCCTGCATAGAATATCCAACTCTTCCCTGGACCTAACCGTGTCCTTTGTTTGTTGGGAATTTCACAAATGGTGTTGAAGCAGTTCTCAAATACGTTCTTCTCAATATGCATGACATCCAAGATATGACGTATGCGAAGACTACTCCAATAAGGCAAATCCCATAGGATGCATCTCTTTTTCCATCCATACTCACTTTTGATATTCTCGTTATGCTGTTCCCACCCAACCTCAGTTACTTTCTTGTAACCCAAGCGTTCTATAATAGCAAATTGTTGTGCACTTGTTAGTCCTTTAGGGGCCTTCTTCACCACCACTTTGTTCTTAAGAAACTGAGTCTTGTTCTTTTTGAACGGGTGTTCATCGTCTAGAAACCTGCGATGACAATCAAACCAAGATTCCTTTCGACTCTTCGGCAGATAGTGTGAATCAACATCATCCAGACAATGTGGACATGCCTTGTATCCGAATGTTTTCCTTCCAGACAACATGGAGTACGCAGGGAAATCACTGATGGTCCAGAGTAGTGCTGCTCTCAAGGTAAAGTTCGTCTTTGTTGAGACATCGTATGCCGAGATACCATCCTCCCACAACTCTATAAGCTCCTTGATCAGTGGCTGCAAGAAGATATCTATCTTCTGTCCTGGATCATCCGGCCCTGGCACCAACACGGTCAAGAACATGAATGGTTCTTTCAAACAGTCACCCGGAGGCAAGTTGTAAGGTGTAAGCATCACTGGCTAGCACGAATATTTCCGTTCACTCCCAAACGGGTTGAAACCATCAGTACTAAGTCCCAATCTTACATTTCTAGACTGGGCCGCAAACTGTGGATATTTCACATCAAACTCTTTCCATGCTGGCGAGTCTGATGGGTGACCCATCTTACCCTCTTGGTCATCCGCGACTACTCTCTCCTTGTGCCAACGCATCTTATCTGCACATGCATCTGATGCATACCTCTTCAGACGAGGACCTATAGGGAAGTACCACATTTTCTTGTGGGAGAGATTCTTCTTCTGTCGTTTCATTGCAGCGCCCTCCTTGTAACGACTATACCGGTCCTTCCCACAATGTTTACATTTCAACAAACCTTCATCCTCCCCCCAATAGATCATACACATACCCGGGCAACAATCTATTTTGTCCATAGGCAATCCCATCGCCTTCATCTTCTTCTGCGCTTGGTAATAGTTTGTTGGAACTAGGCTTCCTTCAGGCATAGCATCCGTGATCAAACTCAACCAATCGTTGCAGCTGCTTTCTGAATTCCCACCACCCTCCTTGTTGCTCATAATTCGAGACAACATAGTCAATTCATTCATCCTGCACCCCAGGTAGAGTGGCATCTTTGACGCTTCCAACAAGTCAAAGAACTGTTGTGACTCAGCATTCGGAGGCTCCTCATTAGCAACACCCTCCGTGAATTCTTGACCCGCAGCGTTATGGACCATCTCTTCCATCCGGTCCCCTGTGGCATCATCATGAGTATGTAAGAAAATATGGTCAGAGTTACCCCTAGGGTACGCAGCGGAATTTCAAAAATTTTCTTAACATACAGGTTAATTTATTATGTATATGCCGTATATATTTAAACACGTCAATTAGAAGACTAACCTTACTTCCAAAGCAGCTTCCAAGTCTTCGTAATAATCCGGTGTATCTTCTCCTTCGTCGAAGTCGAAGATATCTGCAATACTTTGATTATCTGCAAGACAATAAAAGTTAGTTTCCAGCTCCTAGAACCTCAACCTTGGTATCCACGGATGAACAGCCTATCGGAAAGAATGCTAGGATATTCTTTGTGTGACCAAGAAGATGGGGCGGCGATTCCTCCGGCAAGTGGCGCGCGCGTGTGGCTTATAGAGGAGGGGAGAGCTTTTATTTTCTCTAAGAAAACTGGGTAGAATAATTCTCTAAGAATTTGATTCTTCAACTTTGTGAAAATCTATGTCTGAAACTCTGTATCAAAAGCTCTCTAATAGTCTACTATATATAGTAGTCTATAGAAGCCTAAAGCATAAGCAATTAGACTTCGTAAAGGAATAAGAATCTAATTCTTATCGCACAAGGAAACCAATATCTAGTTTAGAATCATTCCCAATCAAATTAAAACTCAATCAGGAAAATCTAACTTATCCCTTAGACTTCTAATAGAGGAAGGAGTCGAACTCCTTCCCCTACTCCATCCCCCGCGCGCGCGCGTGTCCTAAGGGTGATAGGTGGGTCCCGATTTTGGGACCCACTTATATTTCTATAGAAATTCAAACTCCAAGTAGATTTTGCCCATGTGCATATGTTAATTCTAAATTAACATATCCTTTCAAATCAAACCTCCATTATATTTCTAAAATATAATCTTTAATTGTATTTACATAAAATACAATTAATTAGTCAATTCAATTAATAATTCCAAATCATTAATTGAGCCACTATATATTATAATTAATTCCAAATTAATTATAATCCATCAATCACAATTAATTCCAAATTAATTGCGATTCCATCTTCAAGGATATTCTGATAGGCTGAATCACCACATAGTGTGACCCATAGGGCCTCATCGTATTAAGCAAGTCCTAGACTAGGCAACATGGAATTCCTAGACGGTTCCATTTGCAATATTAATACGTGAGGACGTTTGAGAGGTTTCTCAAAGCTAACCCTTTCTTTGCGAAGCCTGTTGCGCTCAATGCGGCGATGGTAACGTCCCTTCATCTGACTTGCTCGAATGTATCTAGGATCGATGAAGTGTCTATCCCAATAATACATCCACGGGCGTCTTCAGTGAGTCGCATGGTGAATCCAATATCTATTATGACCATCATAATAATATTGTTACGTTGGCCAGCGGTTTTACCAATCACAACTATGAACGACTATGAGCAGTGCTCTCCTGTGCTACACTTGAGAGATGAATCCTTCACAGAATCACTTATCATCCCCATTTGTATGTAGCCATAATCCTGGATCGTGTCTTAGGTCAACTGCTTATTCAGAGCTGACATTGACGGGTCCACCAAGGATATGGGGCAACAAATGTGATGATAAAGTCTTGTAAGTCCAAAGGACGACTGGCATCACTTCAACAACTCACCGGTTCCCATAGACACTTCGGTGTAGAGTATACATCGATGGGAGTGTCCGGTGGGTACTTCCATTGTTCGATAAAGCTTCTTCGAACAACTATGCGCAGTTATGGGAACGTTTCTCGATTGTCCAACAATCCGTTCCGTGGCCGTGGGATCGGCTCACACTTGCTCCAACAAGTATAACCTCCACGCATACTAGTCTTGTCTAGTTCATTCAGACCTCTACATCCGAGATGAACCTCGACTAGGGAGAGTTTGGGATAGATGATAACTCAAATAGCTCCCACTATCTGTGTGATCGGTCATCTATCCGAGGGGACATGTTTAATATCAATACAGACAGTAATAGAGATATGACATGCTGCATGCCCGGTGTAATATAAATATGAAAGCGATACTCAATAGTAAAATGCAACAAACATATATTATATTACGTTGACCTGTGTAATAGTACATATATGCCCTCTATAAGGGCACCATGCCCTTAGTAAGGACTGTCTCTAGGACATATACACTATCAATCTCCCACTTGGACTAGAGACAGTCACCTTTATGCCTAATTCCGAGATTAGCATAATGTCTTAAGTGGACTTCCACTGATAAGACCTTGGTGAAAGGATCTGCCACGTTGTCCGTGGTAGAGACACGTTCCATACTAACTTCTCCTCTATCAATAATCTCACGTATAA